>CM032641.1:5024781-5513086 GCA_019097785.1 Fraxinus excelsior
CTAGTATCATAATTTTGTGAAATTACACACACTACAGACATACATTAATACCCAATTTAAGGATAATTTGAGATTAGACCACAAATACATGACGATCAAAAGAATTGTCAAATAAACCATTGCATTACATCATTTCACAAACAAAAAGATAAAAATTGAAAAAAAAAATCCATAAATTAAGAACCACAATTAAAAATCTTAATCAGCACTTTCACCGCATAACCACGCCTATTAATATAATTGTCGTCCATCACCAACTATGATATAGAATAGCAAGCAAATAACCAAAGATTAACGCAAGCAAACAACCAAAGATTATCAAAGGCGGCACCTTGATTGAAAGAGAACCCTTCGATTTGGTAACACGAGCTCAAAACCTTGATTGAAAGAGCCCGTAGAGAACCATTTGATTTTGCAACACGAGCTCAAAGGAATTTTGGGTTGTGAGTTTCTAAGAGAGGAAAAGGATTAACCAGAGAAAGCTTTGTTACGAGAGAGAGAGAGAGAGAGAGAGAGAGAGAGAATAGTGAGAAATGCCGTTTCCCGTGTTTTGGCAAAAATACCGTGTTTTGGCTTCAATTTTGTCACAACGTGATTTTGGTTGTTTTCTGTTTTCAATGGTTTTTTTTTTTTTCATTTTCGAAAACGCATTTTCGAAAATAGGAAAGTAAACGCGTTTTCACTGTTTTGAAAAATTAAAAACAAAAAATGACTTAAAAACGATAAAGAGAATAGGGCCTAAGTTGTTATATGCAATTTTAAAAGATTGTTTGGACATAAACTATTATTAAATACAAAATGTGTTAACCACAGAAAATTTTGAGGATAAAAATACCATGAAAAATCGTTAGGGACATGATTGTTATAATGAGTAAAAATTGAGTACCTTAAATGCAGTTATAGCCCTTGTTTGATTCGGATTAAAACTTAGATTTTAATTTAAATCAAAGTCAATAATTAATTTTAATCACATATTTTATTGGATCAATATTAAATTTTCTTAACTTTTAGCAAAATTTGCTAAAAATCTGATTTTAATTAATACAGGCATAATATAGTGTAATAAAAAAAATATTATGTGAATATAATTCTTTCAATTGAGATGACAAGGAAGATGGCCCGATGGGGACCGGAGAGGAAGAAAAAACAAGAAATATGTTCCATCAATCCCTAAAATAGGTCTAGGGAAACTTTGATGACTCGTTATCCTTACACTTACTCCATACTTTCTAGAGCCATCCCTTCCCTTTGCACACTTAGGCCTGTTTGATAAAGATGATTTTCTATAGAACTAGGAAAACATTTTCCATCTTTTACATTGTTTTTCCTTATAATTTTTTTTTTCGCCCACCCACTTTTTCCTTGAAATCAATGAATTGGTTTTCCCACCATTTTGGTGGGAAAACGATTTTCCTTTTTTTTTTTTTTTTGTAATTGGAAAAAAGTCTTATCAACAATGGTAAAAAGAAAAAAAAAATTCATTTAATGGACAATTTTCATGCAAAACAAAAGCAAACAAATGGTTTTCGGTATGACAATTTTTTAAATTTTTTTTTTTTGGACAATTGGAACAAATTCTAGACTCAATGGTAGAAAATAAAATATCACTTTCATGGACAATTTGCATAAAAAAACAAAGCCAAATGAATACAAACTTTCAACATTTTTCATGTGAAAAATTATATCAATCGAACATAATTAATTACAATTCTCAATAAAACAATTTCTAGCCAATTCAATTCCCTGTAAAATATTTTATTTCCACATTTTTTCACATTTACAATTCCTTGTAAATTTATTATGTGAATATAATTCTCCCAAATGAGATGACAAGGAAGATGGCCCGATGGGAACCGAAGAGGAAGAAAAAACAAGAAATATGTTCCATCAATCCCTAAAATAGGCATCATTCTCGGGAAACTTTGATGACTCACTATCCTTACACCTAGCTCATACTTTCTAGAGCCATCCCTTCCCTTTGTGCACTTAGGCATGTTTGATAAAGATGATTTTCTATAGAACTAGGAAAACATTTTCCATTTTTCATCTTTTACATTGTTTTTCCTTAGATTTTTTTTTTTTTTTTTGGCCTCCCACTTTTTCCTTGAAATCAATGAATTGGTTTTCCCACCATTTTGGGTGGGAAAATGAATTTCCATTTTTATTTTTTTTGTAATTGAAAAAAAATATATCAACAATTGTTAAAAAATAAAAAAATCTATTTAATGAATTATTTTCATGCAAAACAAAAGCAAACAAATGGTGTTCGGTATGACAATTTTTTTAATTTTTTTTTTTGGCAATTGGAACAAATTCTAAACTCAATGGTAGAAAAAATTATCACTTTCATTGACAATTTCCACAAAAAAACAAAGCCAAACGGATACAAACTTTCAACATTTTTTAGGTCAAAAATTATATTAATTAAATACAATTAATTACAATTCTCATTAAAACAATTTTTAGGCAATTCAATTTCCTTTAAAATATTTTCTTTCCACATATTTTTCACATTTGCAATTCCCTATAAATTTGTTATGTGAATATAATTCTCCCAATTGAGATGACAAGGAAGATGGCCCGATGGGGACCAGAGAGAGAAAAAACAAGAAATATGTTCCATCAATCCCTAAAATAAGCATCATTCTAGGGAAACTTTGATGACTCACTATCCTTGCACCTACCCCATACTTTCTAGAGCCATCCCTTCCCTTCGTAGACTTAGACGTGTTTAATAAAGATGATTTTCTATAGAACTAGGAAAACACTTTTCATTTTTCATCTTTTACATTTTTTTCCTTAGAATTTTTTTTTCGCCCACTCACTTTTTCCTTAAAATCAATGAATTGGTTTTCCCACCATTTTGGTGGAAAAATGATTTTTCTTTTTTCTTTTTTTGCAATTGGAAAAAAATCTATCAACAATAATAAAAAAAATTCATTTAATG
Organism: Fraxinus excelsior; assembly: GCA_019097785.1. Taxonomy (NCBI): domain Eukaryota; kingdom Viridiplantae; phylum Streptophyta; class Magnoliopsida; order Lamiales; family Oleaceae; genus Fraxinus; species Fraxinus excelsior. Next base: position 5,027,729 of record CM032641.1, read on the forward strand.
GACAATTTTCATGCAAAACAAAAGCAAACAAATGGTATTCGGTATGGTAATTTTTAAATCGCTTTTTTTTTTTTTTTGGAAAAAATTCTAGACTCAATGGTAGAAAAAATTATTACTTTCATGAACAATTTCCATAAAAAAAACAAAGTCTAACAGATGCAAACTTTCAACATTTTTCATGTGAAAAATTATATCAATCAAATACAATTAATTACAATTTCCAGTTATAGGCAATTTGATTCCTTGTAAAACATTTTCTTTCCTCCTATTTTTTACATTTGCAATCAAACGAACCCTTATATTTATTCACAGGTCTAGTCTCTACTAATTAGCAATTAGAATTTAAAATTCAGTATAAATTAAAATCAATAATTAATTTTAATCAAGTATTTAATAGGATCCATAACTTTTCAACTATATATTTTATTAATTTTTATCAAAACTTTATAAAAATTTGATTTTAATTTCCGCTCAAACATGAGCCTAATTATGAGTAGTACATAGAAATGTTGGATGAAATTCTAATTAGATACTTCGTTTGAAGTTTGAACTCTATTAATTATGACACTTTAGTCCTGTTTGGGTTTCATTTTACAATTTCTTTTAAACTCATTTTTAATTACATTTTTCTAATAAAATTACACATTTTTAATCACACTCATTTTTTAAACTCAAAACCTGGAATTTTCAGTTTTGTGGTGTCTCCATTTCAAAAGAGCACCGAAATGATCGGAAAATGTGATCATCACGTACCTTCAATTGTTGTGTTTTAATCTTTAACTAATGCATTATTTTAGTTCAAAATCGCCTATGCAACTATTTGAGTTGAACGGTAACTAAACAATTTAGCCCTTTTTTCTCAAATTTACAAGTGATTTATAAAGATTAATAGTAGTAAATCTTAAAAAATGTGTGGATAATAACATAGTAAAAATTACGTGGTTAAAATCACAAATTATACTAGACTAAGGCCTTGTTTGGTCCGAATTAAAATCTGATTAATTTAAGTCAAAATCAAACAATCAATATTAACAACATCTTTCATGGGTCTTACAACTTTTCAAGCACACATTTCAATTTTTTTTTATCACAATCTACTAAAAATTTAATCTTAATTTCCACCAAACACCTCATAAATTTATAAGGATTTTGTTACTTTGACAGAAAAATTGTAACAGATACAGTGACATAATTCCAGTTAGCAACATATGATTTAATGAGGATATTGACTGTGTTTAAAACAGTTCATTGATAGAATGTCATTCGACATTATATCAAGGATCATGTCAATTGTTATATTACTGTATCATGATTAAATTTACAAACGTGATATCAATTGATTGCTAAAAGCAAATTGTCCTGGACTGAATTTATATAAATGTTTTATATGTTGACTGCTAAAAACAAACAGCAAATCCATTTGTATAGAAATGGATTTGCTAGAAATCCAACATATCACTCACAAGGGAGTGGGCCCTATATGAGTGAAAAAAAAAAAAAAAAAAACCCACCCCCTGTTGTGAGTATCTGTTGGATTTATGTGAATTCTACTTCAGAATCGTACATGTAGGATTAGTGTGCTATTTGGATCAAGTTGGAATTTCTTCCATTCATTTCTTATCAACTGAAACCACTTAAAAATATTCCATAATTTAGTTAAAGACTTGAAGTGACACCAAAAATTTTAATGGATGATCATTTCAATGATAAATGGATGTCCCTACTATATGATCGTAACTGAAGAGCATTGTAGAACCACAAAAGTAAATAAAATGTTAGAATTCAGGTGTGATCTGAATTTCTTGTTGAATTAATTGAAAAATTCTAATTGAAGTGTACATCAAGAAGAATTCAATTTAGAATACTATCAGACTCATATGTCAAGTTGAAGTTCTACTTTGAAAGCCATTTGGGAGTTGAAAAATGGTATTGAATTTGAAAAAGAGTTCGGAATGGAGAAAATCAACTTGGAGCGAAAAAATAAAAAAATAAAAGTGGAAAGATGTCCGTCGCTACAGCGACGGGGATGGGGTGCAGCGGCGTGACGCCCCTTTCTGGTTTTCTGCCTCGGGAGCCGCGGCGCCACCTGTGTGCTTCGAGATTTTCGCGTTTTTCTCTCATTTTTCATTTTGGACTTTGTTTTTTTACATCCTATTTTATCACCAACTCTACTATGAGGTTTTAGATGTCCCCTACATGTTCTCTATAAATATTAGGCTCTTATATACAATTATATAGTGTGAGAAAAGTGACTACTAACTTTTATGATTATTGTAATATTTTTCAATTTTCATTATTTGTGGTGCAATAAAATCTCTTAATTCTTTTGCCATATTTTCTTGTCTTTTATTATTCTTTTGTTTGCGATCATATACTTCATATTTTGCCATATAGCTTTAATATCTCAATCCGATGGTTGGTTTCATATCAAGTGATATCGAGCAATACGTGAACCTTGAATTCCCAATAGATCAAGATTTTGATAGATGATTTTTATCAAGATTGTCGATCTTTTAACACTATTAATATATCTCTTAACACTATCAATCTTTTAACACTATTAATGTATGACTTTTCATGTTGTATAAAAGGAGATCGTTAAAGGGATTTTGATAGGATTTCCTCAATAATATAAGCCAAATTTTGATAACAAAAACTCCCTTTAATTGCAAATGAAATTTCTTGTCGAGACCATAACATTCCATTTAGAAATTGAAACAATCAATGTCGACAATATTCAGAAAAAGTTGTTTTAAGTTTGAAGTTTCTTCAATCAAAACGATATTTTAACTATTTAATTGTATTTTAAATACCGTACACATTAGTTTTATTTATTTGAAACTACGCAAAAATAGTCCAACATTTCCGCTAAAGTAGGAAATATAACCCAATTAGGCATCGCCAGATAAGTGTACATATCTATATATAGAAAATTACATGTTTTTTACTTGTACTTTCGGCAGGGAAAATATTGAAATCAAATAATCCTATACGCATCAAAGAAGCGTATAGTTAGAAATTACGGCCATTGGGCTAAATCACATTTTTGTCCGGAACTAAGATCAAATTGAGGTTATATTGTATTTAGATTTGCTACTTTGCTATTTTTGCCATATCAGATGACTCATCTCAAGTCTACTCGACTCAGATCAATAAGATTGTCAGTCAATGTTGTTCCTAGTCAAGTTCATTTTACTTTGTTTTTTTTCATAATTTCATTTATGTAATTGAACTAAAAACTATCATTATAGAGATACAAATGTATATATCACTCAAGTCTGGCACGATCTACTTGTACATGTTGATGATTAACGACAAAATCTGTATCGAATTTGAATGGATAGTCTCGAACTTGGTTTAGATCCTTAGTTGCCAATAACTGATCTGTTAGATGCTAATAATTCCATGAAACATGAAATTGTCTCTCAAAAAGTGTAAGTAGAAATTTGGTATAGATTTTTCAAAATTCATTTTTTAACAAATTCATTTTTAATGATACATTTTTTTAGTAAAATTACTTCGTACGTAAAATCATAATTTTTCCGATTTTTTAATCATATATATTCAATAATATTCTTTAAAAAATTCATTTTTCATAAAATTTATTCTTAAAAACCTGTATTAAACAAACCCGAAGGATAAAAGCAAAATTAGTGAAAACTTGAAGGACGGAAGAGTAAATGGAGGTTATTAAAGAAAATGGAGATGATATTTGTATTGCTGCCACAATTTTTATTAGTTACATCATATTTTAATTCCAATTACGCTCTTTAATCTTTGTTCGTTGTACAATTACTTTCTTAATTTTTTCCCTTCAAATTCTCATCTTGAACATTTCGTTAATTAATACATCTCATCCTTGATGATGATTTATGTCAAAATATTTTGTTTATATATTTTGAAATGAGGGAAAAATATATTTTCGTACATTTTAATTTATTTATTTGTTTAAAATAAGATGGATTATACACTATTTTAATGTACTTTTGGACATAAACTATTGTTAAATACAAAATGTGCTAATTAATGAAAAGTTTGAGGGTAAGAATAGTATGAAAAATTGTTAAGAATATAACTGTTACAAATGAGTAAAAATTAAAAATATGGTGCAATAAATAAAACTTTTGATTTGAATATAATTATTCAAATGGTTGAAAGGAGATGGCAAGGAAGGTGGGGGGCCGCGAGGATGAAAACAAGAAATATGTTCAATCAATCCCTCTAAATAGAGAGCTCGGGAATTTGAGACTTGTTGACTCACTACCCATACTCGTATCCCTACCCCTACCCCTACCACCCATACTTTGAGCCATCTCTCCTCTTTGTATGACTCTATGTAGAGCCACCTCCATCAATCATTTTCAATGTTTTAAATCGCGCAAAATGTGATTAGATGTGAAGGTTAACCTTCACGCTTTATCAGTCTAAACTAGTTTATGTGATACTCAGACGTAAAAAAATGTTTACTTACTTTTATATTTTTTGATAATTTTAAAATTATTTAATAATTAAAATAATAAATAGCAAATATCTAAAAAAAAAAACACTATATTTACTTAATAATTACTATAATTAGTTAATTATAGAGTTCTGAAATTCTGAAAATGTAAAACCTACACTATATTTCTTAATTTCAATTTTTGACGTGTTTAAATCTTTAACTAGTGCATTATTTTAGTTCAAAAGCAACTAAACAGCTTAGCCTTCATTTGTCAAATTTATAAGTGATTTATAAAGATTAATAGTACTGGATAATTATTGAGTAAAAATTATGAGTGTCTCGTAAAAATTGCTATTTGACTTGACTGAATTTATACACATTTTATAAATTAGTTGCTAAAAACAAATTGTACCTGAATGAATTTTTATAAATTGGTTGCTAAAAACAAATTGTATATAATCGTATATATAGGAATAGCACCGTTTGGATAAAGTTGGAATATCGTCCATTCACTTCTTATCAAATGGAACCACTTAAAACACGTTCTGGAATTTAGTTGAAGTGAACCAAAATCTTTAATAGATAATCATTTCAAGGATAAATGAATGTCCCTACTATATGACCGCAACTAAAGAGAATTTTAGAACGACAAAAATATACGGAAAAAATAAAATAAAAATCAGTGAATCGTGTCTTAATCTCCGCATATTCTACCTACTTAAACATGAATTGCTCCTCATCCGTGAATCCAAATCCATAAGCTTGAGCCTACTTGTAATTCAAGTAGGATTGATCAAAACTTTGACAAATAATTGATTGTACAGCTTTTTGACAATTCGTCATTTGACATTTTTTAAAGCATCAATCTTTCGACATTGTTATATCTCAATTTAATTGACATATAAAATAAATTTCTATATCGTATAAAAGGAGACCGTTAAAGGAATTTAATAGGATTACCTCAAGAATATAAACAAAAAACTCCCTCTAATTGCAAATGAAATTTCTTGTCGAGACCATAACTATGGATTCCATTAAGAAATTGAAACATTCAATGTTGACAATATTCAGAAAATAATTGTTTTTCTTCAATGAAGATGTTATTTTAACTATTTAATTGGGTTAGGTATTTAATGTAGTTGGCAATTCTATGAACAAAAATGACTAAAGTTGATATGTTGTAAAAAGTCAAGGAGCACCGTGCAGTTAGGGAAAGTTGTGATATTTTAGGTCTAGGGTTCAAGAACAGGAAAGAAGGAAAAACGGTGTGAAATCTCGCTAAACTGTCTCCAAAGCTTGAATTCGAGCGTCAAAAATAGAAACTTCATTGTTCGACTGTCGCCTCACCTTCGCTCGAGTGACAACATGTTGCTCAACTATCGCTTACCCTTCACTCGAGCGACAGTGCTATCTGAAAATTTTTTATTCCATTTTTAAAAGCTTTTTGTCCGTTAATTCATTTCCTAACCTACATATAAATATCCAAGAACGTAATTTCTAAGGTTGATCATTAAGAAAACTCTTTGCTTTTCATATTCTCTTTATCATTTGAAATTCCAACTTTCATTCTTCGTAGTAAATTGTTCTTCTTAGTGAGAAAAACATCAGATCTTAAATCCAAATACCAAACTGCTTTTCCTTCATAGCTATCAGAGTTTTTGAAGATCAAGAGAAGGTGACTAGAGTTTCAGTCGTTGAAGAACACGGTGTTCTTTGTGAATCCACAAGAGATAGACGATCCCACGAAGTTAGGAGTTGCTGCTGGAGAGCGCAATCTAGGAAAGCTTTGAAAATTGCAGATGGAAGTTGGTGTTGGAGCGTAGAATCCAATAGCTGTTGAAATTGTAGTCAGGAGGTCAGATAGTACGTGTCGTCTTCTAATCTAATAGACTGTAAGTTAAAAATCATTTATAGTATATTGTTGACTGACAAAGTTCTCGAAGTTTTCACCCTATTGGGTTTCTCCGTGATCAATTCTTGTATTTATTTATTGCTTACATAATTGTACTATTTCAACGTAGGAATAATTGAATTTTATGATTAACCATCTAGAAAATAATTATTTAGTGACTTGTTGTTATTTAATTGTTAATAAATTTTAATCTCGCGTATTCACCTACTCACCACTTTCTAGGTGTTGTTATGGTCAAACATCGTATTTTCAAATGGTATCAGAGCATTATTTTGATTTCGGACCCGTTATTAATTCTAGATGAGTCAGTAATTGTTTTTGCCTCCGTTTTTCGATGGAAGCAATTATACTTATTGGAAAGTTCGAATGAGAACTTTCCTTAAAGTCATGGATGAACGTATTTGGATTAGTGTTCAAACTGGGTGGACTTAACCTTCAACTACTATTGTTGATGTAGTTACACCTACTAATATTTCACTCTGGTCTAAGGATAACTTAACTGAGTGTAAATGGAACAATAAGAGCCTTCATGCCCTGTTCATGATTGTGTCTGTTGAATAGTTTATGATAGTTTCGATATGTGAGACAGCTAAAGAAGTTTGAGACAATTTAGAAACCATAAATGAGGGAACTAAAGCTGTAAAAAATTATAAACTACAAATATTGACCTCTAAGTTTGATGAAATTAGAATGACGGATGATGAATCCTTTGATGATTTTTATGCTAAGCTTAATGATATAGTCAAATCAAGTTTCAACCTATGTGAAAAGATCCCCAAGTCTAAGATTGTTAGAAAAGTCTTTAGATCTCTACCTAAGAGGTTTAGGCCTAAAGTCACTGCGATTGAAAAAAGCAAGGACTTAGATGATGTTAAGATAGAATAACTCGTAGGATTCCTTCGAACCTATGAACTCACTGTTTCTCAACCTAAAAATGTTAAATCCATAACCATAAATACTGTTAGGGAAGAAAAGGGTGAATCTACTTAGGGGTGGGTGCGGGTCGGTTCGGTTCGATTCCAGAAATTTTCGGGTATTTAGTAAATGGAACCGTCGGTTCCAGATATAATTCTGGAACTGTTCGGGTTCAGTCCGGTTCGATTCGATTCGATTCTGTTCGGTTCCTACTATAATTAATTTTTTTAACATTTATAATAACACTATATAAATACATTTAGAAAACTTTGTCAGTGCGTCTTGGATAATTAATCCATAACATATTAGAAAGTTTTTACAAAATGCTAACACTTTAGGACTAGACAATATAGATCACAATTTTATTTCCTGCTTCCCTCAAACAGTTACTGCTTCACTGCTTACCCACCAAAAAGTAACATATAAAAGAATCTAACTATGTTCTCCATTTTTGAGAAGTGGTACCAAAATCATTCCTGTTTTCTGAAAATATTGTGAGAAGTGAGGTAATCCAAATGTGCTCAGTACTTTCACCGAGTGAATCTGTGTGTGAATATTGACCAGGTTCAATCTTAACTTTTACAAATGAACGTAATATTTTAAAGTATTAAAAATACTTACCAACTATGTAATGTAATCATCGATTGCTTGACTTGCCATGTACCATTAAAATATTAACAATTTCTTGAGTACGACAAACGAACGATTTGGACAACTTGTATCCCTCCCCATGCCAACACTTGGGAGCTCGGCTTCCAAAACAGTAACGCATATGGCAGTTTCATTATGAATTAATATGTACCATTTTACGTCTTCATCTTGGCGTATTTGGGTCGGCGGTATATTTATGTTCGGGCTTTTGAACTTCAATTCAATTTGAGTTCGGGGATCAAGAATACCAAGTTTGTCCTTCAATCGTACCACGAGTTCGGTTAAGGTAATACTTGTCAGAACTAATATGGAAGTGGTTTTGTCCCCTTTTCACTTCCATTCGTCGTTCACATTAACAAACTGCCCCTCATATAATACGATGAATCTCAAATGATTACTCATACCTGAAACATTGGGAATGCAATGGTAAGAGTTCCGCACAAGAAATATGTCTACATTTGATAATATGAATGTGGAACTTTCGAATATTGAAATTCATGGAATAGTATAAGGTGAAATCAAGTATGTATTAATAGTTTGCATCTGTCGAATTCGACAGTTAAATTGTCTTTCCCGATAGTTCATAAATGTCGGGTTCGATATCACATCCGTAAAACAACTGTTTCAACAGAACTATTCCATAGATGAACTGCACGAACTGTCTGGAAACTTAAAAATAATAATGGTGATAATCAATTCTCAACTACCATATGAAAACATCTTCTCATTAATAAATAACTCAATGCTTCATTAAATATGAAAAATCCTTCATTTTTGTACATGAGATTGATTTTTTTATCCTCCACAAACATTTTAAAAATCAAACAAATCAATGAATAATAGTTTCAAGAATTTCTTCCATTGGATTTGACCATATTGTATTTATATCGAAGAAATAATAATATATAAAGATAAAATTATAAACAATTTGTAATGGCTAACCTCTCAAAATGGATGATAAATTCAATAGTCATTTGTTCTTGATCAAAGAATGAAGAAGAGGTTACAATTTATGAATTGGGAAGAAGAATGTGTGGTGATGTTAATATTTCAATTTCTTTAATCTTTTTTCTTTTAAAAAAAAAACTCAATTTATTCAATTATAATATACATATAAATAATTTTTATAATATTTAAAGTAAATCATCACATCATCATATTAATTGCATTCAAATCAAACATTAAATGCTCCTCAAAGGTGCTATTAAGGGTAATTTGGACATTTTGAAACAAAAAAGTGACATTTTTGCTAAAATAAAGTGAAAATGACAATTATTTTAGGATTTTCAAATTTGGTGACATTTATGAAAATCCCCCTTTTATTAATTGATCATACCTGCCTCTGTGGATCTTTTTTTTCATGTTTTCCTTGCGTCTCATTTTGACTGAAAACTTTTAAACATTGGAATGACCGGTGCATTTATTAATTGATTGTAAACCTAATTATACTTCGTTCTTTGTTTTTTTTTTTTCAAGACACATGCTCTTTCTGAGTACATAGCCCAGGTGAGGTTATAGTTCAAACTCTCTTTCATTACAAATTTATGTATTTATGAAATGTTGTATGAAGCAATCACTTCTTAAATCACGATTGCTTCACCCCGTTGGACAAAGTGAACACTAGATCTCCTGGAGGGTTTATTTGGTCTAGTGAGAAAACAGGATTCAGACATCTATATTTGCACAACTCGAATAGACAGTGCTTGAGTCCCATAACTCAAGGTGACTGGATGGTTGAGCAAGTTGTGGGTGTAAACGATGTTGTTGGCTTTGTTTATTTCACTGGAACTTTAGATGGCCCTTTGGAATGTCATCTTTATCGTGCCAATTTATACCCAGACCCATGTAATCCCTTGCAGGTTCCTGTTGGGTTTATGGACGTCACATATCTCCAGATTGGTATGATATTGTCCACTTTGGGCCTAAGCCCTCATGGATTTGCTTTTGGGTTTTACCTCAAAAGGCCTCATACCAATGGAGATATTGGTCCCAACAATCCTCCCCTCAAACGAAGGACCACATCATTGTGGCCTCCCCTCAAACGATAATCCATCCGCCAATCATCTTGTACCGCCGTCATTGTTGTCACCCTCGACCAAACGGGACCCGTCGCCTGACCACCACATTTTTTATGTCAGGAAGACTTTCGACACAAGGCACCCCAAACGCGGATAATTTTTAGTCAGATCGTGAGGCTAATTAGGGGACCTCCATCACGCTTTCCACTGCGTTCCTTCGGCTAAGTTTTTGGGCCCGGCTTTGATACCACTTGTTGGGTTTATGGACGTCACATATCTCCACATTGGTATGATATTGTCCACTTTTGACCTAAACCCTCTTGTATTTTCTTTGTTGTAGGGATTAAGATGAGCAATTAACCAGGCCCAAGCCCACACCACCCGGCCCAAGTGAGGTTCCAACCCAAAACCAATTGGTAATGGGTGGAGTAGCCCACTTGGGTTATATGGTAGATTTCTTTTCTTCTCTCAACCGATGTGAGACTTCTTGTTTGCTCCCAACAATCCTCCCTCAAACGAAGGACCACATCATTGTGTCCTCCCCTCAAACGATAATTCATCCGCCAATCATCTTGTACCGTCGTTATTACCGTCGCCATTGACCAAACGGGACCCGTCGCCTAACCACCAATGTCAGGAAGACTTTCGACACAAGGCACCTCAAACTCGAATGATTTTTAGCCCGATCGCCACCACACTTTCTACTGTGTTTCTCCGACCCTGGGCTCTGATACCAGTTGTAGGGATTAAGAGGAGGAATTAACCAGGTCCAAGCCCACACCACCCGGCCTAAGTGAGGTTCCAACCCAAAACCAATTGGTAATGGGTGGAGTAGCCCACTTGGGTTATATGGTGGATTTCTTTTCTTCTCTCAACCGATGTAGGACTTCTTGTTTGCTCCCAACAATTCCCTTTAGATTGACACCTTTGGAATGTCATCTTTACCGTGCCAATTTATTCACCTTATGTTGCATTTTTACTTGTAAGTGGTTTATCTATAATCAATGAATAATATTATCTATTATCACTAATGATAGTCATCGTGTTTAAACGAGCAAAATTTTATTTGACAATAATTGTGAGTATTAACATGAACTAGATAAGATTGATTTAAAAATATTTATTACTATGTCAACATGAAATCACTACTCCCATTTTTTGCAACTTGGTTGTGAGTTGATGCTAGTTATTTTTTGTCACAAGTTATGGACAATGACTTGCTAAATTTGATTTAGGTTGCATTTTTTATATCTGGAAAAAAATATATCAAGATTCACCAATTTCAAAATTGAAATGTTATTTAATAAAATATTAACATTAAACTATTAAAATTTATTGAATAATAAGATTTCTAGAATAAAATATTATAAAAAAATATTTTCAAAATTTCAAAGTAAACGCGTTTTCCATTTTTATGTTTCGAAAAATCATTTTTCAGAATGATAAAAAGAACGTATTTTCAGCAATTTCAAAACAGACACTCAAAACACAAAACACAAAATGAATTTAAAATTCAAACTCAAAACTGAAACATAAAGAGAATGGATTCTAAATTTTTCAATCCTTGACAATGTTTTAAATAGCGTAAAATATGACTAGCTGCAAGTCTAGATTAGTTCATATGAGATCTAGACGTGAAAAAAGGTTACTTATTTTTAATATTATTTTATATTTTAATCATTCTAAAAATTAAAATAATACCTACTAAATGTCTAAAATTGAAAAACACTATATTTGCTTAATAATTACAATAATTAATCAATTATATAATTTTTAAATTTCCAAAATGTAAAAACTACACTATATTTCTTAATTTCAATTTTTGATGTGTTTTAATCTTTACCTAATGCATTATTTGAAAGCAAAAGCACCTATAAAATTATTTGATTTGAACAACCACTTAGATATATGAATGTCTCAATGATAAATGAATTGACAGTCATCTCAATGATAAATGAATGTCACTACCATATGATAGTAACTAAAGAGAATTTTAGAACAAGAAAAATATACGGGGAAAAAAAGAAGATAAAAATCAATGAATCATGTCTTAATCTCCGCATATTCTATCTACTTAAACATGAATTGCTCCACATCTATGAATCCAATTCGATAAGCTTGAGCCTACTTGTAATACGAGTAGGATCTATCAAAAATTTGACACATAATTGATTGTACAACTTTTGACAATTCGTCATGGAATTTTTCTTAAGGCGGTCAATATTTCGACACGTTTATATTTCAATTTAAATAACATGTAACAAAACATTTTATAAAAGGAGACTATTAAAGGAATTTTGATAGGATTACTTCAATAATATAAACCAAATTTTCATAACAAAAAACTCCCTTTAATTGCGAATGAAACTTCTTGCTGAGACCATAACTATGGATTCCATTCAGAAATTGAAACATTCAAATTGCATTTCGGCTAAAATAGTAAAGTGTAATCCAATCAGTCTTTGAGATACAAGTGTAAGCGTCCATATATTTTTACTTGTACGGGGGAAATAATTTAATTAAAGAATCCTACGTACCACATTTTTGCTCGGAACTGAGATCAAAATAAAGTTAATATTCCATGAGGAAAAAAATTTCATACTTTTTAATTTATTTATTTGTTTAAAAAAACATGAAAAATAAGTTGTTATCCACTATTTCAATAGACTTTTTGGACATAACCTATTATTAAATACAAACTGTGTTAACTAACAAAACATTTGAAGATAAGAATATCATGAAAAATCGTTAAGGGCATAACATAAATAAAATGTCGAACATTAAATAAATTTTTCGATATAAATATAACAACCATGCTTCACGTGCAATATTATTTTCATAGGTCACTTACATGACACTCATATGTGTGTTCCACGTATAGTTTATTTTTAATATATGGTGAGACCCATCCATTTGAGTATTATGGTGAGTCCTTATGAAAATAATCCTTGTACACAGGAATTAATTCTAAATATATATATAATTATCCAAAAGTAGATGGCAAGGAAGATGGGGACGGGAGGAAGAAAACAAGAAATATGTTCAACCAATCCTTCTCCATGAGCACCCTGAAATTTAAGGAGACTTTGATGACTCATTATCCCCGTCGCTACCCCTACCCACCCCCATATATTCTAGAGCCATCTCTCCTCTGTGTATGTTTACAAATAAAGCCACCCCCGTCAAGCCGCTGCATCTTATTTCTAAAGTTGATTTCTCAAATTCTTCAATCCTCGTCAATATTCTGAAAAGAGTAAATTATCATTAGGTGTTCAAGTCATGCTTCAGATTTTACAAGTCTAGGTAAACTTAAACGAGACCAGACATAAAAACAAAAGTTTACTTATCAAGGAATTTCGCAACTTTGAAATTACGTACTAATCGACATTAAAAGACTTCAGCAATGTTCCATCTATCCTAGTAAAATAATGACACAGAACGGAAGTAACAAGATTTACTAGCGTAAATCTTGAAAACAAGAAAACTGGAATTCTCCAAGAATGAAATTTTATTCAATTTTAATGATGACGGAAAAACGTCCAAAAGCCTTTAAATAGACGTTACAAGAAACCCTAAAAACATAGAAAAAGAAATCGTTCCAAAAATAGCGAAAATCTAAAACGGGAAATGCGAAAATTAATCATTCGGAGGCCTAAATAAAGGAATTTGGCTAAAATCACGAGATCTCAGATATCCCGAGTCCAATTTTTCAAGCCGTTTCCAATCAATCTGCTAAATTTCAGTCCATTCCGACACCGTCGTGACAAATGACAAAATTACCCCTGACACGATTTTTCTTTTCCAATTTTTTGTCCAACATTTCTTCAAACTCCAAAGCTAGTTGTCCTACATCAGTCTCAAAGAAATGAATAGTTAGAAAACTAGCTAAACCACATTTTTGTTTGGAACTGAGATCAAAACAAAGTTAATATTGTATTTAGGTTTGTTACTTTATGGCTTTTAACTTTTTATAATATCAAATTACACGTCTCAACTTTACTCGACACAAATAAATAATCTTTGTTCATTGTAGCAATTATTTTCTTAAATTTTTTTCCTTCGAATTCTTATTTTCAACATTCCATTAATTAGTACATCTCATTCTTAATGATGACTTATGTCAAAATATTTTGTTTCTATGCTTTGAAATGAGGGGAAAATTTTCATATTTTTACTTTATTTATTTGTTTAAAATAAGATGAAAAATAAGTTGTTATATGCTATTATATTTTAACGGACTTTCGATATAAACTATTATTGAATACAAAATGAGTTAACTACTGAAAAGTTTGAAGTTAAGAATACCATGAAAAATCGTTAAGGACATAAATATTATAGTGAGTAAAGATTGAAAATCATAAATATAATAAAAATATGAATATAATTATCCAAATAGTGATGGCAAGGAAGATGGGGACCGGGAGGAAGAAAACAAGAAATATGTTTAATCAATCCCTCCCCATAGTGGAATTTAAGGAGACTTGTCGACTCACTATGCCTACACCTACAATCTATGCCTATGCCTACGCCTACGCCTACACCTACAACCGATACTTTATAGAGCCATCTCTCCTCTTTGTATAATTCTATATAGAGCCTCCTCCACCGAACCGCTGCGTCTCATTTCTAAAGCTGTTTCTTTAAATTTTTCAATCCTTGTCCATATTTTAAATAGCCTAAAATATAGCTAGATATGAAGGTTAAGCTTCACACTTTACAAGTATGTGCTAGTTCAGATGAGATCTAGACGTAAAAAAATGTTTACTTAATTTTCAATATTATTTTATATTTTTAATAAGTTTAAAATTATTCAATAATTAAAATAATACCTATCAAACATCTATAATTAAACAACACTATATTAACTTAATAATTACTATAATTAGTCAATTATAAAATTTTTAAATTTCCAAAATGCAAAAGCTACACTCTATTTCTTAATTTCAATTTTTGACGTGTTTTAATCTTTACCTAATGCATTATTTTTGTTCGAAAGCACCTATAAAATAATTTGATTTGAACAATAAATAAATAGCTTAGCCTTCATTTTTTAAATTTGTAAGTGATTTATAAAGATTAATAGAATTGGATTCTATAAAATGGGTGAATAATAACTAAATACAAATTTTGAGTGTCTCGTAAAAATTGCTATTTGACTTGACTGAATTTATACACATTTTATAAATTGGCTGCTAAAAACAAATTGTACTCGAATGCATTTTAATAAACTGATTGCTAAAAACAAATTGTATAGAATCGTACATGTAGGAATAGTATTGGTTGGATCAAGTTGGAATATCGTCCATTCACTTTCTTATCAACTGCAACCACTTATATCCACGTTCCACAATTTAGTCGAAGCGACACCAACATTTTTAATTGATAGTCATCTCAATGATAAATGAATGTTCCTACCATATGATAGTAACTAAAGAGAATTTTAGAACAACAAAAATATACGGAAAATAAAAATAAAAAATCAATGATTCATGTCTTAATCTCCGCATATTCTACCTACCTAAACATGAATTGCTACTCATTTGTGAATCCAATTGCATAAGCTTGAGCCTACTTGTAATACGAGTAGGATCTATCAAAAATTTGATACATAATTGATTGTACAACTTTTGACAATTCGTCATTGAATTTTTCTTAAGATGGTCAACCAGTTCTTCCCCCTCAATAGCAGTAGTTTTAGCTCTAAATGGCTCAAGTAACGATCTAAGGATTTTTCTAACAATTTTAGACTTAGGTTGAAACTAGAATTTACTATATTGTTTAAGCTCACATAAAATTCATCAAATGTCTAATCCTTTTTCATCCTAATCTTTTCAAATCTAGTGGTCAACATCTGCAACTTAGAGTTTTTAAGAGCCTAAGTTCTCTCATGTGCGGTCTGTAGAACATTACAAACTTCTTTGACTACCTCACACATAGACACTCTCCTAAACTCTTTCGGAGATACTATCATGAATAAAGCATGCAAGGTTTTATTGTTCCAATTACATTCATCTAAGTTCGTTCTAGTCCAATTAGAAATGGGAGTGAGGGTTACGACGTTGTCTACAGTTGTACTAGGGGCACTCCAACCATTCACCATGCTAAGAATGCTCACATCCTAACTTTCCAATAGGCATAGTTAGTGCCATCAAAGTATGGCGGGATTGACAATAAACTACTCGTCTAGATAATTAAAGGTCAGGGATACCAATTGAAAATACATGTTTACTAACTAAGTTCGACCTTACGTGCGTAATTATACTAATTAAAGCAACAAGTCACTTTTAATTATTTTCTAAATAATTAAGCATACAAGTTCAATTTCCCTATGTTTGAATACCACAGTTGTAATAATAGGAAAGCAGTAAACAACACACAATTTGATAACGGAAAAATTCAACTGGGTAAAAACTTTGGGACCAAGTCAGTTACCTCCACTATAGACAATATGGATTACAATCCGTTCTAGCCTAGTAAATTCCACCAGTACCTGTTATTGTAATTCCTGTGATTTCCAAGATCATTTGTTCCTTCAGACTCACGATCTACTATCGTAAATACTATCTAACCACCTTGCTAGATTTTCCAATCTACCTCGTGTAGCTCCCAAGATTTGATGTAAAATCCAGACTCACAATCTTCTGCAATTGTCTCTTACAAGTGGATTCCCAAGAATAACCTATTCATGTTCTTCTTCCTGCACTTGTAGTATTGGCTTAACTAAAAGATTAATAGCATTGGATTCCATAAATTGGTTGAATAATAACTGAATATAAAGTATGAGTATCTCATAAAAATTGCTATTTGACTTGACTGAATTTATACACAATTTATAAATTGGCTGCTAAAAACAAATTATACTTGAATGAATTTTTATAAATTGATTGCTAAAAACAAATTGTATAGAATCATACATGTAGGAATAGGACCAGTTGGATCAAGTTGGAATATCGTCCATTCACTTTCTTATCAACTGCAACCACTTAGATACACGTTCCACAATTTAGTTGAAGCGACACCAAGATTTTTAATTGATAGTCATCTCAAAGATAAATGAATGTCCCTACCATATGATAGTAACTAAAGAGAATTTTAGAACAACAAAAATATACGGGAAAAAAAAGAAGATAAAAATCAATGAATCATGTCTTAATCTCCACATATTCTACCTACTTAAACATGAATTGCTCCTCATCTGTGAATCCAATTATTCCATAAGCTTGAGCCTACTTGTAATATGAGTAGGATCTATCAAAAATTTGACACGTAATTGATTTTACAACTTTTGACAATTCGTCATTGAATTTTTTTAAGACTGTCAATCTTTTGACACATTTATATTTCAATTTAAATAACATGTAACAGAACATTTTATACTGTATAAAAGGAGACTGTTAAAAGGAGTTTTGATAGGATTACGTCAAGAATATAAACCAAATTTTGATAACGAAAAGCTCCCTTTAATTGCAAATGAAATTTCTTGCTGAGACCATAACTATGGATTCCATTCAGAAACTGAAACATTCAATTAGAAACTGAAACTCCAAAACTAGTTGTACTACATGAGTCTCTCTCACCTGTCAAGAACTCGACCCCGAGTTATATTCCAGATAGAGTGGAACATCATCACAAAACTCATAAAGATCAGCTACATTGACTACTCAAGTTTGGCATGATCTACTTGTACATGTTGATATATTAATGACAAGATCTTTATCGAATTTGAATTGATCTGTGTCGAACTCGGTTAACTTGCCCTGTGTTAGATGAGGAAATGACTAACCAGCAAAATAATTCACTAATTCTTGATTTCTTGCTTTTGGCAAAGGCAAAGGCAAAATTCCAGAATTCAGTTTTGTGGCGTGTCTTCATTTCATAAGAGAACCAAACGATAGGGAAAAAGAAGATGATTATCACCTTCGATTATTGTGTTTCAATCTTGACCTAATGCATTACTTTAGTTCAAAAGCACATATGAAATTATTTGAGTTGAAGAGTAACTAAACTGCTTTGCCTTTGTTTGTCAAATTTTTTAAGTGATTTATGAAGATTAATAGTAGTGGATCATCTGAAATGTGTGGATATATAATAATTGAGTAGAAATTATGAATGTCCGGTTAAAATTACTATTTCACTTGCACGTTTTATAAACTGATTGCTAAAAGCAAATTGTAAAATATCGTACTATTTTGATCAAGTTGAAATATCATCCAAACACGTCATATCAACTGAAACCAATTATAACACGTGTGTCTATTTATGCATTATATATATTCCACATTTCTTGAGAAGTTTCAGCAGTTTGAGTTTGGAGAAGAAAAGATGTCTATAGTTGTGAGAATTTTGTCATTGGGATGGGTTATGATGATGATTATGAGTATCACAAAGGTGGCAGATGCTGATATTTCTTCGAATTTGTTGGAAAATATTGATAAAATAAATAAAGAGGGTCCTTACTTGGGTATTGTAGTGACCAAGTTGAACCTTCTTCTCCAATCTTCAAATTTTCTTCCTCATGCCACGATTCCCCACTTGGATCATGCAGGTTAGACAATTATTTGGTATCATATTGCAGCATAGAGTAGTTGGAATATGTTTTGTGTTTACCTAAAGAGATTTTTGTCTATAATAATGAAGTGATTTAAACTGGACATGTTAAAAGAGGAAGGGGTAGATCCAACTTAACGTGATCGATTATAATTATTTTAAACATCTAAATTCTTTATGTATTCAAAAAGATATGGTAAATTCCATTAGTAGTAACTGTATTCTCACTTATTTTCAGGGAGATAACTGTAATAAACTATTATCATTATTCTTTTTGTTGTCGATCTTCTTAAAATATGTTGTCAAGGAGAAGAAAACAGCATAATCTCCAGTTATAATATTCCAAAATCTTATTCTTATTTTCTTCATTATGCTTGTAAACAGGAAGAAGGTTTCGAATTGGAACCTTGGAAAATCGAAAAGTCATTGCTGTCGTGTCCGGAAACAGCATGGTATTTTCATAATGAAAATACAATGATTTATTTATTCGTTTCCATTTTTAGAGGTAACAACATAATTAATTTAAACTATTATTTTATAGCTTAATTCAGGAATTGCGACACAGTTGCTGCTAAGTTTATTCAGGATTGAAGCAGTACTTCACTATGGAATAGCAGGAAATGCAAATCCTGAAATCCAAATAGGAGATGTTACAATCCCTCACTATTGGGCTCATACTGGCCTCTGGAATTGGCAGGTAACCATAATTATATCCACAATAATCTCCTTAATTTCCTTAAAATAAGCATATTCTCTAATAATTATCTCATTACATGAACTTTACCCTTCAGTAACAAGTAAAACGAAAACTGTCGGAAAAAAACTGGAAAAACACGTAGATCATTTACACATGCAGTAAATTATTTTCCCATTAAAGGACTTTGATTAAATCCTTGCACATTTTTTTGATCAGAGGTTTGGAGATGGACCTGATGATGAACTTGCATTTGAATCCAAAGGAGACTACACAAGAAAGTACGGTTATCTTAATTTTGCCGAATATGAAGTTGGAGTATTAAATGGGAAAGATTCAGACAACCTTCTCAACAACGTGTGGTATCAACCGGAAGAGATATATCCCACTGATGGAGAACCTGAGAATAGACAGCATATCTTTTGGGTTCCTATTAACAAACAGTACTATTCACTTGCAAAGAAACTTGAGGTTAATTTCCTAACCACCAAGGTTTATTTAATGGACACATTGTTTACTTAAATTTAGTTTTTAATTATTCCTTGCCTGTACAGGATATTGTCCTCGAAAGGTGTGTCAATTCTACTGCGTGTTTAGTTCAACCTCCAAAGGTAGTTAGAGTGCGAAGAGGGGTGAGTGCTAATGTGTTGGTAGACAATACTGCCTATAAAAATTTCTTGCATTCTAAGTTCGACGCAACTCCGATCGACATGGAAAGTGCTGCAGTAGCCCTTGTATGTCGCCAACAAAAGACGCCTTTTATAGTAATTAGGGCAATTGCCGATTTAGCTGATGGTAGTTCTTCTATTGAAAGTTCTATCTTCTCTTCCCTAGCCGCTCAAAATGCAGTCAAGGTTGCGCTTAAGTTCATTGCTTTGTCATCAGAGGAAATGCTAACCCTTGACGCGGCTCAGTAAAGTTTGTCAGCTAATGGTTTAAGTATGTTTTAGAACTGGACTTGACTCAATAAGGTTGTTAGCCAATGTTGTATGCACATATGTTCATATATGTACTGTGTTGTTCTCATCACAATAAGGTTGTTAGCCAATGTTGTATGCACATATGTTCATATATGTACTGTGTTGTTCTCATCAACTTTGTTATTAAATAAAACTTAGTTGAGGTATTCGAACAGATTAATAATGTTGGTATTTTGATTGACTTATATTTTCAATCTTTGAATGAATTTCGATAGACAACACACGTGTTGCATTTGTCTCTAATTCGAATTTTTCTTTTCAATATCAACGAAGTGTAGATTAAATCCAAATGGCACCTGGAATGCAAATTTGGTAGATAGCTGGAATTAGTCGAGGAAATATAAATGTCAAATAATTAAAGGAATAAAGAATTGCAATAATTAAAGGTATTGATGACTTGTCATCAGGGGCGGACCCAATTTGAGATTTGGATTTTTTTTTTTTTATAAAGTCATTTTTGATATTGATTGAAATTTAAATTTAAATCAAAATTAACAATTAGTTTTTATAACATATTTCATGAAATCCATAATTGTTTAACTTTTATCAAAATTTACTAAAAATTTATTTTTAATCTCAACCAATCATGTGCAAAATCATAATAAATTTGAATTTTTTTTTTCTTTTTTCTTACTCTCTCTTACTCTTCTCCTCACGCATTTTAACAAAATTTTAACCCTTTTAGTTTTTTAAAATTTGTATATAATTTCTCTACAAATTATGACATTTGCAACAAATCTTCACTTTCCGATCAAATTTTCAAGTAATTGAAACTTAAATTTGCATTTTCTCCTATCAAACTGTGTATATAGAATGTGTATGAACTCAGTATATCCAATTTAACTTATATTTAACGAATTGTGCATATTTGATTGATTATTAGTATTTCATATTAGTTATATATTTTTACTTTCGATTATTTAAATTGATTGTTTGTATCAAATACATTATAAGATATTTAAACTTAAATATGCGTTTTTTTGTGATGAACAAAACATTAATAAAATGATTTTTCGAAATCAAATGAATGAAAATGATCAGCAAAATATTAATGAAAAAATATTTTTTTAAATGTAAATCTACATTGTTTCAAATCAAGTATGAATTATTCAAAAATCAAGAACAAAGTATTCGATTCGTACATGGTTTGATTGTGCCCCTAACCTAAAATTTATGAGCCCACCATTTCTTGTCATTTAACAGTTTGGATGACTTAGAAGCAACAAGTCTCGAGGTTGGACAAAAATAAGAAAGGGAAAAGCAATTCAATGCAGCAAAACGCATGAAAACACTATTTTTAGAAAAGTATTGTGATAAAAACTTCTTATAAACTGTAAATAATTATAATTTGTAGAAATTAATAGTAAAATATTTAAGTTTAAAAATGATATTTGATAAGTGCAATTTGTACACTTATTTGAGCAATATTACTAAACTTTTATATCGTCAAAGTGTTGATTTCTACTTAATTAATTTCCTTTTTCTCAGTTATGGACCCGTTCACAAGTGATTGGAAAAGCAATGTGGATGAATTGATGATTGGATGGAAGATTTGGAACTCATATGCATTTGAATAAAGGTTGAAGGACCAAAATCAAAGTAATTTAATGTGGAGGATCAAGATGGAAGAAAAAAAAGAAAAAAGCTAAAAGGGTAATTCTAGAAGATTTTGTAGCCCATTTATATAGCCCAACCCTTAAATTCAATTACAGAAGCTACCTAGTATGCCGGCAGCCGCCCTGTTTCCTACTTGGCGCCCACCCTGGCCAATTCAGCCTGAAAATTCTGTTTCCTTTCAGAATTCAATTTTAAAAACAAAACTTCCGTTTGGATCATGATATCCACTATTTTTAGAGATCTTTTGGGACTCTTTAGAAAGATTATAAATAGCAACTTTCAAAACATAATTAGGGTGGAGAAGTGAATGCAACAAAAGGTAAAGAACGGAAGATTGAATTCAAGAAATCCAAGCATCAAATTCAAGAATTCTAGGTGATGAGTTATTTTTATTTCTTTTGCTCTCTTCTTCACAAAATTTTATGTTAAAGTAATTGTGTGTTAGGATCAAGATGAACCTTGTATTATGAGCTTCACTTTTTGAATCTTGTTTTTGACATTAAAACATGTTTTTAGTTTCGAACAATTATGATGAGTCTCTCTCTCTTTCTCTCCAATTACTTGATCTCTAATTGTATGAATTTTATGACCTATTTTATCTTCAAAAGATTGAAAATGAGTTAGACATAGTCATGATTATCGTAAAGTCTAATAGAAGATTAAAATATAGCTATAATTTACGTAATCTTTAAGCATTTATAAATATTTAATACATTTCTATATGTTCACATCCATCATAGAAATATAGCCTAGTCACACATAAAAATATGTTTAATTCTACTCGAAAAAGATTGTTAAAAAAATTAGGAATATTGATATTCATAATTGAATCGTATTGTTAAATTTATATGTTTCAAGGTTAAAGGATATCAATAAAAGAGGATTCAAGATCCCAGTACGCTTTTCATCATCATAGTTTTATAAAATTGACATTTATTTATAATCTTGCATTTATTTTAGCTAAGTTAGGTTTCACATTCATAAATAGATCATTTAACTTATAGAAAAAATCACGAATTTAAATTGTTTCGGCTAAGGCCAAGTTCATTTGAATTTGAACTTGTACAATTTCTATGAGAACGATATAGTTAGACTTAAAAATTTATTTACCATTTGTTAACGAACTGTACACTTGCGGTATTTTAAATGAACAAATATATCGTGACAATATTTAACTTTAATTCGAACTCTATTTTTTTTATAGTTTTTATGGTAGGGTGGTTAAAGATTACATTTTCATTAATTTTAGTTCACGCCTACTTAATTTCTAGTCGAACTTCACGAAATAGCTCACAACTATGTGCAACTCCTAACCAAAATTTTCCAATATTTTAGCAAAAAGTTTCCTAAATTTTTTCATAAAGTCTCAACCACCATTTTACTAAAAACTAATAGAAAGTAGGAAACTCTTTTTTGAGTTTTAAAAATATTATCTAGAGTTTTTGAAATTTTTTGAATTTGGAAACAAAACGCAAGCATCTTAGATGGGATTATGAGGTGATGACAGTCTTAAGGCGTTGAACCTCGGGAGCCAAACCTGCGATCCGTGAAAGTTGGTATCAGAGCGGGACCGCTCAAGCATGCGGTGTTGTTACGAGACAATGTTGTGTGTTCTTAAGGATAAAAGATTTTGGGCCACGGATCGTATCGGCAAGCTGGCGGGACACGACGAAGGAAGCTGTGAGGCAGAAGGTTGAAGAGGGCAGCGTTGTGCAATTGCCAAAATGCATTTCAAGGAGTTTTCAAAGAGCGCACCATGCAGGGCACAATTCGACATGCGTTGAGGTGCTGCGGTTTGGAGACGGTCCACCCGAGGAACCAATGCTCAGAGAGGCGGAGGATGAAGGTTGGTGTCGGAGGTAGCAAGTATGAGTTACTACAGGTTTGGAGGCATGTCCATACAGAATGGTGCCGTTGTTATCCATACAACGAGACGGATGCGTGTAGATGCGAAACTCTCTTCTCGCTACGAGGACGTAAGCGAATTCGAATGGAGGAGAATGTCACGCAGTGAGAATGCTTAGCTCCCCATTCGGCACAGTAAGCACGCTAACAGCTAGGCTCGAGACCTATCTTACCATTAGTGCACTAATGTTATATGATCATATGCAGATATTCTCCCTTATATCCTACTCATAGCATGCGTGTATGCTAGTTGTTCGGGCTTGCCGGCTACAGAATGAGGTGAGGATAGTCTTGAGGCGTTGAACCTCAGGAGCCAAACCTGCTATCCGTGAAACCCTGGCTTTCTCTCTTAACTCAAATCCCATCTCTTCTTCTCTTGCTCCTTCTGGCTTCTCTCTTCTCGACGCCGACGACGGGGCCGGACCTGAGGCGAGGCGGAAGAGGCCCGCCGGCTTCTCTTTTCTTATCCTTCTTTTTCACCGTGATGTGATTTTTTTGGAGGATTTATGGAGTTGCAAAGTCTTGATTGTTCTTGGGGGCAGATTCTGTGGATTTTGAGAGATTCTGGATAGGGGTTTGACTTTTGGAAGACTGAGGATGATTGGTGAAGCTGATCAAGAATTTTGACCATTTTTCATCAGAATTTATTGCACTGGTAAAACCATCTTAGGATTTGAAAGTTTTGATGATTTCTAGGGTTTATTACATGGTTAGAGTTTGTAAGCGAGTTATTATTGGTGGTTAGTACTTATTACCTTCTGCCTTTGTCTTGATTTATTATTTTTTCTATTGCTTCTCGTTTTTGCAAGTACGGTGAGCTGTTTTAAATGATTATTCAATTTCATGTGAATATAGGTTCTTGTTCTGATTATTCTTTGCGGAGTTAAAAATTAAGAATTCTAAAGAAGCGCAGATATTCAAGTAAACTATGCTGCATAGTTTTTGATATTCAATTATGATGGACTTTATTCTGCCTAACATGCAAATGAAATTATGAGATCTCTTCTCTATCTTGTGATAAAAAAATAAAATAAAATTCTGCATGGGTTTAATAAAATCTTTTGGTGCTTGAAGACTTCAGAAGTTTTCTTAATGATTATTCACCTTATGAATTAAAAACTGTAATGAGAGGGAAGTGTCTTGATTCTTGAAGTTGCTGGTCCATTTCATATTAAACAATTACGAAAATTTATAGTGTAGGCTACTTATTTGCAATAATGGAATCTGCATGTTGGCCTTCTTCTTTCCATAAAAAAACATTGATACATTTCTTTTTATCTTTGTGACTTTAAATGTAACACAGGTCTCTGGATGAGATTCACAACTCCGAACACATCCAAATTCTCAAAAAGAGATGATTCGATTTATATAATTCCAGATTTCCCATTTCTTCATGTGATTTTGTTTATAATATCAAAAAGAAAACATGTAAATCTTTGTGTTTCAACTTTGAATTGAGTGATACTACCTCTAAATGTGGAAAGTGAATCCTAGTCTAGAATTTGAAATGATTATGTAAAACTTGGGAGAAATAACGTTGATGGAGTGCTTACCAGTTATAAACGACAAATGAGAGAAAAAGTGTAGAATTGAAGAAAGGAAGTATGAGGAAAAGGATAAGTGCAAGAGGGAAGCAAATGCTGATAGCATAGGACCTTTTAAAGGAAATGCATTAGATAACTGCAAGAGGGAAGCATATGCTGATAGCTTAGGATTTTTTTTTTGAAGGAAAGCAATACTTCAGTTTACCCATAAATTGCACGAACATCCTTGTCTCTATTGATCTTAAAAACACGCCTAACTTAATTTTATTTTAAGAGGAAATTGCACTATATGTCAATTTTTGGCTTTTCATTTACAAAAATGTCACTTTTTTAAGTCTTTCCAAGATTGTCAATTTTGGACATTTTTGTCCCTCTACTTAATTTAAATATCTTACATGTCTAGCAATAATTAGATTTGACTATATTTAAGATTTGTACAACATGGCAATAATATAGTACATTTGGATAAAAAAAAAAAGGGTAATTAGCGCAAAACGTCATTACTTTTACACAGTTTTGTGCAAAATGTCCATACCTTTCGTTTCTTGGTGCAGAACGTCCTTACCTTTCCAATTTTTGGAGCAAAACGTCCTTTTGACCATTTTACCCCTGAAATAAAACAAACACAAAAGAAAAGAAAAATAAAGGATAATTTTCAATCTTACTCCTAAACTTCTAAAAAATACAAATCAATCCAAAACTTATAAAAATACAAAAAAGAACAAAAAAAAAAATCTATTTTGCCCCTTTTTAGCCGAATACATGAGCTCATTTTTTCAGCAACTCCATGTCGTCCAAACCGTCAGATATTGGTCCCAACATGTTCTCCTCATTACCCTCTACAACTACATACCAAGAAATCTTCATAACTCGTTGTAGGTTGGCCGAAAATCAAATTTAAAAATCGCAGCCTGAAAATTGGTTAAACACCCACAACTCGCCGTCCGGCCACCCAACCGGCCGGAATCCACCATTGGTTGACTCCCCTCATAAAGTCGAAGTTACTTATGTAAACAATTTCCTCTAACAAGCAACCAACAACCACCAATTTCAAAGAAAAATAGTCCAATCGCTACGCTTGCGAGTTCGCACCAGCGAACATTTCATACCCAAATTGAAGATGATTGTAGCCAAATTGAAGGGGACCCATGGCTGGGCTAGGTGCGCCAGGTGATGGAGCACCCAACCCAGGTGGTCTGCCACCATAGGTCGTCACGGTGGCTTCGGAATTGGAGGAAAACTGGTGCGGTGTCGTGATAGTTGCGATGGCAGCTTTCAATTTGAAATTCAGATCTTATCATTGCTGTTTGGGCTAAGTTTTTTGTATGTTCGATGTCATCTTGAGTAGGGGAGTTGGCTGGTGGTATGTTCCGGCCAGGAAGGTGACTGGACGGTGTGATTTCAGCGTTTGACCGCATTTCATGCGGTGAAGTTTGTAGCTCGATTCCGGTCAACTCTATCGGGGTAGGGGCTGGTGGTTGGTTGGGTTGTGAAGAGGGCAATGAGGGCATCAATGTGGTACGTTGGTTCGACGGCTAAGGTGATCGGAGTTTGGGAATTTTGCCTTCAAATGTGGCAGCTTAGAGGTTGATGATTTTTTTTATATTTGTGACTAATTTACACATTTTTAAAAGTTTAAACCCATAATTGTAATTTATTCTTTATTTTTCTTTTCTTTTGTATTTGTTTTATTTCAATAGAAGGGTAAAATGGTCAAAAAGGATGTTTCACACCAAAAATTGGAAAGGTAAGGATGTTTTGCACCAAGAAACGAAAAGTAGGGACGTTTTGCACAAAACCGTGTAAAGGTAAGGACGTATTGCGCTAATTACCCAAAAAAAAACCAAAAAGAAACCTCAACTCACCGTCTCACTCCACTCACCACTCTACCGCCTAGGAGAAGAACCCAACTCCTTCAGGGAGCTCCCCTAAAGCATTGGAAACCACCTTGCCATCGACGATCACTTCCAAAATGTCCACTGCCCAAAACGTCGACGATTGCAGGTGTGCTTGTTTTTATGCTAGTAGATTGAAATTGTAATTTGAAGTATTTGCAAATTATGGGTTTGATTTACAGGCGCAAGTTAGGTTTCACTTTTTTGCTAGAACTACTTTTATCATTAAATTTTGGGTTGGGGATGGGGGGTTCTGTTGGGTCTCCCAGGAAACGTGAATCCGCTAAGCTTTTGTCAAGTTTCGTCCTTTGATCGAGCTTTCTCAAGGTACTATTTTTATTTTTTTATTTCATCACTAGTCAGCATTTGGTATTTTGAATCAGATTTCCTCACTCTTTGATTTCCCCCCTTTTTCATTTCTCTTTGGAGTTTGATTGTACCAACTTTGAAAATTTTGTTGGACGGTTAGTAGGGTTGGAATTTTGATGTGGATTGATTGTTGTATGTTGACTTTGAATCCTAGATATGAAGTGTGCATGGAATCACATTTTCTATGTTGTTTAGTGACATGAATTTGCTTCAAATTTCAAAATCTGATATTTTTACAGTTTGGTAGTTGTCACATATACACTTTTGTTTGCCTTACAGTTTCAGATTCTTACTGAATGCAATGCTATGATGATCTATCTTTGGCTGATAAGTTAATAATAATAAAGTACATTTGGTCTTAACGTGAACTTTGGAACAAGACAAAGTTCTTTGGGAGATTAATCTGTAATGCATCATTTCTAAATGAAAATGGCTCAGTCGTGGTGTCTAGGCATGAAGGATATGCAAATATTGCACATGTCTTGCCAAGTTGTGTTTCTGGGTAGAAACAAAATTGAAAGGGTAACTATTAAAAGGAAATCTGGATGTACCCAATGACTTATTTGCAAGAGCATCCAACCATGGGAAGGCTGAAGTGAAACTTGATGCGCATGAAAATACATTATGAAATCTACGTTTATAGGTCTTGGACCATCCTCTAATCGGCAAATATTATTATTCCCTTCAAACATTTTGAATAGAAAATGTGTTCAATTATCAAACTATTTAAACCATGTAGTGAATTTTCATACTTTTAGTAGAACAAATTTTTGCATGGGGCCCATCTCAATAAAGAGAGTTTCTAGTTGAAATTTCAGTTGCATTTGTACTCATTCACCCATTTTAAATAGTAGTTAGTTCTTTTTTTCACATCATGTTGGTGTTTGTAGTCAAATTTTGTGGTCTGGTTTACAACTAAGCAATTTGTTGTGAACCTTGTGGCAATTCTACCTTGTTGGTGCTTTTTGTTACGTCATGTATTTCTAATAAACAAGTGCTTAGCCACACCTTACTTGGTCATCTTGAGGTGCACGTGACTTCCCTTTCGGTAGCTATTTATTAATTTTGGTTATTTTGATGGGGGCAGGATGTTTATGTTTGTCCAAATTAGAAAAATCACATCAACTGAAGACCTAAGTGTGCAGTGTATTGGATTCTAGAGTTTCTATGTTGATTACTTGTGTGCAAATAGACAATATGTTTTCCTTATTGGACAATATATAAGTTCTTTTTCAAATGTATCAGTGAAGTAGTTGAAAGTTCAAATATTTATGTAATATTTTTCCTCAAATTTTCATCTTGATATTTCAAGTGCTATAATACTTTTTAATAGTAAATTAATGGTATCCATAGACACAATAGAAATGATGTTGATTAAAAATTATAGTAGTTACTTACCTCTAATTGAGAAAGTAATATGCCAAACCACATTGATGGCCAGAAAGAACACAAAAGGAAAATTTCACTAGAATAAGAACTGTTGATCATATTATGAAATCCCTTATTAATGTTTCATGCCATGTTTTATCTTTTAATTTTATAGATTACAAACATATTTTTTGATTGAAAATAAATATTATACTTGTTAATGATCAGTATGTGCTTTTAGCTTGTTGAAACTGAATATATATATATATATATATATATATATATATATATATATATATATATATATATATATATATATATATATCGGTCCGGGCTTCATAACTTTGTCTGTTACATAGATGTCTTTTGTGTTCCTATTCATGATCTGCAATTATGGATGATATATGAATCTCCCTACTATTTAGTTTATTGAAATTTTTTACTCAATGTTCCCATTTATTTTGGCAGGGACACGAAGGAAGATTCTGTGTCTATGTGCATGCATCAAAGCAAAAGCCAGTACATTTTAGTCGTTACTTCGTCGATCGGGAAATTCGTAGTGACAAGGTTAATCTCTTTGTCAAAACTAATTCTGTTCTTATTTGATTTATCCAGGCTATGGAGGCTCTTATGGAAGTTAACATTTTTGTCATACTACTGAAAATTTGATGTTTGTTTCACTCCTGGCTTATTTTTCCTTATTTTTTCTACTGCTGACTACTCTAGTTGAAGAACTTGTTGCGAACCGTTGAAGAGCATCTTGAAGAGAACCCGTGTTAACTTTTCCATCGACTACAATTTTTGAAAGTAAAACAATTAAAATTAATAATTCAATACAATTGTAGATCTCCAATTGGGTCTTCACACGTATAAGCATTGTTCGAAAACATTCATGTATAATCTTCCCGTTAGTTGCTTAAATTTCACGTACTGTAAACTTGAGAATTATGTAAGAGTAGCAGGACATTTGTTATAATGATGTACTGTAAACTTGTATGATTTCGATGACAATACTGTAAACTTAGATGATTTCGATGACGATAGTGAGGGAGAAAGTTCAAACGTCGACAATAAATGAGGTCGAAGGAAGTTGCACTTGGGTTGTGTATAAATGAATAAATGTCTCTTTTATAGTCACTTTTGTCTGGGATTTTAGTATGTGTAGTTCAGTTTGTAGTCCGTGCCAACTGTCGAGAACGACAGAGACAATCTGTCGGGAACAACATTTGAACTGTTTGGTTTTTATGTGTAGTTACATTTTGTACCATGTCCTAACTGTCGAGAACGATAGAGACAATTTTTCTGGAATGAAATTTGAACTGTCGGCTTTTCATGTGTAGTTACATTTTGTACCATGTCCCAACTGTCGAGAACGATAGAGATAATATGTCGGGAACGACATATGAACTGTTGGGTTTTGATGTGTTAGTTACATTTTGTAGTCGTCCCAACTGTTGCGAACGACTGAAGGAAACTGTCGGAAACTACAGATGAAGTGTCAAATGATTTGTCAGTTATAATCTCGATGAATCCATATTTTAGTTGTGAACGTAATATAATGTGTACTACTGCCTGCAAACTATAATGGATGTTGAATGATTAAGTAAGTTCGAAATATTAATGCAAGTTGAAAACGATAACATGCGAACATAAAGAGTAAGAAGGATATACAAACCATAATGAGTATAAAACGATGACATGTTCATATTGTATAATGCGCCATTGGGGACATTTAACATACTATATCAACGACTTCTAGAGATGAAACCTTTTTACATCGATTGTGTTACAACGGGTGGTAACATGTCCGGTTATGACCATCTCGACCGCATTGAGTGCATTTCCTGCTTGACCTGATGCCCTTAAATTGGAACTTCTCTTGCAAAGCAAGTACACAAATTCTCGAGTACAACTTTTTCTTACTGAAAAATGTTTGCCTCTTGGCAAGATCGGATATATTCACTCTTGTAATAGGTTTGTATATGTCCAAAGTCACGAAATGTAAGGACACTTGATAATCAACGCCATCAATATTAGCAGCTTCTGTACCATGTAATGGGTTGTCCAAGTTCTCATCTGAAGGTATAGTACCAATATCAAAATTTGGATATTATGGTGCATTATTGTTTCATACACTATGCTGATGATTGAGCTCCTCTTGTTGTACATTTTGGTGAAACTCTGTTACGTCAAACGAACGATCTCGACAATTTGTATCCCTTCCCATGCCAATATCTTATCTCTTGGCTTCCGCATTATTATTTAATTCACTCAGCTGATGATTGCGCTCCTCATGTTGTACATTTTCGTGAACACTCGCTACGACAAACGAACAATTTGGACAACTTGTATCCCTCCCCATGCCAACACTTGGGAGCTCGGCTTCCAAAACAGTAACGCATATGGCAGTTTCATTATGAATTAATATGTACCATTTTACGTCTTCATCTTCGCGTATTTGGGTCGGCGGTATATTCATGTTCGGGTTTTTGAACTTCAATTCAATTTGAGTCCGGGGATCAAGAATACCAAATTTGTCCTTCAATCGTACCACGAGTTCGGTTAAGGTAATACTTGTCGGAACTAATATGGAAGTGGTTTTGTCCCCTTTTCACTTCCATTCGTCGTTCACATTAACAAACTGCCCCTCATATAATACGATGAATCTCAAATGATTACTCATACCTGAAACATTGGGAATGCAATGGTAAGAGTTCCGCACAAGAAATATGTCTACATTTGATAATATGAATGTGGAACTTTCGAATATTGAAATTCATGGAATAGTATAAGGTGAAATCAAGTATGTATTAATAGTTTGCATCTGTCGAATTCGACAGTTAAATTGTCTTTCCCGATAGTTCATAAATGTCGGGTTCGATATCACATCCGTAAAACAACTGTTTCAACAGAACTATTCCATAGATGAACTGCACGAACTGTCTGGAAACTTAAAAATAATAATGGTGATAATCAATTCTCAACTACCATACGAAAACATCTTCTCATTAATAAATAACTCAATACTTCATTAAATATGAAAAATCCTTTATTTTTGTATATGAGATTGATTTTTTTATCCTCCACAAACATTTTAAAAATCAAACAAATCAATGAATAATAGTTTCAAGAATTTCTTCCATTGGATTTGACCATATTGTATTTATATCGAAGAAATAATAATATATAAAGATAAAATTATTAACAATTTGTAATGGCTAACCTCTCAAAATGGATGATAAATTCAATAGTAATGTGTTCTTAATCAAAGAATGAAGAAGAGGTTACAGTTTGTGAATTGGGAAGAAGAATCTGTGGTGATGTTAATATTTCAATTTCTTTAATCTTTTTTCTTTTAAAAAAAACTCAATTTATTCAATTATAATATACATATAAATAATTTTTATAATATTTAAAGTAAATCATCACATCATCATATTAATTGCATTCAAATCAAATATTAAATGCTCCTCAAAGGTGCTATTAAGGGTAATTTGGACATTTTGAAGCAAAAAAGTGACATTTTTGCTAAAATAAAGTGAAAATGACAATTATTTTAGGATTTTCAAATTTGGTGACATTTATGAAAATCCCCCTTTTATTAATTGATCATACCTGCCTCTGTGGATCTTTTTTTTTCATGTTTTCCTTGCGTCTCATTTTGACTGAAAACTTTTAAACATTGGAATGACCGGTGCATTTATTAATTGATTGTAAACCTAATTATACTTCGTTCTTTGTTTTTTTTTTTCAAGACACATGGTCTTTCTGAGTACATAGCCCAGGTGAGGTTATAGTTCAAACTCTCTTTCATTACAAATTTATGTATTTATGAAATGTTGTATGAAGCAATCACTTCTTAAATCACGATTGCTACACCCCTCTGGACAAAGTGAACACTAGATCTCCTGGAGGGTTTATTTGGTCTAGTGAGAAAACAGGATTCGGACATCTATATTTGCACAACTCGAATAGACAGTGCTTGAGTCCCATAACTCAAGGTGACTGGATGGTTGAGCAAGT
This sequence comes from Fraxinus excelsior, assembly GCA_019097785.1. Lineage (NCBI taxonomy): Eukaryota > Viridiplantae > Streptophyta > Magnoliopsida > Lamiales > Oleaceae > Fraxinus > Fraxinus excelsior. The sequence goes on from CM032641.1 coordinate 5,060,608, forward strand.
TGTGGGTGTAAACGATGTTGTTGGCTTTGTTTATTTCACTGGAACTTTAGAGGGCCCTTTGGAATGTCATCTTTATCGTGCCAATTTATACCCAGACCCATGTAATCCCTTGCAGGTTCCTGTTGGGTTTATGGACGTCACATATCTCCAGATTGGTATGATATTGTCCACTTTGGGTCTAAACCCTCATGGATTTGCTTTTGGGTTTTACCCCAAAAGGCCTCATACCAATGGAGATATTGTCCTACACTTATAAACCCATTATATTTCCCATGTCTAGCCGATGTGGGACTTCTTTTGGTCCCAACAATCCTCCCCTCAAACGAAGGACCACATCATTGTGGTCTCCCCTCAAACGATAATCCATCCGCCAATCATCTTGTACCGCCGTCATTGTTGTCACCCTCGACCAAATGGGACCCGTCGCCTGACCACCACATTTTTATGTCAGGAAGACTTTCGACACAAGGCACCTCAAACGCGGATAATTTTTAGTCAGATCGTGAGGCTAATTAGGGGACCTCCATCACGCTTTCCACTGCGTTCCTCCGGCTAAGTTTTTGGGCCCGACTCTGATACCACTTGTTGGGTTTATGGACGTCACATATCTCCGCATTGGTATGATATTGTCCACTTTTGGCCTAAGCCCTCATGGATTTGCTTTGTTGTAGGGATTAAGATGAGCAATTAACCAGGCCCAAGCCCACACCGCCCGGCCCAAGTGAGGTTCCAACCCAAAACCAATTGGTAATGGGTGGAGTAGCCCACTTGGGTTATATGGTAGATTTCTTTTCTTCTCTCAACCGATGTGAGACTTCTTGTTTGCTCCCAACAATCCTCCCCTCAAACGAAGGACCACATCATTGTGTCCTCCCCTCAAACGATAATTCATCCGCCAATCATCTTGTACCGTCGTTATTACCGTCGCCATTGACCAAACGGGACCCGCCGCCTAACCACCAATGTCAGGAAGACTTTCGACACAAGGCACCTCAAACTCGAATGATTTTTAGCCCGATCGCCACCACACTTTCTACTGTGTTCCTCCGACCCTGGGCTCTGATACCAGTTGTAGGGATTAAGAGGAGCAATTAACCAGGTCCAAGCCCACACCACCCGGCCTAAGTGAGGTTCCAACCCAAAACCAATTGGTAATGGGTGGAGTAGCCCACTTGGGTTATATGGTGGATTTCTTTTCTTCTCTCAACCGATGTAGGACTTCTTGTTTGCTCCCAACAATTCCCTTTAGATTGACACCTTTGGAATGTCATCTTTATCGTGCCAATTTATTCACCTTATGTTGCATTTTTACTTGTAAGTGATTTATCTATAATCAATGAATAATATTATCTATTATCACTAATGATAGTCATCGTGTTTAAACGAGCAAAATTTTATTTGACAATAATTGTGAGTATTAACATGAACTAGATAAGATTGATTTCAAAATATTTATTATTATGTCAACATGAAATCACTGCTCCCATTTTTTGCAACTTGGTTGTGAGTTGATGCTAGTTATTTTTTGTCACAAGTTATGGACAAGGACTTGCCAAATTTGATTTAGGTTGCATTTTTTATATCTGGAAAAAAATATTTCAAGATTCACCAACTTCAAAATTTAAATGTTATTTAATAAAATATTAACATTAAACTATTAAAATTTATTGAATAATAAGATTTCTAGAATAAAATATTATAAAAAAATATTTTCAAAATTTCAAAGTAAACGCGTTTTCCATTTTTATGTTTCGAAAAATCATTTTTCAGAATGACAAAAAGAACGTATTTTCAGCAATTTCAAAACAGACACTCAAAACACAAAACACAAAATGAATTTAAAACTCAAACTCAAAACTGAAACATAAAGAGAATGGATCCTAAATTTTTCAATCCTTGTCAATGTTTTAAATAGCGTAAAATATGACTAGCTGCAAGTCTAGATTAGTTCATATGAGATCTAGACGTGAAAAAGGGTTACTTATTTTTAATATTATTTTATATATTAATCATTCTAAAAATTAAAATAATACCTACTAAATGTCTAAAATTGAAAAACACTATATTTGCTTAATAATTACAATAATTAATCAATTATATAATTTTTAAATTTCCAAAATGTAAAAAACTACACTATATTTCTTAATTTCAATTTTTGATGTGTTTTAATCTTTACCTAATGCATTATTTGAAAGCAAAAGCACCTATAAAATTATTTGATTTGAACAACCACTTAGATATATGAATGTCTCAATGATAAATGAATTGACAGTCATCTCAATGATAAATGAATGTCACTACCATATGATAGTAACTAAAGAGAATTTTAGAACAAGAAAAATATACGGGGAAAAAAAGAAGATAAAAATCAATGAATCATGTCTTAATCTCCGCATATTCTATCTACTTAAACATGAATTGCTCCACATCTATGAATCCAATTCGATAAGCTTGAGCCTACTTGTAATACGAGTAGGATCTATCAAAAATTTGACACAGAATTGATTGTACAACTTTTGACAATTCGTCATGGAATTTTTCTTAAGGCGGTCAATATTTCGACACGTTTATATTTCAATTTAAATAACATGTAACAAAACATTTTATAAAAGGAGACTATTAAAGGAATTTTGATAGGATTACTTCAATAATATAAACCAAATTTTGATAACAAAAAACTCCCTTTAATTGCGAATGAAACTTCTTGCTGAGACCATAACTATGGATTCCATTCAGAAATTGAAACATTCAAATTGCATTTCGGCTAAAATAGTAAAGTGTAATCCAATCAGTCTTTGAGATACAAGTGTAAGCGTCCATATATAGACAACCATATATTTTTACTTGTACGGGGGAAATAATTTAATTAAAGAATCCTACGTACCACATTTTTGCTCGGAACTGAGATCAAAATAAAGTTAATATTCCATGAGGAAAAAAATTTCATACTTTTTAATTTATTTATTTGTTTAAAAAAACATGAAAAATAAGTTGTTATCCACTATTTCAATAGACTTTTTGGACATAACCTATTATTAAATACAAAATGTGTTAACTAACAAAACATTTGAAGATAAGAATATCATGAAAAATCGTTAAGGGTATAACATAATTAAAATGTCGAACATTAAATAAATTTTTCGATATAAATATAACAACCATGCTTCACGTGCAATATTATTTTCATAGGTCACTTACATGACACTCATATGTGTGTTCCACGTATAGTTTATTTTTAATATATGGTGAGACCCATCCATTTGAGTATTATGGTGAGTCCTTATGAAAATAATTCTTGTACACAGGAATTAATTCTAAATATATATATAATTATCCAAAAGTAGATGGCAAGGAAGATGGGGACGGGAGGAAGAAAACAAGAAATATGTTCAACCAATCCTTCTCCATGAGCACCCTGAAATTTAAGGAGACTTTGATGACTCATTATCCCCGTCGCTACCCCTACCCACCCCCATATATTCTAGAGCCATCTCTCCTCTGTGTATGTTTACAAATAAAGCCACCCCCGTCAAGCCGCTGCATCTTATTTCTAAAGTTGATTTCTCAAATTCTTCAATCCTCGTCAATATTCTGAAAAGAGTAAATTATCATTAGGTGTTCAAGTCATGCTTCAGATTTTACAAGCCTAGGTAAACTTAAACGAGACCAGACATAAAAACAAAAGTTTACTTATCAAGGAATTTCGCAACTTTGAAATTACGTACTAATCGACATTAAAAGACTTCAGCAATGTTCCATCTATCCTAGTAAAATAATGACACAGAACGGAAGTAACAAGATTTACTAGCGTAAATCTTGAAAACAAGAAAACTGGAATTCTCCAAGAATGAAATTTTATTCAATTTTAATGATGACGGAAAAACGTCCAAAAGCCTTTAAATAGACGTTACAAGAAACCCTAAAAACATAGAAAAAGAAATCGTTCCAAAAATAGCGAAAATCTAAAACGGGAAATGCGAAAATTAATCATTCGGAGGCCTAAATAAAGGAATTTGGCTAAAATCACGAGATCTCAGATATCCCGAGTCCAATTTTTCAAGCCGTTTCCAATCAATCTGCTAAATTTCAGTCCATTCCGACACCGTCGTGACGAATGACAAAATTACCCCTGACGCGATTTTTCTTTTCCAATTTTTTGTCCAACATTTCTTCAAACTCCAAAGCTAGTTGTCCTACATCAGTCTCAAAGAAATGAATAGTTAGAAAACTAGCTAAACCACATTTTTGTTTGGAACTGAGATCAAAACAAAGTTAATATTGTATTTAGGTTTGTTACTTTATGGCTTTTAACTTTTTATAATATCAAATTACACGTCTCAACTTTACTCGACACAAATAAATAATCTTTGTTCATTGTAGCAATTATTTTCTTAAATTTTTTTCCTTCGAATTCTTATTTTCAACATTCCATTAATTAGTACATCTCATTCTTAATGATGACTTATGTCAAAATATTTTGTTTCTATGCTTTGAAATGAGGGGAAAATTTTCACATTTTTACTTTATTTATTTGTTTAAAATAAGATGAAAAATAAGTTGTTATATGCTATTATATTTTAACGGACTTTCGATATAAACTATTATTGAATACAAAATGAGTTAACTAATGAAAAGTTTGAAGTTAAGAATACTATGAAAAATCGTTAAGGATATAAATATTATAGTGAGTAAAGATTGAAAATCGTAAATATAATAAAAATATGAATATAATTATCCAAATAGTGATGGCAAGGAAGATGGGGACCGGGAGGAAGAAAACAAGAAATATGTTTAATCAATCCCTCCCCATAGTGGAATTTAAGGAGACTTGTCGACTCACTACGCCTATACCTACAATCTATGCCTACGCCTACGCCTACGCCTACGCTTACAACCGATACTTTATAGAGCCATCTCTCCTCTTTGTATAATTCTATATAGAGCCTCCTCCACCGAACTGCTGCGTTTCATTTCTAAAGCTGCTTCTTTAAATTTTTCAATCCTTGTCCATATTTTAAATAGCGTAAAATATAGATGAAGGTTAAGCTTCACACTTTACGAGTATGTGCTAGTTCAGATGAGATCTAGACGTAAAAAAATGTTTACTTAATTTCAATATTATTTTATATTTTTAATAAGTTTAAAATTATTCAATAATTAAAATAATACCTATCAAACATCTATAATTAAACAACACTATATTAACTTAATAATTACTATAATTAGTCAATTATAAAATTTTTAAATTTCCTAAATGCAAAAACTACACTCTATTTCTTAATTTCAATTTTTGACGTGTTTTAATCTTTACCTAATGCATTATTTTTGTTCGAAAGCACCTATAAAATAATTTGATTTGAACAATAAATAAATAGCTTAGCCTTAATTTTTTAAATTTGTAAGTGATTTATAAAGATTAATACAATTGGATTCTATAAAATGGGTGAATAATAACTAAATACAAATTTTGAGTGTCTCGTAAAAATTGCTATTTGACTTGACTGAATTTATACACATTTTATAAATTGGCTGCTAAAAACAAATTGTACTCGAATGCATTTTAATAAACTGATTGCTAAAAACAAATTGTATAGAATCGTACATGTAGGAATAGTACTGGTTGGATCAAGTTGGAATATCGTCCATTCACTTTCTTATCAACTGCAACCACTTATATCCACGTTCCACAATTTAGTTGAAGCGACACCAAGATTTTTAATTGACAGTCATCTCAATGATAAATGAATGTCAATACCATATGATAGTAACTAAAGAGAATTTTAGAACAACAAAAATATACGGAAAATAAAAATAAAAAATCAATGATTCATGTCTTAATCTCCGCATATTTTACCTACCTAAACATGAATTGCTCCTCATTTGTGAATCCAATTGCATAAGCTTGAGCCTACTTGTAATACGAGTAGGATCTATCAAAAATTTGATACATAATTGATTGTACAACTTTTGACAATTCGTCATGGAATTTTTCTTAAGATGGTCAACCAGTTCTTCCCCCTCAATAGCAGTAGTTTTAGCTCTAAATGGCTCAAGTAACGATCTAAGGATTTTTCTAACAATTTTAGACTTAGGTTGAAACTAGAATTTACTATATTGTTTAAGCTCACATAAAATTCATCAAATGTCTAATCCTTTTTCATCCTAATCTTTTCAAATCTAGTGGTCAACATCTGCAACTTAGAGTTTTTAAGAGCCTAAGTTCTCTCATGTGTGGTCTGTAGAATATCACAAACTTCTTTGACTATCTTACACATAGACACTCTCCTAAACTCTTTCGGAGATACTATCATGAATAAAGCATGCAAGGTTTTATTGTTCCAGTTACATTCATCTAAGTTCATTCTATTCCAATTAGAAATGGGAGTGAGGGTTACTACGTTGTCTTCAGTTGTACTAGGGGCACTCCAACCATTCACCATGCTAAGAATGCTCACATCCTAACTTTCCAATATGCATAGTTAGTGCCATCAAAGTATGGCGGGATTGACAATGAACTACTCATCTAGATAATTAAAAGTCAAGGGTACCAATTGAAAATACATGTTTACTAACTAAGTTCGACCTTACGTGCGTAATTATACTAATTAAAGCAACAAGTTACTTTTAATTATTTTCTAAATAATTAAGCATACAAGTTCAATTTCCCTATGTTTGAATACCACAGTTGTAATAATAGGAAAGCAATAAACAACACACAATTTGATAACGGAAAAATTCAACTGGGTAAAAACTTTGGGACCAAGTCAGTTACCTCCACTATAGACAATATGGATTACAATCCGTTCTAGCCTAGCAAATTCCACTTGTACCTGTTATTGTAATTCCTGTGATTTCCAAGATCATCTGTTCCTTCAGACTCACGATCTACTATCGTAAATACTATCTAATCACCTTGCTAGATTTTCCAATCTACCTCGTGTAGCTCCCAAGATTTGATGTAAAATCCAGACTCACAATCTTCTGCAATTGTCTCTTACAAGTGGATTCCCAAGAATAACCTATTCATGTTCTTCTTCCTGCACTTGTAGTATTGGCTTAACTAAAAGATTAATAGCATTGGATTCCATAAATTGGTTGAATAATAACTGAATATAAAGTATGAGTATCTCATAAAAATTGCTATTTGACTCGACTGAATTTATACACATTTTATAAATTGGCTGCTAAAAACAAATTATACTTGAATGAATTTTTATAAATTGATTGCTAAAAACAAATTGTATAGAATCATACATGTAGGAATAGGACCAGTTGGATCAAGTTGGAATATCGTCCATTCACTTTCTTATCAACTGCAACCACTTAGATACACATTCCACAATTTAGTTGAAGCGACACCAAGATTTTTAATTGATAGTCATCTCAAAGATAAATGAATGTAACTACCATATGATAGTAACTAAAGAGAATTTTAGAACAACAAAAATATACGAGAAAAAAAGAAGATAAAAATCAATGAATCATGTCTTAATCTCCACATATTCTACCTACTTAAACATGAATTGCTCCTCATCTGTGAATCCAATTATTCCATAAGCTTGAGCCTACTTGTAATACGAGTAGGATCTATCAAAAATTTGACACATAATTGATTTTACAACTTTTGACAATTCGTCATTGAATTTTTTTAAGACTGTCAATCTTTTGACACGTTTATATTTCAATTTAAATAACATGTAACAGAACATTTTATACTGTATAAAAGGAGACTGTTAAAAGGAGTTTTGATAGGATTACCTCAAGAATATAAACCAAATTTTGATAACGAAAAGCTCCCTTTAATTGCAAATGAAATTTCTTGCTGAGACCATAACTATGGATTCCATTCAGAAACTGAAACATTCAATGTTGACAATATTCAGAAAATAATTGTTTTAAGTTTGAAGTTTCTTCAATCAAGATGTTATTCTAACTATTTAATTGTACGTTAAATACTGTACAGATGAGTTTTATCTATTTTGATACTAGGAGCCAATATAGTATTGCATTTCGGCTAAAGTAGGAAAGTGTAATCCAATCAGGCTTTGAGATACCTGTCTATTTGTAGACAACCACCTAGTTTTACTTGTAATGGGGGAAATAATTTAATCAAAGAATGCTACGCGTATTAAATAAATGAATAAGTTAATATTGCATTTAGGTTTGTTACTTTGCTGGTTTTATAGTATCAAATGACATGTCTCAAGTTTGCTCGACTCAAATTAATAATCTTTGTATATTGTAGTAGTTGTTTTCTTAATTTTTTGCCTGTCGAAATTTTATATTTAACTTTCTTTTAATTAGTAAATCTCATTTTTAACGTCACTTATGTTAAAATATTTTGTTTTTATGCTTTGAAATGAGGAAAAAAAAATTTCATACTTTTTAATTTATTTATTTGTTTAAAAAAATATGAAAAAATATTTCAATAGATGTTTTGGAAATAAGTTATTATTAAATACAAAATGTGTTAACTAATTAAACCTTTGAGGATAAGAATATCATGAAAAATCGTTAAGGGCATAATATAATTAAAATGTTGAACATTAAATAAAATTTTCTATGTAACAACCATGCTTCACGTGCAAGATTATTTTCACAGGTCACTTACATGGCACTCATATGTGGGTCCCGCGTATAATTTTTTTTTTAATATATGGTGTGATCCATCTATTTGAGTATTTTAGTGAGTCCCTGTAAAAATAATCCTTGTGTGCGGGGATTAATTCTAAATATATATAATTATCCAAAAGTAGATGACAAGGAAGATGGGGACAGGGGAGGAAGAAACACAAGAAATACGTTCAACCAATCCTTCTCCATGAGCACCCCTGAAATTTAAGGAGACTTTGACGACTCACTATCCCCGTCCCCACCCCCACCCACCCCCATATATTCTAGAGCCATCTCTCCTCTTTGTATGTTTACAAATAAAGCCACCTCCGTCATTTCTAAAGTTGATTTCTCAAGTTCTTCAATCCTCATCAATATTCTCATTAGGTGTGCAAGTCATGCTTCAAATTTTACAAACTTAGGTGAACTTAAACGAGACCAGGCGTACAAAAAAATTTTTACTTATCAAGGAATTTCGCAACTTTGAAATTACGTACTAATCGATATTAAAAGACTTCAGCAATATTTGATCTATCCCAGTAAAATAAGCCCACTCATCAAGGAATTTCGCAACTTCAAAATGGTGAAACAGTCTATTCCTAAATATAATATAAAAAGAAAAAATTAGATTTAGGAGACTATTTGTTGTACCAAGAAATACACTTCGCAAGATTTACCCATCGGCGAGAGAAAAATAACATGTGAAGGGAACGAAGAAGTAGAAGGCTTGAACCATTTTTCATTTACAACTTGGTTACATGCTTTTAATAAGAAGGACATGGTCAAGTGAATAAAGCGTTATTCCTAATCATATATTTTAGAAGACATCTAATAAGGAACCACCATCTAGTATAACATGAAAATGACTAAACCACCTCAATGTTCGGAGAGAAATCTTTAAACCCCCCCTCGTCTGAAGAAGAAGAATACATGCAATTCAAAAATCTCTATCTTAAATAGTTGTTTCTCTTTTTGTTCTATTTGAAGCGTCAAGACTAGTGAATATAAGAGGTGAAAGTCATAGTTAGATTTATTGATTATATTTATATTGATATTCGATTGCAATTTTTCATCAATAAACTCGTTTGAATCAAAAGTCAAAACTCTAGTTTGAATAGCAAAACATACGAAAGAAACCCTCACTACAAAATGACAACAATAGAACTACTTAAATGATTGTAACTACGTGTATTCAAAAAGTTAAAATGAATTAATTGAACACAAGAAGTATAGAAAAGGCATGCGAGTTGGAAGTGACCGTGTCAGTGTCAAGTTCGGACTTTATATGAGGGGTAAAATGTGGTTGCCTCACCATCAAATATTACGAAAAATATTGAAATTAAGTGGATGGTAATTGATCCTACAAAATATGTAGTTTGATCTATTTAAATTATACTTTAAATTTTGTCAAACATGCATTAACATTTTAGCACACAAAAGCCAGAGGCTAAGCAGGACCCATGTCGAGTCTAGACTGGATTGCAGAGGCCTAGAAAAAAGACATCTATTGGATGGATTTCGTGCAGTTGACTACTTAAGTTTGGCATGATCTACTTGTACATGTTGATATATTAATGACAAGATCTTTATCGAATTTGAATTGATCTGTCTCGAACTTGGTTAACTTGCCCTGTGTTAGATGAGGAAATGACTAACCAGCAAAATAATTCACTAATTCTTGATTTCTTGCTTTTGGCAAAGGCAAAGGCAAAATCCCAGAATTCAGTTTTGTGGCGTGTCTTCATTTCATAAGAGAACCAAACGATAGGGAAAAAGAAGATGATTATCACCTTCGATTATTGTGTTTCAATCTTGACCTAATGCATTACTTTAGTTCAAAAGCACATATGAAATTATTTGAGTTGAAGAGTAACTAAACTGCTTTGCCTTTGTTTGTCAAATTTTTTAAGTGATTTATGAAGATTAATAGTAGTGGATCATCTGAAATGTGTGGATAATAATTGAGTAGAAATTATGAATGTCCGGTTAAAATTACTATTTCACTTGCATGGTTTATAATCTGATTGCTAAAAGCAAATTGTAAAATATCGTACTATTTTGATCAAGTTGAAATATCATCCAAACACATCATATCAACTGAAACCAATTATAACACGTGTGTCTATTTATGCATTATATATATTCCACATTTCTTGAGAAGTTTCAGCAGTTTGAGTTTGGAGAAGAAAAGATGTCTATAGTTGTGAGAATTTTGTCATTGGGATGGGTTATGATGATGATTATGAGTATCACAAAGGTGGCAGATGCTGATATTTCTTCGAATTTGTTGGAAAATATTGATAAAATAAATAAAGAGGGTCCTTACTTGGGTATTGTAGTGACCAAGTTGAACCTTCTTCTCCAATCTTCAAATTTTCTTCCTCATGCCACGATTCCCCACTTGGATCATGCAGGTTAGACAATTATTTGGTATCATATTGCAGCATAGAGTAGTTGGAATATGTTTTGTGTTTACCTAAAGAGATTTTTGTCTATAATAATGAAGTGATTTAAACTGGACATGTTAAAAGAGGAAGGGGTAGATCCAACTTAACGTGATCGATTATAATTATTTTAAACATCTAAATTCTTTATGTATTCAAAAAAATATGGTAAATTCCATTAGTAGTAACTGTACTCTCACTTATTTTCAGTGAGATAACTGTAATAAACCTTAATTTAATTTCAATTGGACAACTCAAAATATGTGACTATTATCATTATTGTTTTTGTTGTCGATCTTCTTAAAATATGTTGTCAAGGAGACAACAAGAAAACAGCATAATCTCCAGTTATAATATTCCAAAATCTTATTCTTATTTTCTTCATTATGCTTGTAAACAGGAAGAAGGTTTCGAATTGGAACCTTGGAAAATCGAAAAGTCATTGCTGTCGTGTCCGGAAACAGCATGGTATTTTCATAATGAAAATACAATGATTTATTTATTCGTTTCTATTTTTAGAGGTAACAACATAATTAATTTAAACTATTATTTTATAGCTTAATTCAGGAATTGCGACACAGTTGCTGCTAAGTTTATTCAGGATTGAAGCAGTACTTCACTATGGAATAGCAGGAAATGCAAATCCTGAAATCCAAATAGGAGATGTTACAATCCCTCACTATTGGGCTCATACTGGCCTCTGGAATTGGCAGGTAACCATAATTATATCCACAATAATCTCCTTAATTTCCTTAAAATACGCATATTCTCTAATAATTATCTCATTACATGAACTTTACCCTTCAGTAACAAGTAAAACGAAAACTGTTGGAAAAAAACTGGAAAAACACGTAGATCATTTACACATGCAGAAAATTATTTTCCCATTAAAGGACTTTGATTAAATCCTTGCACATTTTTTTGATCAGAGGTTTGGAGATGGACCTGATGATGAACTTGCATTTGAATCCAAAGGAGACTACACAAGAAAGTACGGTTATCTTAATTTTGCCGAATATGAAGTTGGAGTATTAAATGGGAAAGATTCAGACAACCTTCTCAACAACGTGTGGTATCAACCGGAAGAGATATATCCCACTGATGGAGAACCTGAGAATAGACAGCATATCTTTTGGGTTCCTATTAACAAACAGTACTATTCACTTGCAAAGAAACTTGAGGTTAATTTCCTAACCACCAAGGTTTATTTAATGGACACATTGTTTACTTAAATTTAGTTTTTAATTATTCCTTGCCTGTACAGGATATTGTCCTCGAAAGGTGTGTCAATTCTACTGCATGTTTAGTTCAACCTCCAAAGGTAGTTAGAGTGCGAAGAGGGGTGAGTGCTAATGTGTTGGTAGACAATACTGCCTATAAAAATTTCTTGCATTCTAAGTTCGACGCAACTCCGATCGACATGGAAAGTGCTGCAGTAGCCCTTGTATGTCGCCAACAAAAGACGCCTTTTATAGTAATTAGGGCAATTGCCGATTTAGCTGATGGTAGTTCTTCTATTGAAAGTTCTATCTTCTCTTCCCTAGCCGCTCAAAATGCAGTCAAGGTTGCGCTTAAGTTCATCGCTTTGTCATCAGAGGAAATGCTAACCCTTGACGCGGCTCAGTAAAGTTTGTCAGCTAATGGTTTAAGTATGTTTTAGAACTGGACTCAACTCAATAAGGTTGTTAGCTAATGTTGCATGCACATATGTTCATATATGTACTGTGTTGTTCTCATCACAATAAGGTTGTTAGCCAATGTTGTATGCACATATGTTCATATATGTAATGTGTTGTTCTCATCAACTTTGTTATTAAATAAAACTTAGTTGAGGTATTCGAATAGATTAATAATGTTGGTATTTTGATTGACTTATATTTTCAATCTTTGAATGAATTTCGACAGACAACACATGTGCTGCATTTGTCTCTAATATGAATTTTTCTTTTCAAGATCAATGAAGTGTAGATTAAATCCAAATGGCACCTGGAATGCAAATTTGGTAGATAGCTGGAATTAGTCGAGGAAATATAAATATCAAATAATTAAAGGAATAAAGAATTGCAATAATTAAAGGTATTGATGACTTGTCATCAGGGGCGGACCCAATTTGAGATTTGGATTTTTTTTTTTTTTTTATAAAGTCATTTTTTATATTGATTGAAATTTAAATTTAAATCAAAGTTAACAATTAGTTTTTATAACATATTTCATGAAATCCATAATTATTTAACTTTTATCAAAATTTACTAAAAATTTAATTTTAATCTCAACCAATCATGTGCAAAATCATAATAAATTTGAATTTTTTTTCTTTTTTCTTACTCTCTCTTACTCTTCTCTTCACGCATTTTAACAAAATTTTAACCCTTTTAGTTTTTCAAAATTTGTATATAATTTCTCTACAAATTATGACATTTGCTACAAATCTCCACTTTCCGATCAAATTTTCAAGTAATTGAAACTTAAATTTGCATTTTCTCCTATCAAACTGTGTATATAGAATGTGTATGAACTCATTATATTCAATTTAACTTATATTTAACGAATTGTGCATATTTGATTGATTATTAGTATTTCATATTAGTTATATATTTTTACTTTTGATTATTTAAATTGATTGTTTGTATCAAATACATTATAAGATATTTAAACTTAAATATGTGTTTTTTTTTTGTGATGAACAAAACATTAATAAAATAATTTTTCGAAATCAAATGAATGAAAATGATCAGCAAAATATTATTGAAAAAATATTTTTTTAAATGTAAATCTACATTGTTTCAAATCAAGTATGAATTATTCAAAAATCAAGAACAAAGTATTCGATTCGTACATGGTTTGATTGTGCCCCTAACCTAAAATTTATGAGCCCACCATTTCTTGTCATTTAACAGTTTGGATGACTTAGAAGCAACAAGTCTCGAGGTTGGACAAAAATAAGAAAGGAAAAAGCAATTCAATGCAGCAAAATGCGTGAAAACACTATTTTTAGAAAAGCATTGTGATAAAAACTTCTTATAAACTGTAAATAATTATAATTTGTAGAAATTAATAGTAAAATATTTAATTTTAAAAATGATATTTGATAAGTGCAATTTGTACACTTATTTGAGCAATATTACTAAACTTTTATATCGTCAAAGTGTTGATTTCTACTTAATTAATTTCCTTTTTCTCAGTTATGGACCTGTTCACAAGTGATTGGAAAAGCAATGTGGATGAATTGATGATTGGATGGAAGATTTGGAACTCATATGCATTTGAATAAAGGTTGAAGGACCAAAATCAAAGTAATTTAATGTGGAGGATCAAGATGGAAGAAAAAAAAGAAAATAGCTAAAAGGGTAATTCTAGAAGATTTTGTAGCCCACTTATATAGCCCAACCCTTAAATTGAATTACAGAAGCTACCTTTACCTAATCTTTAAGCATTTATAAATATTTAATACATTTCTATATGTTCACATCCATCATAGAAATATAGCTGAGTCACACATAAAAATATGTTTAATTCTACTTGAAGGAGATTGTTAAAAAAATTAGGAATATTGATATTTATAATTGAATCGTATTGTTAAATTTATATGTTTCGAGGTTAAAGGATATCAATAAAAGAGGATTCAAAATCCTAGTACGCTTTTCATCATTATAGTTTTATAAAATTTTCATTTATTTATAATCTTGCATTTATTTTAGCTAAGTTAGGTTTTGCATTCATAAATAGATCATTTAATTTATAGAAAAAATCACGAATTTAAATTGTTTCGGCTAAGGCCAAGTTCATTTGAATTTGAACTTGTACAATTTCTATGAGAACGATATAGTTAGACTTAAAAATTTATTTACCATTTGTTAACGAACTGTACACTTGCGGTATTTTAAATGAACAAATATATCGTGACAATATTTAACTTTAATTCGAACTCTATTTTTTTTATAGTTTTTATGGTAGGGTGGTTAAAGATTACATTTTCATTAATTTTAGTTCACGCCTACTTAATTTCTAGTCGAACTTCACGAAATAGCTCACAACTATGTGCAACTCCTAACCAAAATTTTCCAATATTTTAGCAAAAAGTTTCCTAAATTTTTTCATAAAGTCTCAACCACCATTTTACTAAAAACTAATAGAAAGTAGGAAACTCTTTTTTGAGTTTTAAAAATATTATCTAGAGTTTTTGAAAATTTTTGAATTTGGAAACAAAACGTAAGCATCTTAGATGGAATTATGAGGTGATGGCAGTCTTGAGGCGTTTAACCTCGGGAGCCAAACTTGCGATCCGTGAAAGTTGGTATCAGAGCGGGACCGTTCGAGCATGCGTTGTTGTTATGAGACAATGTCGTGTGTTTTTAAGGAGAAAAAATTTAGGGCCACAGATAGTGTCGGCAAGCTGGCGGGACACGACGAAGGAAGCTGTGGGCAGAAGGTTGAAGAGGGCAATGTTGTACAATTGCCAAGATGCATTTCAAGGAGTTTTCAAAGAGCGCACCGTGTAGGGCACAATTCGACATGCGTTGAGGCGTTGTAGTTTGGAGACCGTCCACCCGAGGAACCAATGCTCAGAGGGGCGGAGGGTGAAGGTTGGTGTCGGAGGCGGTAAGTACAAGTTACTACAAGTTTGGAGGCCTGTCCATACGGAATGGTGCCGTTGTTATCCATACAACGAGACGGATGCGTGTAGATGCGGAACTCTCTGCTCGCTACGAGGACGTAAGCAAATTCGAATTGAGGAGAATGTCACGCAGTGAGAATGCTTAGCTCCTCATTCGACACGGCAAGCACTCTAACAACTAGGCGCAAGACCTATCTTACCATTGGTGCACTAATGATATATGATCATATGCAGGTATTCTCCCTTATAACCTACTCATAGCATGCGTGTATGCT
This sequence comes from Fraxinus excelsior, assembly GCA_019097785.1. NCBI lineage: Eukaryota > Viridiplantae > Streptophyta > Magnoliopsida > Lamiales > Oleaceae > Fraxinus > Fraxinus excelsior. The sequence continues at coordinate 5,076,555 of CM032641.1, forward strand.
AGTTGTTCGGGCTTGCCGGCCACAGAATGAGGTGAGGGCAGTCTTGAGGAGTTGAACCTCGGGAGCCAAACATGCGATCTGTGAAACCCTGGCTTTCTCTCTTAACTCAAATCCCATCTCTTCTTCTCTCTTGCCCTCTCGGGCTTCTCTCTTCTCGACGCCGACGACGGGGCAGGACCTGAGGCGAGGCGGAAGAGGCCCGCCGACTTCTCTTTTCTTATCCTTCTTTTTCACCGTGATGTGATTTTTTTTGGAGGGTTTTTGGAGTTGCAGAGGCTTGATTGTTCTTGGGGCAGATTGTGTGGATTTTGAGAGATTCTGGATAGAGGTTTGACTTTTGGAAGACTGAGGAAGATTGGTGAAGCTGATCAAGAATTTTGACCATTTTTCATCAGAATGTACTGCACTGGGAAAACCATCTTAGGATTTGAAAGTTTTGATGATTTCTAGGGTTTATTACATGGTTAGAGTTTGTAAGCAAGTTATTATTGGTGGTTAGTACTTATTACCTTCTGCCTTTGTCTTGATTTATTATTTTTTCTATTGCTTCTCGTTTTTGCAAGTACGATGAGTTGTTTTAAATGATTATTCAATTTCATGTGAATACAGGTTCTTGTTCTAATTATTCTTTGCAGTGTTCAGAATTAAGAATTCTAAAGAAGCGCAGATATTCAAGTAAACTATGCTGCATAGTTTTTTATCTTCAATTATGATGGACTTTATTCTGCCTAACATGCAAATGAAATTATGAGATCTCTTCTCTATCTTGTGATAAAAAAATAAAAAATAAAATAAATTTCTGCCTGGGTTTAATAAAATCTTTTGGTGCTTGAAGACTTTTGAAGTTTTCTTAATGATTATTCACCTTATGAATTAAAAACTGTAATGAGAGGGAAGTGTCTTGATTCTTGAAGTTGTTGGTCCATTTCATATTGAACAATTACGAAAATTTATGGTGTAGGCTTCTTATTTGCAATAATGGAATCTGCATGTTGGCCTTCTTTCTTTCCATAAAAAAACATCGATACATTTCTTTTTATCTTTGTGACTTTAAATGTAACACAAGTCTCTGGATGAGATTCACAACTCTGAACACATCCAAATTCTCAAAAAGAGATGATTCGATTTATATAATTCCAAATTTCCCATTTCTTCATGTGATTTTGTTTATAATATCAAAAAGAAAACATGTAAATCTTTGTGTTTCAACTTTGAATTGAGTGATACTACCTCTGAATGTGGAAAGTGAATCCTGATCTGGAATTTGAAATGAATTATGTTAAACTTGGGAGAAATAACGTTGATGGAGTGCTTACCAATTATAAACGACAAATGAGAGAAAAAGTGTAGAATTGAAGAAAGGAAGGATGAGGAAAAGGATAAGTGCAAGAGGGAAGCAAATGCTGATAGCATAGGACCTTTTAAAGGAAATGCATTAGATAACTGCAAGAGGAAAGCATATGCTGATAGCTTAGGATTTTTTTTGAAGGAAAGCAATACTTTAGTTTACCCATAAATTGCACGAAAATCCTTGTCTCTGTTGATCTTAAAAACACGCCTAACTTAATTTTATTTTAAGAGGAAATTGCACTATATGTCAATTTTTGGCTTTTTCATTTACAAAAATATCACTTTTTTTAAGTCTTTCCAAGATTGTCAATTTTGGACATTTTTGTTCATCTACTTAATTTAAATACCTTACATGTCTAGCATTAATTAGATTTGACTATATTTAAGATTTGTACAACATGGCAGTAATATAGTACATTTGGATGAAAAAAAAAACCAAAAAGAAACCTCAACTCACCGTCTCACACCACTCACCACTCTACCGCCCAGGAGAAGAACCCAACTCCTTCAGGGAGCTCCCCTAAAGCATTGGAAACCACCTTGCCATCGACGATCACTTCCAAAATGTCCACTGCCCAAAACGTCGACGATTGCAGGTGTGCTTGTTTTTATGCCAGTAGATTGAAATAGTAATTTGAAGGATTTGCAAATTATGAGTTTGATTTACAGGCGCAAGTTAGGTTTCACTTTTTTGGTAGAACTACTTTTATCATTAAATTGTGGGTTGGGGATGGGGGGGTTCTGTTGGGTCTCCCAGGAAACGTGAATCCACTAGGCTTTTGTCAAGTTTCGTCCTTTGATCGAGCTTTCTCAAGGTACTATTTTTATTTTTTTTATTTCGTCACTAGTTAGCATTTGGGATTTTGAATCAGATTTCCTCACTCTTTGATTTCCCCCCTTTTTCATTTCTCTTTGGAGTTTGATTGTACCAACTTTGAAAATTTTGTTGGACGGTTAGTAGGGTTGGAATTTTGATGTGGATTGATTGTTGTATGTTGACTTTGAATCCTAGATATGAAGTGTGCATGGAATCACATTTTCTATGTTGTTTAGTGACATGAATTTGCTTCAAATTTCAAAATTTGATATTTTTACAGTTTGGTAGTTGTCACATATACACTTTTGTTTGCCTTACAGTTTCAGATTCTTACTGAATGCAATGCTATGATGATCTATCTTTGGTTGATAAGTTAATAATAATAAAGTGCATTTGGTCTTGACGTGAACTTTGGAACAAGACAAAGTTCTTTGGGAGATTAATCTGTAATGCATCATTTCTAAATGAAAATGGCTCAGTCATGGTGTCTAGGCATGAAGGATATGCAAATATTGCACGTGTCTTGCCAAGTTGTGCTTCTGGGTAGAAACAAAATTGAAAGGGTAACTATTAAAAGGAAATCTGGATGTACCCAATGACTTATTTGCAAGAGCATCCAACCATGGGAAGGCTGAAGTGAAACTTGATGCGCATGAAAAGACATTATGAAATCTACGTTTATAGGTCTTGGACCGTCATTTAATCGGAAAATATTATTATTCCCTTCAAACATTTTGAATAGAAAAGGTGCTCAATTATCAAACTATTTAAACCAGGTAGTAAATTTTCGTACTTTTAGTAGAACAAATTTTTGCATGGGGCACATCTCAATAAAGAGAGTTTCTAGTTGAAATTTCAGTTGCATGTGTACTCATTCACCCATTTTAAATAGTAGTTAGTTCTTTTTTTCACATCATGTTGGTGTTTGTAGTCAAATTTTGTGGTCTGGTTTACAACTAAGCAATTTGTTGTGAACCTTGTGGCAATTCTACCTTGTTGGTGCTTTTTGTTACGTCATGTATTTCTAATAAACAAGTGCTTAGCCACACCTTACTTGGTCATCTTGAGGTGCACGTGACTTCCCTTTCGGTAGCTATTTATTAATTTTGGTTATTTTGATGGGGGCAGGATGTTTATGTTTGTCCAAATTAGAAAAATCACATCAACTGAAGACCTAAGTGTGCAGTGTATTGGATTCTAGAGTTTCTATGTTGATTACTTGTGTGCAAATAGACAATATGTTTTCCTTATTGGACAATATATAAGTTCTTTTTCAAATGTATCAGTGAAGTAGTTGAAAGTTCAAATATTTATGTAATATTTTTCCTCAAATTTTCATCTTGATGTTTCAAGTGCTATAATACTTTTTAATAGTAAATTAATGGTATCCATAGACACAATAGAAATGATGTTGATTAAAAATTATAGTAGTTACTTACCTCTAATTGAGAAAGTAACATTTGGACTGGACTATATGCCAAACCACATTGATGGCCAGAAAGAACACGGAATATAAATTTAACTAGAATAAGAATTGTTGATCATATTATGAAATCTCTTATTAAATTTTGATGTCATGGTTTATCTTTTAATTTTATTGATTATAAACATATTTTTTTATTGAAAATAAATATTATACTTGTTAATGATCAGTATGTGCTTTTAGGTAGTTGAAACTGAATATATATATATATATACCGGTCCGAGCTTCATAACTTTGTATGTTACATAGATGTCTTTTGTGTTCCTATTCATGATCTGTAATTATGGATGATATATGAATCTCCCTACTATTTAGTTACTGAAATTTTTTACTCAATGTTCCCATTTATTTTGGCAAGGACATGAAGGAAGATTCTCTGTCTATGTGCAAGCATCAAAGCAAAAGCCAGTACATTTTAGTCGTTACTTCGTCGATCGGGAAATTCGTAGTGACAAGGTTAATCTCTTTGTCAAAACTAATTCTGTTCTTATTTGATTTATCCAGGCTATGGAGGCTCTTATGGAAGTTAACATTTTTGTCATACTACTGAAAATTTGATGTTTGTTTCACTCCTGGCTTATTTTTCCCTATTTTTCTACTGCTGACTACTCCAGTTGAAGAAGAACTCGTTGCGAACCGTTGAAGAGCATCTTGAAGAGAACCTGTGTTAACTGTTCCATCGACTACAATTTTTGAAAGTAAAACAATATGTATTAAAATTAATAATTCAATACAATTGTAGATCTCCAATTGGGTCTTCACACGTATAAGCATTGTTGGAAAATATTCATGTATAATCTTCCTGTTAGTTGCTTAAATTTCACGTACTGTAAACTTGAGAATTATGTAAGAGTAGCAGGACATTTGTTATAATGATGTACTGTAAATTTGTATGATTTCGATGACAATACTGTAAATTTAGATGATTTCGATGACGATAGTGAGGGAGAAAGTTAAAACGTCGACAATAAATGAGGTCGGAGGAAGTTGCACTTGGGTTGTGTATAAATGAATAAATGTCTCTTTTGTAGTCACTTTTGTCTGGGATTTTAGTATGTGTAGTTTAGTTTGTAGTCCGTGCCAACTGTCGAGAACGACAGAAATAATCTGTTGGGAACAACATTTGAACTGTTTGGTTTTTATGTGTAGTTACATTTTGTACCATGTCCTAACTGTCGAGAACAACAGAGACAATTTTTCGGGAATGACATTTGAACTGTCGACTTTTCATGTGTGATATTTTGTACCATGTCCCAACTGTCGAGAACGACAGAGACAATTTGTCGGGAACAACATATGAACTGTTGGGTTTTGATGTGTTAGTTACATTTTGTAGTCGTCCCAACTGTTGCAAACGACTGAAGGAAACTGTCGAGAACTACAGATGAAGTGTCAAATGATTTGTCAGTTGTAATCTCGATAAATCCATATTTTAGTTGTGAACGTATTATAATGTGTACTAATGCCTGCAAACTATAATGGATGTTGAATGATTAAGTAAGTTCGAAATATTAATGCAAGTTGAAAACGATAACATGCGAACATAAAGAGTAAGAAGGATATGCAAACCATAATGAGTATAAAACGATAACATGTTCATATTGTACAACGCGCCATTGGGGACATTTAACATACTATATCAACGAATTCTAGAGATGAAGCCTTTTTACATCGGTTGTGTTACAACGGGTGGTAATATGTCTGGTTATGACCATCTCAACCGCATCGAGTGCACTTCATGCTTGACCTGCTACTCTTAAATTGGAACTTCTCTTGCAAAGCAAGTACACAAATTCTTGAGTACAACTCTTTCTTACTCAAAAATATTTGCCTCTCGGCAAGATCGGATGTATTCACTCTTGTAATATGTTTGTACGTGTCCGAAGTCATGAAATGTGAGGACACTTGATAATCAACGCCATCAATATTAGCAGCTTCTGTACCATGTAATGGGTTGTCCAAGTTCTCATCTGAAGGTATAGTACCAATATCAAAATTTGGAGATTATGGTGCATTATTGTTTGATACACTTTGCTGATGATTGAGCTCCTTTTGTTGTACATTTTTGTGAAACTCTGTTACGTCAAACGAATGATCTTGACAATTTGTATCCCTTTCCATTCCAATATCTTATCTCTTGGCTTCCGTATTATTATTTAATTCACTCAGCTGATGATTGCGCTCTTCATGTTGTACATTTTCGTAAACACTCGCTACGGCAAACGAACGATTTGGACAATTTGTATCCCTCCCCATGCCAAAACTTGGGAGCTCGACTTCCAAAACAGTAACGCATATGGCAGTTTCATTATGAATTAATATGTACCATTTTACGTCTTCATCTTCGCGTATTTGGGTCGACGGTATATTCATGTTCGGGCTTTTGAACTTCAATTCAATTTGAGTCCGGGGATTAAGAATACCAAGTTTGTCCTTCAATCGCACCACGAGTTCGGTTAAGGTAATACTTGTTGGCACTAATATGGAAGTGGTTTTGTCCCCTTTCCACTTCCATTTGTCGTTCACATTAACAAACTATCCCTCATACAATACGATGAATCTCAAATGATTACTCATACCTGAAACATTGGAAATGCAATGGTAAGAATTCCGCACAAGAAATATGTCTACATTTGATAATATGAATGTGGAACTTTCGAATATTGAAATTTAAGGAGTAGTATAAGGTGAAATCAAGTATGTGTTAATAGTTTGCATTTGTCGAATTCGACAGTTAAATTGTCTTTCCCGACAGTTCATAAATGTCGGGTTCGACAGATCACATCCGTAAAACAGCTGCGACAGATCACATCCGTAAAACAACTATTTCAACAGAACTATTCTATAGATGAACTGCACGAACTGTCTGGAAATTTAAAAATAATAATGGTGATAATCAATTCTCAACTACCACATGAAAACATCTTCTCATTAATAAATAACTCAATACTTCATTAAATATGGAAAATCCTTCATTTTTGTACTTGAGATTGATTTTTTTATCCTCCACAAACATTTCAAAAATCAAACAAATCAATGAATAATAGTTTAAAGAATTTCTTGCATTGGATTTGACCATATTGTATTTATATCGAAGAAATAATAATATATAAAGATAAAATTATTAACAATTTGTAATGACTAACCTCTTAAAATGGATGATGAATTCAATAGTAATGTGTTCTTGATCAAAGAATGAAGAAGAGGTTAGGGTATGTGAATTGGGAAGAAGAATGTATGGTGATGTTAATATTGCAATTTCTTTAATCTTTTTTCTTTTAAAAAAAAACTCAATTTATTCAATTATAATATACGTATAAATAATTTTTATAATATTTAAAGTAAATCATCACATCATCATATTAATTGCATTCAAATCAAACATTAAATGCTCCTCAAAGGTGCTATTAAGGGTAATTTGGACATTTTGAAGCAAAAAAGTGATATTTTTGCTCAAATAAAGTGAAAATGACAATTTTTTTGGGATTTTCAAATTTGGTGACATTTATGAAAATTCCCCTTTTATTAATTGATCATACTTGCCTCTGTGGATCTTTTTTTTTTTCATGTTTTCCTTGCGTCTCATTTTGACCGAAAACTTTCAAACATTGGAATGACCGGTGCATTTATTAATTGATCGTAAACCTAATTATACTTTGTTCTTTGCTCTTTGTTCTTTTTTTTTTTCAAGACACATGGTCTTTCTGAGTACATAGCCCAGGCAAGGTTATAGTTCAAACTCTCTTTCATTACTAATTTATGTATTTATGAATTGTTGTATGGAGCAATCACTTCTTAAATCACGATTGCTTCACCCCTTTGGACAAAGTGAACACTAGATCTCCTGGAGGGTTTAGTTGGTCTAGTGAGAAAACAGGATTCAGACATCTATATTTGCACAACTCGAATGGACAGTGCTTGAGTCCCATAACTCAAGGTGACTGGATGGTTGAGCAAGTTGTGGGTGTAAACGATGTTGTTGGCTTTGTTTATTTCACTGGAACTTTAGATGGCCCTTTGGAATGTCATCTTTATCGTGCCAATTTATACCCAGACCCATGTAATCCCTTGCAGGTTCCCTTTAGATTGACACCTTTGGAATGTCATCTTTATCGTGCCAATTTATTCACCTTATGTTGCATTTTTACTTGTAAGTGGTTTATCTATAATCAATGAATAATATTATCTATTATCACTAATCATAGTCATCGTGTTTAAATGATCAAAATTTTATTTGACAATAATTGTGAGTATTAACATGAACTCGATAAGATTGATTTCAAAATATTTATTACTATGTCATCATGAAATCAGTGCTCCCATTTTTTGCAACTTGGTTGTTACAAGGACTTGCCAAATTTGATTTAGGTTGCGTTTTTTATATCTAGAAAAAAAATATTTCAAGATTCACCAACTTCAAAATTTATATGTTATTTAATAAAATATTAACATTAAACTATTAAAATTTATTGAATAATAAGATTTCTAGAATAAAATATTATAAAAAAAAATTTCAAAATTTCAAATTAAACGCGTTTTCCATTTTTATGTTTTGAAAAATTGTTTTTCAGAATGACAAAAAGAACGCATTTTTAGCAATTTCAAAACAAACACTCAAAACACAAAACACAAAATGAATTTAAAACTCAAACTCAAAACTGAAATATAAAGAGAATGGATCCTAAATTTTTCAATCCTTGTCAATGTTTTAAATAGCATAAAATAGGACTAGCTATCAAGGTTAACCATTATACTGTACAAGTCTAGATTAGTTCATATGAGATCCAGACGTGAAAAAAGGTTACTTATTTTTAATATTATTTTATATTTTAATCATTCTAAAAATTATTAAATAATTAAAATAATACCTACTAAATGTCTAAAATTGAAAAACACTATATTTACTTAATAATTACAATAATTAATCAATTATATAATTTTTAAATTTCCAAAATGTAAAAACTACACTATATTTCTTAATTTCAATTTTTGATGTGTTTTAATCTTTACCTAATGCATTATTTGAAAGCAAAAGCACCTATAAAATTATTTGATTTGAACCACTTAGATATATGAATGTCTCAATGATAAATGAATGTCACTACCATATGATAGTAACTAAAGAGAATTTTAGAACAACAAAAATATACGGGGAAAAAAAGAAGATAAAAATCAATGAATCATGTCTTAATCTCCGCATATTCTATCTACTTAAACATGAATTGCTCCACATCTATGAATCCAATTCGATAAGCTTGAGCCTACTTGTAATACGAGTAGGATCTATCAAAAATTTGACACATAATTGATTGTACAACTTTTGACAATTCGTCATGGAATTTTTCTTAAGACGGTCAATCTTTCGACACGTTTATATTTCAATTTAAATAACATGTAACAGAACATTTTATAAAAGGAGACTGTTAAAGGAATTTTGATAGGATTACTTCAATAATATAAACCAAATTTTGATAACAAAAAACTCCCTTTTATTGCAAACGAAACTTCTTGCTGAGGCCATAACTATGGATTCCATTCAGAAATTGAAACATTCAAATTGCATTTCGGCTAAAGTAGGAAAGTGTAATCCAATCAGGCTTCGAGGTACAAGTGTAAGCGTCCATATAGAGACAGCCACATATTTTTACTTGTACGGGGGAAATAATTTAATCAAAGAATCCTACGTACCATATTTTTGCTCGGAACTGAGATCAAAATAAAGTTAATATTGCATGAGGAAAAAAAATTCATACTTTTTAATTTATTTATTTGTTTAAAAAAATATGAAAAATAAGTTGTTATCCACTATTTCAATAGACTTTTTGGACTATTATTAAATACAAAATGTGTTAACTAACGAAACATTTGAAGATAACAATATCATGAAAAATCGTTAAGGGCATAACATAATTAAAATGTCGAACATTAAATAAATTTTTCGATATAAATATAACAACCATGCTTCACGTGCAATATTATTTTCACAGGTCACTTACATGACACTCATATGTGGGTTCCACGTATAATTTTTTTTTAATATATGGTGAGACCCATCCATTTTAGTATTACGGTGAGTCCCTATAAAAATAATCCTTGTACACAGGGATTAATTCTATATATATATATATATATATATATATATCCAAAAGTAGATGGCAAGGAAGATGGGGATGGGAGGAAGAAAACAAGAAATATGTTCAATCAATCCTTCTGTATACCCCTACCCCTACCCACCCCCATATATTCTAGAGCCATCTCTCCTCTGTGTATGCTTACAAATAAAGCCACCCCCGTCAAGCCGCTGCATCTGATTTCTAAAGTTGATTTCTCAAATTCTTCAATCCTCGTCAATATTCTGAAAAGAGTAAATTATCATTAGGTGTTCAAGTCATGCTTCAGATTTTACAAGCCTAGGTAAACTTAAACGAGACCAGACATAAAAACAAAAGTTTACTTATCAAGGAATTTCGCAACTTTGAAATTACATACTAATCGACATTAAAAGACTTCAGCAATGTTCCATCTATCCCAGTAAAATAATGACGCAGAACGGAAGTAACAAGATTTACTAGCGTAAATCTTGAAAAGAAGAAAACTGGAATTCTCCAAAAATGAAATTTCAATTTTAACGATGACGGAAAAACGTCCAAAAGCCTTTAAATAGGCGTTACAAGAAACCCTAAAAATATAGAAAAGGAAATCGTTCGAAAAATAGCGAAAATCTAAAATGGAAAATACGAAAATTAATCATTCGGAGGCCTAAACAAAGGAATTGGGCTAAAATCATGAGATCTCTGATATCCCGAGTCTAATTTTTCGAGCCGTTTCCAATTAATCTGCCAAATTTCAGCCCATTGCGACACCGTCGCGATAAGTGACAAATTACCCCTGACGCGATTTTTCTTTCCAATTTTTTGTCCAACACTTCTTTAAACTCCAAAGCTAGTTGTCCTACATCAGTCTTAAAGAAATGAATAGTTAGAAAACTAGCTAAACCACATTTTTGTTTGGAACTGAGATCAAAACAAAGTTAATATTGTATTTAGGTTTGTTACTTTATGGCTTTTAACTTTTTATAATATCAAATTACACGTCTCAACTTTACTCGACACAAATAAATAATCTTTGTTCGTTGTAGCAATTATTTTCTTAATTTTTTTCCTTCGAATTCTTATTTTCAACATTCCATTAATTAGTACATCTCATTCTTAATGATGACTTATGTCAAAATATTTTGTTTCTATGCTTTGAAATGAGGGGAAAAATTTCATATTTTTACTTTATTTATTTGTTTAAAATAAGATGAAAAATAAGGTGTTATATGCTATTTTATTTTAACGGACTTTCGATATAAACTATTATTGAATACAAAATGAGTTAACTAATGAAAAGTTTGAAGTTAAGAATACCATGAAAAATCGTTAAGGACATAAGAACCACACTTTGGTTCAAGTTGGGGAAGTTGATAATAATAATCGACAATTATTTGATACACGTTCCACAATTTAGTTGAAGCGACACCAACATTTTTAATTGATAATCATCTCAATGATAAATGAATGTCCCTACCATATGATAGTAACTAAAGAGAATTTTAGAACAACAAAAATATACGAAAAATAAAAATAAAAAATTAATGAATCATGTCTTAATCTCTGCATATTCTACCTACCTAAACATGAATTGCTCCTCATTTGTGAATCCAATTCCATAAGCTTGAGCCTACTTGTAATACGAGTAGGATCTCTCATGTGTGGTCTGTAGAATATTACAAACTTCTTTGATTACCTCACACATACACACTCCCCTAAACTCTTTCGGAGATACTACCATGAATAAGGCATGCAAGGTTTTATTGTTCCAGTTACATTCATCTAAGTTCATTCTAGTCCAATTAGAAATGGGAGTGAAGGTTACTACGTTGTCTACAGTTGTACTATGGGCACTCCAACCATTCACCATGCTAAGAATGTTCACATCCTAACTTTCCAATAGACATAGTTAATGCCATCAAAGTATGGCGGGACTGACAATGAACTACTCATCTAGATAATTAAAGGTCAAGGATACCAATTGAAAATACATGTTTACTAACTAAGTTCGACCTTACGTGCGTAATTATACTAATTAAAGCAACAAGTCACTTTTAATTAGTTTTTAAATGATTAAGCATACAAGTTCAATTTCCCTATGTTTGAATACCACTGTTGTAATAATAGGAAAGCAATAAACAACACACAATTTGATGACGGAGAAATTCAACTGGGTAAAAACTTTGGGACCAAGTCAGTTACCCCCACTATAGACAATATGAATTACAATCCGTTTCTAGCCTAGCAAATTCCACTAGTACCTGTTATTGCAATTCCTGTAATCTCCAAAATCATATGTTCCTTCAGACTCACGATCTGCTACCGTAGATACTATCTAACCACCTTGCTAGATTTTCCAATCTACCTCGTGTAGCTCCCAAGACCTGATGTAAATTCCAGACTCACAATATTATGCAATTGTTTCTTACAAGTGGATTCCCAAATATAACCTATTCATTTTCTTCTTCCTGCACTTGTAGTATTGGCTTAACTAAAAGATTAATATTATTGGATTCTATAAATTGGGTGAATAGTAACTGAATATAAAGTATGAGTATCTCATAAAAATTGCTATTTGACTTGACTGAATTTATACACATTTTATAAATTGGCTGCTAAAAACAAATTGTACTTGAATGAATTTTTATAAATTGATTGCTAAAAACAAATTGTATAGAATCATACGTGTAGGAATAGGACCAGTTGGATCAAGTTGGAATATCGTCCATTCACTTTCTTATCAACTGCAACCACTTAGATACATGTTCCACAATTTAGTTGAAGCGACACCAAGATTTTTAATTGATAGTCATCTCAAAGATAAATGAATGTCCCTACCATATGATAGTAACTAAAGAGAATTTTAGAACAACAAAAATATACGGGGGGAAAGAAAAAAAGATAAAAATCAATGAATCATGTCTTAATCTCCACATATTCTACCTACTTAAACATGAATTGCTCCTCATCTGTGAATCCAATTCAATAAGCTTGAGCCTACTTGTAATACGAGTAGGATCTATCAAAAATTTGATACATAATTGATTGTACAACGTTTCGACAATTCGTCATTTGACTTTTTTTAAGATTGTCAATCTTTCGACACTGTTATATCTCAATTTAAATAACATGTAACAGAACATTTTAAACTGTATAAAAGGAGACTGTTAAATGGAGTTTTGATAGGATTACCTCAAGAATATAAACCAAATTTTGATAACGAAAAGCTCCCTTTAATTGCAAATGAAATTTCTTGCTGAGACCATAACTATGGATTCCATTCAGAAACTGAAACATTCAATGTTGACAATATTCAGAAAATAATTGTTTTAAGTTTGAAGTTTCTTCAATCAAGATGTTATTCTAACTATTTAATTGTACGTTAAATACTGTACAGATGAGTTTTATCTATTTTGATACTAGGAGCCAATATAGTATTGCATTTCGGCTAAAGTAGGAAAGTGTAATCCAATCAGGCTTTGAGATACGTGTCTATATATAGACAACCACCTATTTTTACTTGTAATGGGGGAAATAATTTAATCAGAGAATGCTACGTACCACATTTTTGCTCAGAACTGAGATCAAAATAAAGTTAATATTGCATTTAGGTTTGTTACTTTGCTGGTTTTATAGTATCACTAGGTGTAAGCAACGTGCAATGCACGTTTACTTAGTTTATATTTAATAGTTTTGTTTAAGAATTAATTTGTTATTAATAAAGATGTAATTTTTTTGGTTAATTAAATAATTAATGATGTAATGTTTATGTAATTGATAAATAATTAAATAAAGTGCTTCTCTATGTCATTTCCAACTCAAAATCACAAATAAAAAACTCAAGGTATGTTAAGGGGTAAGAAGATGAGTTTACTTAGACTCCATTTGATTCTCATTAATGTAGAATGAGAATGAAAAATATATCCGTTATTGGACCCCACACAAGAGATAGAAATTCAAAATTAATAGATTGATGTGATGGATAACGGTCATATTTTTCATTTTTATGGGTTTTTAATGAGAAACAAACGGAGGCTTAAACTTTTTGCATGACTTAAGTCTTTACTCTTTTTTAAGTAATAATGCAATTATTTTATCGCTAAAGTATGATATGTATTGCGATAATATATGTATATCATGTGTTAGACTTAGTATTGGTAAGTGACGGGTAAATTTTCGAGGACGAAAATATTTTAAGGGGGTGATAATGTAATACCCCAAAAATTTTCATGAAATATAATTCAATTTTTATATACTATGTATTAATATTTTGAAAGTTAGGGACTAAATGGTACATTTATCAAATTATATTTTATTTGTGTCAAATATTTAGATATTGATGGAGTTATCGTAAATATATGAATATTGGTCTCATTGGATAAATCGTAATTAGATACATAAATCAGATTCGAGAAAAAGTCAATTCGGATAAGTTAGCTCCAAGATATTTTAGTTTGAAGGAATTATCAAAAGCAAATTTTTTATTATTATTTAATTATAATTTTGAAAATAGGGGGTGGTGAAAAAAGATTTTCCGTTAAAAATAAGAAATTCCGTTAGTTTTTCTGTTAAATCAAGAAATTCCGTTAGTTTTTCCGTTAAACTAACATATTCCGTTTAATAGCCACTTTTTATATATAGAAAGAAATGACATGTCTCAAGTTTGCTCGACTCAAATTAATAATCTTTGTTTATTGTAGTAGTTGTTTTCTTAATTTTTTTCCTGTCGAAATTTTATATTTAACTTTCTTTTAATTAGTAAATCTCATTTTTAACGTCACTTATGTCAAAATATTTTGTTTTTATGATTTGAAATGAGGAAAAGAAAATTTCATACTTTTTAATTTATTTATTTGTTTAAAAAAATATGAAAAAATATTTCAATAGACATTTATTTGTTCAAAAATACTTTTTACTTATCAAGGAATTTTGCTTTTACAAATATTTTTTACTTATCAAGGAATTTCGCAATACTTTTTACTTTTTACTTAGACTCCATTTAAAAATACTTTAAAAAAATATTTTGTTTTTATGCTTTATTTATTTGTTCAAAATACTTTTTACTTATCAAGGAATTTCGCAACTTTGAAATTACGTACTAATCGACATTAAAAGACTTCAGCAATATTCGATCTATCCCAGTAAAATAAGCCCACTCATCAAGGAATTTCGCAACTTCAAAATGGTGAAACAGTCTATTCCTAAATATAATATAAAAAGAAAAAATTAGATTTAGGAGACTATTTGTTGTACCAAGAAATACACTTCGCAAGATTTACCCATCGGCGAGCGAAAAATAACATGTGAAGGGAACGAAAAAGTAGAAGGCTTGAACCATTTTTCATTTACAACTTGGTTACATGCTTTTAATAAGAAGGACGTGGTCAAGTGAATAAAGCGTTATTCCTAATCAAATATTTTAGAAGACATCTAATAAGGAACCGCCATCTAGTATAACATGAAAATGACTAAACCACCTCAATGTTTGGAGAGAAATCTTTAAATCCCCCCTCGTCTGAAGAAGAAGAATACATGCAATTCAAAAATCTCTATCTTAAATAGTTGTTTCTCTTTTTGTTCTAGTGAATATAAGAGGTGAAAGTCATAGTTAGATTTATTGATTATATTTATATTGATATTCGATTGCAATTTTTCATCAATAAACTTGTTTGAATCAAAAGTCAAAACTCTTGTTTGAATAGCAAAACATACGAAAGAAACCCTCACTACGAAATGACAACAATAGCACTACTTAAATGATTGTAACTATGAGTATTCAAAAAGTTAAAATGAATTAATTGAACACAAGAAGTATAGAAAAGGCATGCGAGTTGCAAGTGACTGTGTCAGTGTCAAGTTCGGACTTTATATGAGGGGTAAAATGTGGTTGCATCGGCCATCAAATATTACGAAAAATAATTCACTAATTCTTGATTTCTTGCTTTTGGCAAAGGCAAAGGCAAAATTCCAGAATTCAGTTTTGTGGCGTGTCTTCATTTCATAAGAGAACCAAACGATAGGGAAAAAGAAGATGATTATCACCTTCGATTATTGTGTTTCAATCTTGACCAAGTCGAACCTTTTTCTCCAATCTTCAAATTTTCTTCCTCATGCCACGATTCCCCACTTGGATCATGCAGGTTAGACAATTATTTACTTCAAATTGAATTTATTGCTTGCTTTGATTATGTGCAAGATGAATTATTTGGTATCATATTGCAGCATAAAGTGCCCTTTAGAGTAGTTGGAATATGTTTTGTGTTTACCTAAAGAGATTTTTGTCTATAATAATGTAGTGATTTAAACTGGACATGTTAAAAGAGGAAGGGGTAGATCCAACTTAACGTGATCAATTATAATTATTTTAAACATCTAAATTCTTTATTGTTATTGTTTTTGTTGTCGATCTTCTTAAAATATGTTGTCAAGGAGACAACAAGAAAACAGCATAATCTCCAGTTATTCTTATTTCAAAATCTTATTCTTATTTTCTTCATTATGCTTGTAAACAGGAAGAAGGTTTCGAATTGGAACCTTGGAAAATCGAAAAGTCATTGCTGTCGTGTCCGGAAACAGCATGGTATTTTCATAATGAAAATACAATGATTTATTTATTCGTTTCCATTTTTAGAGGTAACAACATAATTAATTTAAACTATTATTTTATAGCTTAATTCAGGAATTGCGACACAGTTGCTGCTAAGTTTATTCAGGATTGAAGCAGTACTTCACTATGGAGTAGCAGGAAATGCAAATCCTGAAATCCAAATAGGAGATGTTACAATCCCTCACTATTGGGCTCATACTGGCCTCTGGAATTGGCAGGTAACCATAATTATATCCACAATAATCTCCTTAATTTCCTTAAAATAAGCATATTCTCTAATAATTATCTCATTACATGAACTTTACCCTTCATTAACAAGTAAAACCCGTCGATTTAGGCGTTACGAAAACTGTTGGAAAAAAGCTGGAAAAACACGTAGATCATTTTCACATGCAGTGAATTATTTTCCCATTAAAGGACTTTGATTAAATCCATGCACATTGTTTTGATCAGAGGTTTGGAGATGGACCTGATGATGAACTTGCATTTGAATCCAAAGGAGACTACACAAGAAAGTACGGTTTTCTTAATTTGGCCGAATATGAAGTTGGAGTATTAAATGGGAAAGATTCAGACAACCTTCTCAACAACGTGTGGTATCAACCGGAAGAGATATATCCCACTGAAGGGGAACCTGAGAATAGACAGCATATCTTTTGGGTTCCTATTAACAAACAGTACTATTCACTTGCAAAGAAACTTGAGGTTAATTTCCTAACCACCAAGGTTTATTTAATGGACAAATTGTTTACTTAAATTTAGTTTTTAATTATTCCTTGCCTGTACAGGATATTGTCCTCGAAAGGTGTGTCAATTCTACTGCATGTTTAGTTCAACCTCCAAAGGTAGTTAGAGTGCGAAGAGGGGTGAGTGCTAATGTGTTGGTAGACAATGCTGCCTATCAAAATTTCTTGCATTCTAAGTTCGACGCAACTCCGATCGACATGGAAAGTGCTGCAGTAGCCCTTGTATGTCGCCAACAAAAGACGCCTTTTATAGTAATTAGGGCAATTGCCGATTTAGCTGATGGTAGTTCTTCTATTGAAAGTTCTATCTTCTCTTCCCTAGCCGCTCAAAATGCAGTCAAGGTTGTGCATAAGTTCATCGCTTTGTCATCGGAGGAAGTGCTAACCCTTGACCCAGCTCAGTAAAGTTTGTCGGCTAATGGTTTAAATATGTTTTAGTATTGTCAGTCGATAGAACTCGACTCGACTCAATAAGGTTGTTAGCCAATGTTGTATGCACATATGTTCATATATGTACTGTGTTGTTCTCATCAACTTTGTTATTAAATAAAACTTGGTCGAGGTATTCGACCAGATTAATAATGTTGGTATTTTGATTGACTTATATTTTCAATCTTTGAATGAATTTCGATAGACAACACACGTGCTGCATTTGTCTCTAATTTGAATTTTTCTTTTCAAGATCAAGAAAGTGTAGATTAAATCCAAATGACACCTGGAATGCAAATTTGGTAGATTGCTGGAATTAGTCGAGGAAATATAAATGTCAAATAATTAAAGGAATAAAGAATTGCAATATTTTACCTTTTTGTAAAAGAAAAAATTAAGTGACAAAAGGTATTGATGACTTGTCATCAGGGGCGGAACCAATTTGAGATTTGGATTTTTTTTTTTTATAAAGTCATGTTTGATATTGATTAAAATTTAAATTTAAATCAAAGTTAATAATTCATTTTAAAAACATATTTCATGAAATCCATAATTATTTAACTTTTATCAAAAATTACGAAAAATTTAATTTTAATCTCAACCAATCATGTGCAAAATCATAATAAATTTGATTTTTTTTTCTTTCTTTTTTTTTTTTTTTACTCTCTCTTACTCTTCTCTTCACGCCTTTTAACAAAATCTTAACCTTTTAGTTTTTTAAAATTTGTATCAAATTATCACATTTGCTACAAATCTTCACTTTCCAATCAAATTTTCAAGTAATTGGAACTTAAATTTGCATTTTCTCCTATCAAATTGTGTATATTGAATGTGTCTCAACTCATTATATCGAATTTGACTTATATTTAACGAATTGTGTATATTTGATTGATTATTAGTATTTAATATTAGTTATATGTTTTTACTTTCGATTATTTGAATTGATTGTTTGTATCAAATACATTATAAGATATTTAAACTTAAATATGCATTTTTTTTGTGATGAACAAAATATTAATAAAATGACTTTTCAAAATCAAATGAATGAAAATGATTAACAAAATATTAATGAAAAAATATTTTTTTAAATGTAAATCTACATTGTTTCAAATCAAGTATGAATTATTCAAAAATCAAGAACAAAGTATTCGATTTGTATATGGTTTGATTGTGCCCCTAACCTAAAATTATGCGCCCGCCCTTTCTTGTCATTTAACAATTTGGATGACTTAGAAGCAACAAGTCTCGAGGTTGGACAAAAATAAGAAAGGAAAAAGCAATTCAATGCAGCAAAACGCGTGAAAACACTATTTTTAGAAAAGTATTGTGATAAAACTTCTTATAAAATATAAATAATTATATTTTGTAGAAATTAATAGTACAATATTTAATTTTAAAAATGATATTTGATAAGTGCAATTTGTACACTTATTTGAGCAATATTACAAACTTTTATATCGTCAAAGTATTGATTTCTACTTAATTAATTTCCTTTTTCTCAGTTATGAACCCATTCACAGGCGATTGGAAAAGCAATGTGGATGAATTGACGACTGGATGGAAGATTTGGAACTAATATGCATTTGAATAATAGCCCAACCCTTAAATTCAATTACAGAAGCTACCTAGTATGCCGGCAGCCGCCCTGTTTCCTACTTGGCGCCCACCCTGGCCAATTCAGCCTGAAAATTCTGTTTCCTTTCAGAATTCTATTTTAAAAACAAAACTTCCGTTTGGATCATGATATCCACTATTTTTAGAGATCTTTTGGGACTCTTTAGAAAGATTATAAATAGAAACTTTCAAAACATAATTAGGGTGGAGAATTGATTGCAACAAAAGGTAAAGAACGGAAGATTGAATTCAAGAAATCCAAGCATCAAATTCAAGAATTCTAGGTGATGAGTTATTTTTATTTCTTTTGCTCTCTTCTTCACAAAATTTTAGGTTAAAGTAATTTTGTGTTAGGATCAAGATGAACCTTGTGTTATGAGCTTAACTTTTTGAATCTTGTTTATGACATTAAAGCATGTTTTTAGTTTCGAACAATTATGATGAGTTTTTTTTTTTTTTTTTTTCTCTCTACAATTACTTGATCACTAATTGTATGAATTTTATGACCTATTTTATCTTCGAAATATTGAAAATGAGTTGGACATAGTCATGATTGTCGTAAAGTCTAATAAAAGATTAAAATATACTGCTATACTTTATGTAATCTTTAAGCATTTATAAATATTTAATACATTTCTATATGTTCACATCCATCATAGAAATATAGCTGAGTCACACATAAAAATATGTTTAATTCTACTTGAAGGAGATTGTTAAAAAAATTAGGAATATTGATATTTATAATTGAATCGTATTGTTAAATTTATATGTTTCGAGGTTAAAGGATATCAATAAAAGAGGATTCAAAATCCTAGTACGCTTTTCATCATTATAGTTTTATAAAATTTTCATTTATTTATAATCTTGCATTTATTTTAGCTAAGTTAGGTTTTGCATTCATAAATAGATCATTTAATTTATAGAAAAAATCACGAATTTAAATTGTTTCGGCTAAGGCCAAGTTCATTTGAATTTGAACTTGTACAATTTCTATGAGAACGATATAGTTAGACTTAAAAATTTATTTACCATTTGTTAACGAACTCTACACTTGCGGTATTTTAAATGAACAAATATTTCGTGACAATATTTAACTTTAATTCGAACTCTATTTTTTTGATAGTTTTTATGGTAGGATGGTTAAAGATTACATTTTCATTAATTTTAGTTGACGCCTACTTAATTTCTAGTTGAACTTCACAAAATAGCTCACAACTACGTGCAACTCCTAACCAAAATTTTCCAATATTTTAGCAAAAAGTTTCCTAAATTTTTTCATAAAGTCTCAACCACCATTTTACTAAAAACTAATAGAAAGTAGGAAACTCTTTTTTGAGTTTTAAAAATATTATCTAGAGTTTTTGAAATTTTTTGAATTTGGAAACAAAACGCAAGCATCTTAGATGGGATTAAAAATCTCAATTGCCTATACAATTTTAACATTGTTTTCTAATAGTTATTGGACTTTAAATTTTTCTGCATAGTTACTGTATTTTTTTAAAAACGATTCCTCCAAAGAATTCTATCTTCTTCTATTTGAAAAATAACAATTCTAAAAACATCATAAATGGCATTATAAATTTTTCTAACAATCAAAAGTAACGAAAGGGGAACAATATCACACCCTTTTTTTTTTTTTTTTTTTTTTTTATGAATGATGTGTAAAAGTAGCTTTTTTCGAAAAATATGTATTTAAAAAGGAAAGAAAAATTATAGGTCCATGTGCAAAATTATTATATTTAAAAAATTTGTGTTTTTTTTTTTCCACACTGATTTCTGGCGATTCTTGGTGAAGTGGCTCAGTAAAGTTTAATATTAAATAAAACTTAGTTGAGGTATTCGACTAGATTAATAATGTTTTTGGCATTTCGATTGACTTATATTTTCTATATTTGAATGAATGTTGATAGAGAACACACGTGCTCCATTTGTCTTTAATTTGAATTTTTCTTTTTGTTATGAAATCCAGATCACAAGATATGACAACAATGAAATAAAGATAAAGAAAAAACAATAACAAGACGATAATCCACTATAATATCAATAGTTTTGTGTTTACAAAATCAAGATTTCAGTAATCAATTGAAATCTAGGCTCTCAAGAATGTTTTCTCTCAATTATCTCTATGTTAGAATGTAATAATGTGATCACAAGTCGTGAACTATATATATGTGAACCTTATGTTTAAGTTGTAGATTAAAATGAGTCAAAAAACGTTTCAAAAATGGAAACGGACTTGGGTGGAAAAACTTGTCGCTCAAGCGTCCGATCAGCGATAGTCTAGCGATAGAGTCTCGAGTTGTTTTTCACCGGACTCGCTCGAGCATTCAGCTAGAGTCAGACTAGCGAAAATGTAGCTACTTTTTTCTCTAATCCATAATTTTGATCTCTTCAAAACTTTCCAATGGACTAAATCAATGACAAACACCCACTAAATTCAAACAGTGTTTTCAAACTTAGCAATAGGAAGTGGTTTGGTCATTATATCAACAGAATTATCACCGATATCAACATTGCTCACTACAATATCACCACGAGCAATCGCATCACGCACAAAATTATACCTCACATCAATGTGCTTTGTCCTCTTATGAAACATCTGATTATTAGTCAACAAAATTGCACTCTAACTATTACAGTATGTAGACATTTGTAAGTCTTTACTGATTTCACCAATCAATCCTCTAAGCCAAAAAGCTTCCTTACACGCCTCTATAATGTCCATGTATTATGCTTCTGTTGTAGACAAAGTTACTATATTTTGAAAAGTAGCTTTCTAGCTGATAGCACAGCGACCATGGGTAAACACATATCCAGTAAATGATCTCCTCTTATCAAGATCCTCTGCATAGTTTGAATTCACATAACCAATGACTCCACTTGAATTTCTACCAAAATGCAAACAAGAATTTGAAAAGCCCCTTAGGTATCAGAAGATCCACTGCACTGCTTTTCAATGGTCCTTGTCGGGATTAGTCATGTTTCTGCAAACTACACTAACTGTATGTGTCAAATCAAGTGTTGTACAAACCATAGTATACATGAGTGAACCAACTGCACTGGAGTAAGAAACCCGAGACACGTAAGTAATGTCTTCATCTGACCCTGGACACATGTTAGATGATAGTTTGAAGTGGCCATCCAATGGAGTACTGACAGCATTAACTTTCACCATATTGAATCTTTCAAACACCTTCTCAATCTACCCCTTCTAACTCAAATACAATATGTCAGCCTTTCTATCCCTCAAGATCTTCATTCCAAGAATCTGTTTTGCTGCACCCGAGTCCGTCATTTCAAACTCCTTGATTAGTTGTAATTTCATTTTTCTGACATCTGCTTTATCCCTGGCTGCTATGATCATATCATCAACATATAACGACAAATATATTGTTGATCCACCAGTTTTCTTTCTGAAGTATACACAACTATCATAATTACATCTATCAAAACCGTAAGTAGTCATGAATAAATAAAACATTTTATATCATTGTCTCGGTGACTGCTTTAATCCATATAAAAATTTCTTCAATAAGCACGCAAAGTCTTCCTTCTTTGAAGCTATGAATCCCTCAGGTTGTTCCATGTAGATGCTCTCCTCAAGTTCTCCATGTAAGAATATTGTCTTGAAATCTATTTGCTCAAGATCCAAATAATTCTTAGCCACCAATCCAACTAAATCCTGAATAGAACTGTGCTTCACATTTTGTGAGAATACATCTGTAAAGTCAACACCTGGAATCTGGCTATAACCTTTTGCCACCAATCTATACTCGTATATATCATCTTCAATCCATAATGTGCTTTCCTTTCTTTTGAACACTCATTTGCAACGAACCACCATTTTGCCTTTGGGTAATTTCACCAAGTCCCAAGTATTATTTTTGCTTAAAGACTCCATCTCATCCAACAAAGCAATCATCCATATGCTAGAATCACTGCAACTAACTGCCTCATATTATGTAGCAGGCTCCTCAGTGGAATCAATGTCTTCAGCCACACTTAATGCATATGCTACCAAATCTGTTTCCCCATATTTCTGTGGAGGTTTAATTTGTTTGCAAGGTCTACCTTAGTTATAGAATACTGTGGTGCTGGTGGTGGAGGCAAAGAAGGCAAGGTATTACAGTCTATCAACCATGAACTGGACTGATTTGTAGTAGACCATTTTGCAATCTCTGATTGTTCATCTGAACTAATTTCTAATGCCACCTGAGTTCAATCATTTTGCTCCTTAGTTTTATCAGAATCTTCAAGAGATGAACCACGAACCATAGCAAGTTCATCAAATACCACATTTTTACTAACAACCACCCTACTAGTCTCTGAACACTACAACTTATACCCCTTCACACCTGATTTATATCCAAGAAATATACACTTTCTAGACCTATTCTCTACCTTATTATCTATATGAGCATAAGTTGAACACCCAAAAATTCTCAAATCAAAATAGTAAGAAAGTTTACCAGACCATACATCTTCCGATGTCTTTTTATTAATGGCAACCGAGGGTGAGTGATTAACAAGCAAACAAGCTGTAGCAGTAGCCTCAGCCCAAAAATATTTAGGTAATCCAGAATTTGAAAGTATACAACGAACCTTTTCCATAAGGTTCCATTCGTTCGTTCTGTCATACCATTCTGTTGAAGAGTTCCAAGCACTGTCAAGTGTCTCAAGATGCTTTCAGACCTGCAGAAGGTATTGAATTCATCTGAACAAAACTCCAACCCATTATCAGTACGTAGACATTTCACTTGCTTTCCAGTCTACTTTTCTACCAATATTTTCCACTCCCAAACACGTAACTATTTTGCTTTAAGAAGAATATCCAAAATTTCCTTTAGAAGTCATCAATTATTGTCATTAAGTAATAATAACCACCTTTAGATGGCTATTATTAGAATCACAAGATTCGGCCAGGATGTTTCTCACGAATCTCATGGCCAAAGGTTTATCCTTAACATGTTTATCTAAGGTCAGCTAATACGTTTAGAGAGATCCAACCAGTTTTTTCACCTTAATAGAGTCTATATCCTTACTCTCCTCAATATCAGTAATTTTAGCTCTAAATCGCTCACATAAGGATCTAAGGATTTTTCTAACAATTTTAGTCTCTGGATTCTCTCACCTGGGTTGAAACTAGAATTTACTATATCGTGTAAGCTTGCATAGAATGCATCAAATGTCTCATCCTCTTTCATCATAATCTTTTCAAACCTAATGGTCAACATCTGCAACTCAGAGTTTTTAACAGCCTAAGTTCCCTTATGTGTGGTCTATAGAATATCACAAACCTCTTTGGCTACCTCACACATAGACACTCTCTTAAACTCTTCTAGGGATACCACCATAAATAAAGTATGTTAGGCTTTGCTATTCCAGTTACAATAATCTAAGTTTGTCCTAGTCCAATTAGGAATGGAGCGGGGGTCGCTACGTTTTCTACAGTGTACTAGGGGCTCTCCAACCATTTACAAAACTCAGTCATATACGCTAATCCATAGATTTTAGAAATGCTATCATTCTAACCTTCCAGTAGGCATAAGTATTACCATCAAAGTATGGCGGGACGAACAATGAACTACTCATCTAGATAATTAAAGGTTAGGAATCAAATTTAGTTTCTAATACCAATTGAAAATATGTGTTTACTAACTAAGTTCGACCTTACGGGCGAAATTATACTAATTAAAATAACAAGTCACTTTTAATTAGTTTCTAGATGATTAAACATACAAGTTTAATTTCCATAAGTTTGAATACCGCAGTTGTAATAATAGGAAAGCAATAAACAACACACAATTTGATGACGCAGAAACCCAACTAAGTAAAAATTTTGGGATCAAACCAGTTACCTCCACTATAGACAATATGGATTACAGTTCATTTTCAGCCTAACTCTAGTACCTGCTGTTGTAATTCATGTAATCTCGAAGATAAGCCATTCCTGTAGACTCATGATCTACTACCATAGATACTATCTAACCACCCTGTTAGATTTCCCGATCTACCTCATATAGCTCCAAGATCTGATGTAAATTCCAAACATACAGTCTTCTGCAATTGTCTCTTCCAAGTGGATTCCCAGGAATCACCTATTTCTGCTCTTCTTCTCTCCTGTGCTTGTAGTCCAATATCTCTTAACCTCCAGAAACTTCTGAAATCCAACTGAGAAAGTATGTTCCTGAGGATGCTTATGAAGTAGGTGTTTTAGATTTTTCAATTTGATATTTTCCAAAACTTGGTTGCCAGATCTCAAGAGTGATATGAGTGATTTCACCAATGTATTTTGTTCTTGAATCTTCAAACAATGATATGAATGCATACTGCAATGATAGCACAATAAAGCAATCATACAGAATTTGTCCCAGACATCTGTATTTATAGTTAGGGACACTTATATGTTATGGACCGTGTAAACTCTTCAAAATTGCAAATTAGCCGCATAAATATGTCGCTCGAGCAAGGAAATCTTTTGCTCGAGCGAGGATACTGTCGCTTGAACGGTAGCGAGGCAAAAAACGGGCGATAATGTTTTTTGTTTCCAACGGTTTTCTTACGCTCGAGCAAAATCTTTGCGACAGTACTGTAGCGAAATTCCGCACTGTTTTTCCTTCTTTTCAATTCTCATAACCCAACTTATACAAATTGTACTTTACTCCTTGACTATTACACATGTTCAATTAAGGCCTTTTTGTTTACAAAATTGCCAATTACAACTTTGAACCTAACATAATCGATCAAAATTTTGACAGATAATTGATTGTAAAACTTTTTGACAATTCGTCATTTGACTTTTTTTAAGGCCGCTAATCTTTCAACACTGTTATATCTCAATTTAAGTAACATATAACAGAACTTTCTATATCGCATAGAAGGAGACCGTTAAAGGAATTTTAATAGGATTACCTCAAGAATATAAACAAAAAACTCCCTTTAATTGCAAATGAAATTTCTTTCTGAGACCATAACTATGGATTCCGTTCAGAAATTGAAACATTCAATGTTGACAATATTTAGAAAAAAATCGTTTTTCTTCAATCCAGACGTTATTTTAACTATTTAATTGTATTTTAAATACATGTACACTTGAGTTTTATTTATTTTGAAACAAGAAGCCAAAATCGTCCAGCTTTTCGATTAGAAAATATAACCCAATCAAGAATTGTGAGAAAGCGTACGTGTCTGTATATAGACAACCACGTATTTTTTACTTTTACAGGGAAAGTAGTTTAATCAAAAAATCCTATACGTATCAAAGAAATGAATAGTTAGAAAACTATGTCCCTTGAGGTAAACCACATTTTTGTTCGGAACTGAAATCAAAATAAAGTTAATATTGTATTTAGGTTTGTGACTTTACTGTTTTTAACTTTTATAATATAATATCAAATGACACGTTTCAAGTTTATTCGACACATATCAATAATCTTTGTTCATTGTAGCAATTGTTTTATTAATTTTTTTCTGTCAATTTTTTTTTCTTTAACCTTCCATTAATTAGTACATCACAATCTGATGTAGATCGAGTCTACAACACACACAATCGAATTGCACCTTAAGAAAAGAAACATTTTTTTCTTATTTTATGAACAACTAAAAAATCCTATAAGATATTTTGGAATCTTAAATAGTGAAAGAATAGATAACCTACTAGGCTAGCATTCCCTTAATGAGTTGGACTACAAAGAAAAATAAATAAATAGTGAAAATAAAACATTAAGAAACATTGAATGGGAATCATCGTGAGCTTTTCGGAATGGGGTCATGGACTCAAAATAGACATCGTATGCAAAAGTTATGCTATTTTCTTCGAACGCTGACCATCTAAATACCCAAGTGTTTGTTCTTCCACACTAGCCTCATCACATTCTTAATGGTGATTTATGTCAAAATATTTTGTTTCTACACTTTGAAATGAGAGAATTTTTTTCATATTTTTAATTAATTTATTTGTTTAAAATAAGATGGAAAATAAGTTGTTACGCGTTATTTTAACGGACTTTTTGGATATAAACTAGTATTAAATACAAAATACGTTAGCTAATGAAAAGTTTGAAGATAAGAATACCATAAAAAGTCATTGAGGACATAAATATTATAATGAGTAAAGATTGAAAATCGAAAATATAATAAAAATATGGCATAATAAATATTTTTTTTTTATATAAATATAATTATCCAAATAGTAAGGGCAAGGAAGCTGGGGACTGGGAGGAAGAAAACAAGAAATATGTTCAATCAATCACTCTCCATAGGTACTCCTAGAATTTAAGGAGACGTGTTGACTCCCTGCCCTTACCCTTACCCATACCCCCACACCCCATCCCACCCAACCCATACTATCCATCTCTCATCCTGGTATGATTCTATATAGAGACTCCTTCGCCGAACTGCTACCTCTCTTTTTTAAAGTTGATTTCTTAAGGCCTTGTTCTTTTTGTGGTTTTCGAGTCGTGTTCTGTTTTCAGTTTTCCAAAATCGTGAAAACGCGTTCTCTTTCCTATTTTCGAAAAAAAATTGTACTAAAAAATGCTAAAACAATAAAAATATCGTTTTGGGTGTTTTTAGTGTTTTGCAAAGTAAAAATTGGAAACACGCGAAACATCGTTTTGAGATTTTGTCCCTGTATCACATAATGAGAATGCTTAGCTCCCCATTCGGCATGGCAAGTACGCTAACAGCTAGGCGCGATGCCTATTTTACCATTGGTGCACTACTGATGTATGATCATATGCAGATATTCTCCCTTATATCCTACTCATAGCATGCGTGTATGCCAGTTATTCGGGCTTGCCGGCCACAGAATGAGGTGAGGGCAGTCTTAAGGCGTTGAACCTCGGGAGCCAAACCTGCGATCCGTGAAAGTTGGTATCAGAGTGGGACTACTCGAAGGTGTTGTTATGAGACAATCTCGTGTGTTATTGCGGAGAAAAGATTTTGGGCCAAGGATCGTGTCGACAAGCTGGCGGGACATGACGAAGGAAGTTGTGGGGAAGAAGGATGAAGAGGACAGCGTTGCGCAATTGTCAAGATGCATTTCAAGGAGTTTTCGAAGAGCGCACCGTGCAGGGCACAATTCGACATGCGTTGAGGCGCTGTGGTTTGGAGACCGTCCACCCGAGGAACCAATGCTTAGAAGGGCGGAGGGTGAATGTTGTTGTCGGAGGCGGCAAGTACAAGTTACTACAGGTTTGGAGGCCTGTCCATATAGAATGGTGCCGTTGTTATCCATGCAACGAGACAGATGCATGTGGATGCAAAATTCTCTTCTCGCTACGAGGATGTAAGCGAATTCGAATGTAGGAGAATGTCACGCAGTAAGAATGCTCAGCTCCCCATTCGGCACGGCAAGCACGCTAATAGTTAGGCGCGAGGCCTATCTTACCATTGGTGCACTAATGATATATGATCATATGCAGGTATTCTCCTTTATATCCCACTCATAGCATGCGTGTATGCCAGTTGTTTGGGCTTGTCGGCCATAAAATGAGGTGAGGGCAGTCTTGAGGTGTTGAACCTCGAGAGCCAAACCTGCGATCCATGAAATCCTAGCTTTCTCTCTTAACTCAAATCCCATCTCTTCTTCTCTCTTGCCCCTTCCAGCTTTTCTCTTTTAGACGCCGACGATGGGGTCGGACCTGAGGCGAGGTGGAAGAGGCCCGCCGGCTTCTCTTTTCTTATCTTTTTTTTACCGTGATGTGATTTTTTTGGAGGGTTTTTGAAGTTGCAGAGTCTTGATTGTTCTTGGGGGCAGATTGTGTGGATTTTGAGAGATTCTGGATAGGGGTTTGACTTTTGGAAGACTGAGGAAGATTGGTGAAGCTGATCAAGAATTTTGACCATTTTTCATCAGAATTTACTGCACTGGGAAAACCATCTTAGGATTTGAAAGTTTTGATGATTTCTAGGGTTTATTACATGGTTAGAGTTTGTAAGCGAGTTATTATTAGTGGTTAGTACTTATTACCTTCTGCCTTTGTCTTGATTTATTATTTTTTCTATTGCTTCTCATTTTTGCAAGTACGGTGAATTGTTTTAAATGATTATTCAATTTCATGTGAATACAGGTTCTTGTTCTAATTATTCTTTGCAGAGTTCAGAATTAAGAATTTTAAAGAAGCATAGATATTAAACTATGCTACATAGTTTTTTATCTTCAATTTGTTAGAGGAAAGAGAGATTTAAGAACTTGATTTGGCTAAGGCTTGAGAGGAACGAAAACACTAATAGGAAGAAGTAAGTAAAAGTAACTTATATTTCTCAACTTCAAAACTTACAACACTTGACTTGACTTGTTATTACAAATGGAGGGACTCTACCCCTTTATATAGGGCTTACAAGAGACTTCTAGACCATACATTAATCTAGAGAATTCTAGTCCATATATTTTCATGAGACTTCTAGATCTCATATTTGGACTAAATATTTTCATAGAATACTCTAGATAGAATCCACACTTATGACCACATCTTTTACTTAGATATTTACATAGATCATTCTAGAAATTTTTTCTAGAAATGTTATACTTTGTTGGGCCTTTGAACTGGGCCTATGAGCAAAATTCTTAAGCCCATATTACTTACTCGAAAATCAAGTTTACTTTTCAACATCCCCCCGTAAACTTGATTTCGCTACTCCAAGTAAAGTTCTTAGGTTGCGGAACACGTCATGCTTGAGTGGCTTAGTGAAAATGTCGGCGATCTGCTCTTGAGAGGTTACATACTTCAACTGTACCTCATTCTTTGCAATGCTCTCTCTTACAAAGTGATACCTTATATCGATATGTTTGCTTCTATCATAAAATATTGGATTCTTTGCCAATGCCAGTGATGATTTGTTGTCAACATGGATCTCAGTCGGTTCATCTTGTGAGACTCCAAGCGTCTTCAATAGGTTTCTTAGCCAAATTGCATGACAAACACTTGATGTAGCTGAAACATATTCAGCTTCACATATAGATAGCACCACGATCGATTGCTTCTTCGAGCTCCAATTGAATGCAGTGTTGCCTAAGTAGAACACATATCCAGTAGTGCTCTTTCTATCGTCAATGTCTCTGCCCCAATCACTATCACTATAGCCAACAAGTTTGAATTCTTTAGATGATGAATAGATTAAGCCATAGTCAAGTGTACCTCTGATGTGGCGAAGAATCCTCTTTGCAGCCTTCATATGGGTCATGGTGGGTGTCTTTATGTAGCGACTGATGAGCCCTACTCCAAAGAGAATATCTGGTCTTGTGCATTTCAAGTATTTTAGACTCCCGACAAGACTCTTAAAGAGTGTTGGATCCACTTTTTCACGTTTATCATACTTCGATAACTTAGCTCCGCATTCGACGGGGGTGCATACAGGCTTGCAATCCGCCATGTTGAATTTCTTTAGAACTTCTTTCGTGTATCCTTCTTGTGAGATAAAGATGCCATCCTCCATTTGCTTTACCTCAATCCGAAGATGGTAGGCCATAAGACCAATATCTGTCATATCAAATTCTTGAGCCATGGCCTTCTTAAACTCGATGATCATACTTAGATTATTTCATGTGAATATAAGATCATCCACATACAAACAAACAAGCAAGATATCTCCTTTCTCATTTACCTTTGTGTAAAGGGCATACTTGTGAGGGCATTTTGTGAAGTCATTTTCTAGAAAGTACTTGTCAATTCTACTATTTCATGCCCTTGGAGCTTGTTTCAACCCATATAAAGCCTTTTTGAGTTTTAAGACTTTACCTTCATGCCCTTTTATTTTATATCCCATTGGTTGCTCTACGTAAACTTCTTCTTCAAGATAGCTATTTAGAAAAGCCAATTTTACATCCATTTGAAAAATCTTCCACTTGTTTTGCGCGGTAAGAGAGATAATTAATCTTATGGTTTCTAAGCGAGCAACAGGGGCAAATACCTCTTCATAATCGATCCCCGACCGTTGGTTGTATCCTTTGGAAACCAATCTTGCTTTATATCTCTCCACTTCTCCTTTAGCATTCTTCTTTACCTTGTACACCCACTTAACTCTAATTGCTCTTTTTCCTTTGGGAAGAGTCGTCGCTCCCACGTATCGTTCTTCTCAATAGTCTTAATCTCTTCATCCATGGCATCTCTCCATCTTTTATTTTGCACTGCTTCTTCATACCCTAGTGGCTCACAATCAGCAAAAAGACAAAAGAGTGTGAGATCATTTTGATTTTCTATTACCTCATATAGTTCTTGTAGGCTCCTCATCCGTGGTGTCCTTTCGCTTGAGCTTTCTCCTTGTAAAGATGCTGGTGAAGCATCTCTATGAACATGTGATGGAGGTGGACTGGTAGGCTCTTGCTCTTGTTCATTCTCTTGTTCTTCTTCCTGAAAGAATGGAAAGAAATCGTAGTCATCTTCTTGGACACCCCAATCCCAAGCTCCTTCTTCATCGAACTCGATATCTCTACTTATGATAATCTTCCCCTTGCTTAGATTATACATCTTGTAGCCTTTGGAGTGAGAGTCATAGCCGATAAAGACATACCTTTCACTCTTGTCGTCTAGCTTGGACCGCTTTTGATCCAGTACATGAGCATATGTAATACTCCCAAATACTCGCAGGTGAGAGATATTGGGCTTCCTTCCACTCTATGCTTCTTGTGGTGTCTTATTCCACACACTTCTAGAAGGTGATTGATTAGACAGGTATACAGCGCAATGAACAGCTTCAGCCCAAAGTTCTTTGGGCAATCTCTTCCTTTTGAGCATGCAACGAGCCATGTTAAGAATTGATCGATTCTTTCTTTCGGCTACTCCATTTTGTTGTGGAAAGTATGGAACCGTTAATGGGTGACGAATTCCATTCTCCTCACAATATTTCTCAAATACTTTGGAGGTAAATTCTCCTCCTCTATCCGATCTCATGGCTTTTATGCTATAAACACTTTCCTTTTCAACAAGAGCTTTAAACTTCTGGAAATTTCTAAGAACTTCTAATTTCTGTTTGAGAAAATAGACCTAAGTCTTTCTACTAAAATCATCAAGTAATTGTTCTTACCGAGAGAGCTTAGATTGATTAGCCCACAAACATCCGCGTGTACAAGTTCTAGCGGCTTCTTAGCTCTTGTAGATGCTTCTTTTGGAAAACTTTTCCTCGAATGCTTCCCAAGTAAGCATCCTTCACGTAATTGATCCGCATAATTTATTGGAGGCAAACCTTTCACCATCTTCTTCTTACTTAGCAACTTTAAGCTCCCAAAATTAAGATGCCCAAATCTCAAGTGCCAAAGCAACAATGAATCTTTAAAGCAAGCTTTTAAGCATTTAGCAACATCATTTTGAATGCTTAATGCAAACATTCTATTTCTTGTCATATGGACTTTAGCAATCAGATTTTCTCTTTGATCTCTTATTGAAAGACCATGATCTTTCAAATGAATATCATAGCCTTTCTTTAAGAATTGTCCCAAGCTCAGAATGTTATTTTTCATATTGGGCACATAGTAGACGTTTGAGATAAATTGATGCGTACCATTCTTCAAGCGAATCAAGATTTTACCTTTGCCTTTCACGGGGATCTTTGATTCATCTCCAAAAGTAATATTACCGCTTATTGATTCATCGAGCTCCACGAACATGTTTCTTCTTCCGCACATATGGTTGCTGGCTCCCGTATCCAAGTACCAAGTGTTTATTTCCTTGCTTTCTTCACCTTTGTATGCCAACAATAGTGTAGGATCCACTTCATTTTCTCGACTAGCATAGTTGGCTTTCTCCTCATCCTTTTTAGTGCCATTTCTACATTCTAAAGCATAATGGCCAAATTTTTGACAATTGTAACATTTAACTTGAGATTTGTCATACCTTGGCCTTTCATTTTGCCTCGTACCTTTTGGCTTCTTTCCTCCTTCTAGAATGCACTTCTTCCTTGATTTTGGCCACGTCCTCTTCCTCTTTGGCTTCTCCTGTTGTTGAACTCTTCTTCACCCTTGTTCAAGGTGAGCTTTGTTTGAAGAGCTTGCTCTAATGTCTCTTTTTTCACCTTCTTCTTTAGTCTTTCCTCATGGACTTGTAAAAATCCCATGAGTTGATCGACACTCATACTATCTAGATCTTTAGATTCCTCAATGGCTACAACTATGTAGTCAAATTTAGAATCTAAAGACCTAAGTATCTTCTCAATTACTCGAGTGTCACTCAACTTTTCTCCATTCCTCTTTAATTGGTTTACAATGGCTAATACTCTTGAAGAGTAATCAGAGATTGATTCCGATTCTTTCATATGTAAAGCTTCAAACTCACCTCGAAGTGTTTGGAGTGGAACCTTTTTCACCTTCTCAACTCCTTTGTGGGAGTTTTGCAAGACCTCCCATGCTTCCTTACTCGTAGTAGCACAAGCTGCTTTCTCAAACATGCCTTCATCCAAGGGTGAGCGCCTTCTTATCCTTCTTCCTTGCATCCTTCAAACTATCCTTTTGTGCTTGGGATAAAGTGACCTCGTCCTGCGGCTCCATGTAGCGTTTCTCTACGATCTCCCATGCATCTTGCGACCCGAGCAATGCTTTCATCCTTATGCTCCAATTATCGTAGTTATCCTTGTTGAGTTAAGGAACTTGAGAAGGAATCATCCCACTTGCCATTTTTCACAAGGACCTTGGGGCTCTGATACTACTTTGTTGGAGGAAAGAGAGATTTAAGAACTTGATTTGGCTAAGGCTTGAGAGGAAGGAAAACACTAATAGGAATAGAGGTATCGGCTCGGCCCATGCTAACACGAGCTCGGCTCATGCTCGCATGACCCGAGCTCTTGACTCGTTACCCACGAGCCGAGCTTCGGCTCGGCTCGTGGGCATTTGGGCGAGCTCGGCTCGTGCTCGAGCTCACCCAAAACGAGCCGAGCGCTCGGCTCGTCGCTCGTTTTTTTTTATTTAACACACTACTACACTAGTTTAATTGTAAAAGATATATATATATACACACACATTTTGTGATTAATTTCTAAATATACATTTTCAAAAACATTTATAATTTTTAAAAAAATATGAACAAAAATTGTTTTGTTGAGTAATATGTTTTTTGTTTACCATTTTATACTTAAACCTGAAAAAAATATATATATAAAGTATAAACACATTTTGTAAACCATTTTTAAATATATATTTTTCAAAATATTTTTTTATTTTTTATGGATAAAAAAATAAAGATAGACCTTCATCCTTTATCCGGATTTGGGACCGACTACTTCAATTTCTAGTAGTCGGAGTTAAAAATTGTGCAAGAATAACTTGTTACGTGTACAATTTTTTAAAAAATATTATAAATGTATGAAAATTAAATTTTGTGATGATTATGGTGAAATTAAATATCACTTACTTGGTTACAGGCAATTTCGGCATATTTATCTTGAATTTGATAATTAGCGTCTTCCCAATCTTTCACGCACATTAACGCTTCCAAAATATCTTCTTTTAGTCGACTCCTGACCTCAGAGAGAACCCTCTTCCCTGCACTAAAAGCAGACTCCGAAGCTACAGTGCTAACAGGAGGTGCTAGTAGATCTTTTGCCATTGCAGAAACTATTGGCCATCGATGTTCATTATCTCACCAAAATTTAATTACCTCTTCTGAATTTTTCTTAACTTCTTTGTTACTACGCAAAATATGACGAAAGTAATCGATTAATTCAGATGGCAACGCATTTGGAATATTACTCGAAGTTTGAGTACATGCAGTGGATGACAAACTATTACTACTACCACCAGATGAACCACATGCATATGAAAATAAATTAAATCTATACGAGTTCATGCTTTCGAATAAATCTAAAACTATATCGTCGTCATCTGTTTGATTAGTGGGAGGAATATACGTAGGTACACGAGTAATATGTGTACCCATTCGTGAAGCATATAATTCGTACATTTCACGTAATGTTTCTTCCAAATTCCTATAAGTAATAGGTATATTAAAAGTTAAAATATTTGAAATTTTATCAATTACAAATTTAATACCCGATAAATTATATCGGGTGTCTATGACGCATGCTAAATGAAATAACATAGGTAATTCTTCCCAATATTTTCTGAATTTTAATTCCATGGAATATATAATTGCATGAAAATCGGGGTCATTTTGAAATCTCTTAAAAGCTCTAACAATTATATAAAAACGTTCAAGAACCATACAACTTGTAGGATAATAAATGCTAGACAATATATTTGTAGAATCATAAAATGTCACCAATTTTTTATTTTTATTTTAAGAACTATATTCCAATCGGTTTCATTCAAGATAGTTTCGTCTTCATCTCTAACATGCATATTGTTATAAAATTCAGTAATTAAATATTTGAAACCTTCACATGATTTTAATAATAAGTAAGTGGAGTTCCATCTATGGCCTACATTAGTAATAAAGGTTTTTGTATTTGTCATTCCATTTTTCTGAACGAAATTCTTCAAATGTTTGTTTTCGACTGGATGTAATCGTGATATATATAAGTGCACTCCTAATTCGGTCAATATCATCCTTAACATGTTTTAAGATAATTGCCTCCCAAGAAGCTTTTTTTAATAGTCTTTAACTCGACTTTGGCAATTGAATCACGGGCACTTAAAGAAGGCTATGGATGCCTTGCCCTTTTCGATGTAATAGAACTTTTCTATTTCATCCGATTCAATTTCAACTATGTAGACTTCCACTTCTACATTGAACTTAATCACAAAATCAATTTTTGGACAATCAATAAAGTTGAAAAAATGTGAGTTGATTTCATTGT
Organism: Fraxinus excelsior; assembly: GCA_019097785.1. Classification (NCBI taxonomy): domain Eukaryota; kingdom Viridiplantae; phylum Streptophyta; class Magnoliopsida; order Lamiales; family Oleaceae; genus Fraxinus; species Fraxinus excelsior. Next base: position 5,112,439 of record CM032641.1, read on the forward strand.
CATTGGTTGCCACATCCTCATTTGATTCTGTTGTGATCAACACGTTATTCTCTTTAATTCCTTCTTCCATAGTTGATATATTTTCGAGTTGAATGATGAGTCCACAATCTAAATCTACAGAAAATAAGAAGTCAGTCCCATTGACTCTTTTGAATGGATTGTACCCCCATTGTTGAAATATTCCCAATACATGAAATCTCCCAAAAGCATATTGTTTTCATCCAACTTGGCAAGTTCTTCAAAGTACTTCGCAAGTACATTCTCGTTCAATAGTGGAAGACCATCTCCCACAAGTTTGATGTCCTCATCCCATTCGTCAAGTACAAAATCTCCCACGAGCATGTACTCTTCATCAGATTTTTCAATTGCTTGTTTTCTACACATCAAATATTCTCAGAAGTTTAGCGTGTAAACTAGAGAACAAGCATTTCTCAGTACAATGCACCGCGTAACAATTTTCACAATTTGGATATCCTCCAAGCATATCTTGACGATCCATGTAAAGATTTGTTATTGTAACAATTTTTTACTTTACTAATGTCAAAATCATGTATAAATATATGAAAAGTACAAAGAGAAAATATCAACACAAGATAGATTAAAATTGTAGGGGCTTGGTTAAACAATATAAAAAGGAAAACAAATAAAAGTAAATAAAAAATAAAATCAAATAATTGTTAAAAATAAAATAAACTAAGACTAAAAGTAAATAGTCACTGGAAGCGGCATAAAAAAACTTGTTGCATTCAGTCTGAATTATCAATGTCACGAGAACTATACTTTATACCATAATTAGATTTTTTAACTCTTAATTGACAAAAGAAAGTAAATATTTACGATGATTGTAATTATTTTTTTCTAAGTACTTTTAACTAATTAAAAATATAAAAAAATTACAAACAACGGATAATTGAATAAACAAATATATGATGAATATTAGGGCATAACAATTTTATCTATCGATCAACTTTATTCTTAATTCAAGATTTATAACCTAATGTAGTGGCCGATCGAATTCTTTTATTGTATTCAATTTACCACTTTTGAGTTCTCATTGAGTCTATTTAACTAAGTCAATTCTATATCTCTATGCGAATCAATTTTAGTTAAACAAACACTAGTTCTAAGAATTCATATTATGACCGCAATAATTAGTATATGTATCTCTACACGTTATACTAATTCACCGAATTTTATTATATGGTCTAAATCTCAAGCCCACCCATCGATTCGTAAGAAACTTACATAATCATTAAATTATTGATCAGGTAATTTAATGCATTAAACTCATAATAAAATCAAACATAAATAAATAAATCACATAAATAATTTACATAATCTTTTTTCCTTATTTCATCTCTGCACGTGTGTAAATATATATCCAGCCGCCACCAATTTTGACTCTTCTCTCTCCTCTTTTTCTTTTTCTTTTTCTCTTGTTTATTTCTGCTGCAGTTTTGTTCTTCCTTTTTTATGTCTCTCTTTTTTTCTGGTTTTTTCTGTCATTTTTCTTCTATGCGTGAATCCTTCTCCTCTTTTTTCTCTGCCATAATGCATATCATTCAAATTCAAACAACGTGTTTAGTGTAGAAAATTGTAAAACTAGGAATTAAAAGATTACATCACATGGTTCATCATTCTCTTTGTACATAAATATCTAGCCTCACATGAAGAAAATAATAAAACACATAAATAATTGAAGAAAAGACATTACCGGATAAATATTATGCTTGAAACCTACGAATCTTGTGTTTCTCCTTGTAAATTTTACTTCAAAATCTCCTTCAATATGTATTCTAGGGGTTTTCTCTGTCTTATAATGCATCTCCCTTCGTTTTTGACCATTTTAAGCTTTTATATTCATCCCAAAATTCATTTCCTAAAGTAGTTGAATAGAAAAGGAAATTAGATTTTCCGCGCCAGAAAACAACCATGCGATTGCATGGCTTCGTATGGTTCATAGAAATGAGCCACTTGAAGTCCTTGCACACTCCCATGGGACTGCATGGAGAGTTCTACCGTGGATGCATGGTAGACGAAAGCTCCAATTTGGTCCTTGAACATTATTTTTTTCTCATTTCAACATATTTGCTTCATTATCCTTCTTCTAATATCCCATGTACCCCTCGAAATAGTACTTCGCTCTTTTACATTCTCGATTCATGCTTCGGGTCATCTTTCTACTATTTGCATTTTCGTCCCTAAATTTTCGTTCTCTTCTGTTTTGGTCATCTTTTATGTCTTTTCTCTTGAGTTGACCACATCCATCAATATAGTGCTATAAAACGAAACAATGTAGAAATGAGCCGTATTCAAACATTATAATCAACAATAAGTTATATTTTGTGGCAAAATAAGTGTTTAAAAATGCACTTATCAATGTCCATTCGTGAATATTTAAATGCTAATCTTTGGGGACTAGCATTTGTAAATGCTTTTAGTGGATTGAGGTTGTATCTACTTGTAGTAGATGACTTTTTGAGGAAAATATGAACTTTTTTACTAAATGCAAAATCAGATACTTTCAAAATTTAAAGCAATGGAAACTATTGATAGAAAATCAAACAAGAAAGTTAAAAAGGATTTAGAACATACATGGCCTTGAATTCTCTAATTTTGAATTTAACACTTTTGTATAGAATTTGGAATTTTGAGAAATAGAATTGTCATAAATACCCCTCAACACAATGATATAGTCGGAAGGATGAATAGAACCTTACTAGAAAAAGTTAGATGCATGCTTTTATGTTCTCCAAATTGTTCGAGGGAGAAGCCTTAAAAATTGCCACATATTTAATTAACAGAATTCCTTCTAATGCTATTTATTTTCAAGTCACTGAACAAATATGATTAGGTAAGCGTTTAGATTATTTTAGCTAGACTTTAAGTATATTGTTGTGCAGCTTACTCTAATCAAATTGAAAGTAAATTTAAGTCTTCAAAATATGTTTTCTCGAGTTATGAAGAAGAAACTAAGGGTTATAGAATATGTAATAGATAATAGAATGGTTTAAAGTCATTATAAGTAGAAATGACATGCCCTATGCTCTTTCTTCCAAGCCACTGCATCTCACTTTTAAAGTTGATTCCATAAATTTGTCAATCCTTGCAATGTTCTAAATATCATAAAATATGTCTAGATATGAAGGTTAACCTTCACACTTTACAAGTCTAGGCTAGTCCACACGAGACCCACACATAAAAAACGTTTACTTATTTTTAAATTATTTTATATTTTTAATCATTCTAAAATTATTCAATAATTAAAATAATACCTACCAAATGTCTAAAATTGAAAAACACTATATTTATTTAATAATTACTATAATTAGTCAATTATATCATTTTTAAATTTTCAAAATGTAAAAACTACAGTAGATTTCTTAATTTCCATTTTTGCCGTGTTTTAATCTTTACCTAATGCATTATTTTAGTTTGAAAGCAGCTATAAAATTATTGGAGTTGAACAGTAACTAAGCAGCTAGCCTTCATTTGTTAAATTTGTTAGTGATTTGTAAAGATTAATAGTATTGGATTCTATAAAATGCGTTAATAATAGCTGAATAAAAATTATGAGTTCCTCGTAAAAATTGTGATTTGACTTGACTGAATTATACACGTTTTATAAATTGGTTGCTAAAAACAAATGGTACTTGAATGAATTTTTATAAATTGATTGCTAAAAACAAATTGTATAGAACCGTACATGTAGGAATAGTAGCATTTGGATCAAGTTGGAATATCATCCATTCACTTCCTCATCAACTGCAACCACTTAAATACACGTTCCACAATTTAGACGAAGCGAGGCCAATATTTTTAATTGATAGTCATCTCAATGATAAATGAATGTCCCTACTATATGACCGTAGCTAAAGAACATTTTAGAATAACAAAAATATATGGAAAATGAATAAAAAAAATAGTAATCTCTGCATATTCTACCTACTTACACATGAATTGTTCCTCATCCGTGAATCCAATTCCATAAGCTTGAACCTACTTGTAATACGAGTAGAACTGATTGTACAACTTTTTGACAATTCGTCGTTTGACATTTCTTAAGATAGTCAATCTTTTGACAATGTTATATTTCAATTTAACTAACGTATAATAGAACTTTTTATATTGTATAAAAGGAAACCGTTAAAAGGAATTTTATAGGATTACCTCAAGAATAAACCAAATTTTGATAACGAAAAGCTCCCTTTAATTGCAAATGAAATTTCTTGCTGAGACCATAACTATGGATTCCATTCAGAAATTAAAACATTCAATGTTGACAATATTCGGTAAATAATTGTTGAAGTTTGAAGTTTCTTCAATCAAGATGTTATTCGGTACACGTGAGTTTTAATTATTTTGAAACAAGAAGCCAAAATAGTCCAGCATTTCGGCTAAAAATATAACCCAATCAGGAATTGTGAGAGAAGTGTATGTGTCTATATATAGATAGCCACGTATTTTTTACTTGTACAGGGAAAGTAATTTAATCAAACAATCCTACATGCATTAAACAAACGAATAGTCACATTTTTTGTTCGGAACTGAGATCAAAATAAAGTTAATATTGTATTTAGGTTTTCACTTTTATAGTATCAAATGATACGTGTCAAGTTTACTCGACTAAAATCAATAATCTCTGTATATTGTAGTAGTTTTTTTTTTTTTTTTTTTCCTGTCGAATTATTATCTTTAACCTTATATTAGTTCATCTCATCCTTAATGGCGACTTGTGTCAAAGTATTTTGTTTCTATGCTTTGAAATGAGGAAAATATTTCGTATGGAGGAAGAAAACAAGAAATATGTTCGATCAATCCTTCTCCATAGACACCCCTGAAATTTAAAGAGACTTTGACGACTCACTACCCTTATCCCTATCCCTATCCCTACCCCACCCCCATACCTTCTAGAGCCATCTCTCTCTTCTGTGTACGTTTATATATGTCAGGGAAGACGGGACCAGGGAGGAAGAAAACAAGGAATATGTTCGATCAATCCTTCTCCATAGACACCCCTGAAATTTAAGGAGACATTGACGACTCACTACCCTTATCCCTATCCCCAACCCCACCCCACCGGCCACCTCCCATACCTTCTAGAGCCATCTCTCCTCTGTGTATGTTTATATATTGGCATGGAAGACGGGACCAGGGAGGAAGAAAACAAGAAATATGTTCGATCAATCCTTCTCCTTTGACACCCCTGAAATTTAAGTAGACTTTGATGACTCACTACCCCTATCCCTACCCACGCCACCCCCATACATTCTAGAGCCATCTCTCCTCTGTGTATGTTTATATATAGAGCCACCTCCGTCAAGCTGCTGCATTTCATTTCCAAAGTTAATTTCTCAAATTCTTCAATCCTAGTCAATATTCTAAAAAAGCGTAAATTATGATTTAAGTGCGAAAGTCATGCTTCAAGTTTTACAATTCTAAGTGAACTTAAACGAGACTAGGCGTAAAATAAAAATAAATAAAAATTTACTTATTTTTAATATTATTTTTTACTTTTTAATCATTTTAAAAATAATTTAATAATTAAAATAATACCTACCAAACAGTTAAAATTAAGAAATATTATATTTACTTAATAATTACTGAATTTATAATCGTTCTATAAATTGGTTGCTAAAAAAGTGTACTTAGACTGAATGTTTTATAAATTGATTGTTGAAAACAAATGGGTTTTTCTCCTTGTACGTTAAAATTGTACATAAGGGATTATATAATATGATGTTGATAAAAAAAGTCGACTATGTTTTAAACTAGCAAATTGTAGAGTGTCACGTGGTATTATGCACAAGCTGCCCTGCACAAACAACTTGCTCGTGCAAGGCAGCTTTGTATCTACAAAGCTGCCGTTGTATTATTTAAAAAAAAAAAATCCAAAAAACTCGAGCCGGCTCAACCCTCTAAGGCTCGGGGTGAAAGCCAGGCCGAGCCTCTTTTTTTGGTCGGGCTTTGTTAGGCTCGACCCCAAAAAAGCTCGACCAAAAAAAGCTCGAGCCGAGCCCGAGATTTTTTCTTTCGGCTCGGGCTCGATTCGTTGACATAGATATCAAAAAAATGCTCGGATCGACTCGTTGACATAGCTATATGATAGTAACTAAAGAGCATTTTAGAACACCAAAAATATATGAAAAAAAAGTCAGTGAGCCATGCCTTAGTTTCCACATATTCTACCTACTTAAGCATGAATTGCTCCTCGTCCGTGAATCCAATTGCATAAGCTTGAGCCTACTTGTACTATTGGTAGGGTTGATCAAAACTTTCACAAATAATAAATTGTACGACTTTTTTACCATTCTTCTTTTGATTTTTCTTAAAATTATCAATCTTTTGACATTATTAAACCTCACTTCAAGTAATATCAAGATCTTTTTATATCATGTAAAGGAGATTGATAAAGGAACTTTGATTGGATTACCTGAAGAACATAAACTACATTTGGATAACAAAAAACTCCCAATAATTGCAAATGAAATTGCTTGCGTGTGACCATATATATGGATTCCATTAGTTTGATGTTTCTTCGAAACGTTACTCTAACTATTTAATTTTTTATTAAATATCGTATAATTTTTTTCTTTTATTATTTGAAACAATGAGCAATAATAATCTATCATTTTGGTTAAAGTAGTAAAATATAATCCAACCAGGCATCGTGAAACAAGTGTACGTCCCTATATATAGACAACCACAAGTTTTTATTTAAGTGGGGAAAATATTGTAATCAAAGAATCCTATGTGTATCAAACAAGTGTATAGTTATGTTAGGTCTCAATTTGTAATTGAATATTCCTTAGAAAAAATAAGTAATGGAGTTATAATTAAATTCAAAGAGTCAATATGTTGGTGGTATAGATCTTGAAGGAGTTAAAAGAGCTCAGAGATGTTCAAGAAGATCATACAATTAAAAATTAAATGAGTGTCAAAATGCCGCACAAGTCATGCTCCAAATTCTCAGTTACAAGTTGCTACGTATTTTTCACATAAAAAATATTCGAATTTGTTAGTTTTCCAAAATTGTTTAGATGAGCTGAGGGTTGGGAAAGAGTCCTTAGAAGTTAAGGTTAAGACTCTTTCGACTGATCTTGAAAAATTAAATATTCAACTTCAATCTTCCTGTAGCGAATCTAAGAAGATTGATAATATGACAGGTCTCAACAAACCAATAGGGAATAGAGGATGTTTAGGATTTAATAAAATAAAGTCTGAAACTGCTTCTTTTTTCGAAAACAAGTTTGTACTTGTCTCTATTCAACCTAAGGTTTAAAACTTGAAACCTAAAGTGCTCCTAGGTTCATCCCACATGTCACCATTGTGGTAGGTTAGGACATGTACACCTAGGTATCGCAAACTCTTGAGTAGGACCAACTCTGCATCCACCTCTAACAAACCTAAGAATGTAGGAGTCCGAGGACCGAAACCATATGTACAACATATTTATCCTTCACATAAGGTTCAAAATTTAAAACCATATGTTCAACATAGTTATCCTTCACATAAGGTTCATAATTGTGGTGTGTTAGGTCACATAAGGTTTAAGTGTCGTAAGCCCTTGATTAGGAACAACGAACAAGATCTAACTACTCGTGTTAGATTCTTGACTAGTCAAATGAGTCACTTGACTAAATTGATGTCTCAATTGACAAAGATTACATTTTTCTAAGAAGATTTGGTTCAAAAAGAGTAAAGTCACAAGTCAAAGTGATGATATTAATTGAGGTATTGCTTGTGTTGCTCTTCATGGCAAGTGCATTTGTTTGCCTCATTGATTATGTTTTTAGGTGCATGTATTTCATTTTTCATGATATCTGTATATTCATGCATGCATTGACATTCATTTTATTTGCTTTATTCCTTTATTATAAAAACAAAAAGAAGAAGATGAAAAAATGGAAAAAATAATTTTTGAAGTCATAGCACTTTCATTCAAAAAATTTGGAGAAGTTATTTTGTCTCAAGTACTAGTAAAATTTATGAACGATGAATAAGGTTTTTATTAACTTTGTTTTGAACTTATTTTGAGCACTTGATATAGGTTATTACAAGTATTATTTGTACTACACATATTAAACTCTTATGAGTGAGTTTTGGCCACATGTATGAGGTTTGGTATGACGATCATTTGTGTGGTGAGTTGACTTTGAATATGAAATGATCTTTAACTAGTTGATCTAAACTCTTGTATATTCTCCATATAGGAATAGAGTATTGTATTTCAAAAGAGTTGAATTATTGTGATACATCTTATATTTTCTTCGTATCATTGACTCGAGCAATTAAACTTGTTGAGTATCTTAAAACTTAGTTTTCTAAAGTCATAAGTCTAAAACTCGTTATATGGATCATTAAGTTTGTTGGGTATCTTACCGAAGATAAGTTTGCACATAATATACGAAAAATTTAGAAAAATATTTATAAATGTGCTTAGAGTTAAGGGCGAGAAATAAAAGTTATACAAAGAAAAATCAAATGTGAGCTTTTTATTTAAAAGATTCTAGTAGCACTGAGTTTGACTTTATACTTTTAAGGAATATATTCATTCCCTTTGCATGTCATTTCTCACTAATTTAAAATTTTGAGACTTGCTTACAAGTTAGATATGTGTACCTTGTACAATTTAATTCATATAAAAAAATAAGTTAGTGGGAAAAGTTGACTATTTATGAATTATGCGTTCATGATATTACATTTAAAAATACATGAAAAAATAGTTGTCTCAAACGAAAGTTTTTATTCTCTCATCAAATGTGATGAATAATTTTGCATAATTTGTTCGTGTGAATGTCATAAAAAAAAAAAAAATATTTTCATTGGTGAATGAAAATAAATTACATCTTACCCTACATTAGATGCCATGTATATTAATAACAAAAATCAAGTATTCATTATCAAACTTTCAATTTTCCCTTCACTTCCATTCGTCATATACTTATGCAAATTGTCACCCATGAGACACGATGAATATCAAATATTCAATCATTCCTAAATGTAAGCAGAATCGCGCTGCACAATTTTAATGTATTGCGATTTAAATGCATGCAACTTCGAACATCTTCTACCGGACAATTTCAATTTGGTTAGAAAGACACTTAAAATAGTTATAAAATATTGAGATTGATATTTTGAATGTATATTTTAACAACTTGCAACTGTCGAGATCTAATCTAAGGTATATTATGTAAAAATGTTCTTTTTGAAGTATTAAGTATATTTATCAATAGTCAACTACAATATGAACAACTCATAGGGGATTTTCCAACTTTTCCATGATTGCAAATAGTTATATTTTTCAAATTAATGAATGAAAGATAATTGCAAAGTAATGTTTCCAAATACTTCAATTTTGATATTTCAATTCTTGGAGGAGACTTCCATTTAAGTTTTTTGAGACACATTCACTTCTTCATGATAAGAAAATATTAGAAAATAATTTAATATTTTTGTTGTTAATCTTATGTCATAACTAAAAATTAATTGTTAGCTTCTCCACCAAACCACCCATCAAGTCTTGACGTTAAATGTGTTCAAAAAGTAATAAAAACGGTAATTTTTTTTTTTTTGGCACTCAAAAATGACATTTTTGCAAGATTTTGAAAAGTGATATATATGCAAATACCCCTATTGATATGTATAATAATACTTACACTCATCCACTCATCAAACTTCTATAAACCATCAATATTATTTCAACCCAAAGCCCTTAAAGGCAACCACTTAACTAAAAGGAAGTGCCATGCACGCTGAAAGAAAATTTTAGAACTACGAACATAAATTTGGTCACTGTTTGGTTCTAATTTTTAAAATTTATTTTTATCAAATTCATTTTTAACAATGTACTTTATGTGACCTATTGACAGTAGAGATTGAATCAAACGAATTTATTGATGAAATAATTACAATCGAATATCAGTGAAAATAAATCAATAAATCTTTTCATGTAACTGTGACTTTCACCTCCGAAATTAACTAATCGATTGTAATTTTTCATCAATAAAATCGTTAGAATCAAAAGTCAAAACTCTTGTTTGAATAGAAAATCATAAGAAAGAAACCCTACTTTGAAATGACAACAATAGCACTACTTAAATGATTGTAACTACGAGTATTTAAAAATGAATTAATTGAACACAATAAGTATAGAAAAGGCATGTGAGTTGCAAGTGACTGCACCCCTAGGTCAGTGTCAAGTTCGGACTTTATATGAGGCCTAAAATATGGTTGCATCGGCCATCAAATATTACGAAAAATATTGAAATTAAGTGGATGGTAATTGATCCTACAAAATATATAGTTTGATCTGTTTAAATTATAATTTAAATTTTGTCAAACGTGCTAAGCACGACCCATGTCGAGTCTAGACTGGATTGCAGAGACCTAGAAAAAAGACATATTAGATGATTTTCGTGCACTTGGCAACTTGGCAATATATATATAACTAATTTGTTAGATTCTAATAATTCCAAGAGACTTGAAATTACCTCTCAAAAGTAATTCCCTGTGTTAGATGACGAAATGACTAACTTCAGCAAAATAAGTCACTAATTCTTGATTTCCTGCTTTTGGCAAAGGCAAAATCCCAGAATTCAGTTTTGTGGCGTGTCTTCATTTCATAGGAGAACCAAACGATATGGAAAAAAAGATGATTATCACCTTCGATCATTGTGTTTCAATCTTGACATAATGCATTACTTAGTTCAAAAGCACCTACGAAATTATTTGAGTTGTAGAGTAACTAAACAACTTTGTCTTCGTTTGTCAAATTTTTATGTCATCTGAAATGTGTGGATAATAATTGAGGAGAAATTATGAATGTCCGGTTAAAATTACTATTTGACTTGCATGTTTTATAAACTGATTGCTAAAAGCAAATTGTAAAAAATCGTCAAGTTGAAATATCATCCAAACACGTCATATCAACTGAAACCAATTATAACCAACGTGTGTCTATTTATGCATTCTATATATTCCACATTTCTGGGGAGGTTTCGGCAGTTTGAGTTTGAAGAAGGAAAGATGTCTATAGTTGTGAGAATTTTGTCATTGGGATGGGTTATGATGATGATTATGAGTATCACAAATGTGGCAGATGCTGATATTTCTTCGAGTTTGACGGAAAATATTGATAAGATAAATAAAGAGGGTCCTTACTTGGGTATTGTAGTGCCCAAGACTTTTGAGTTGGACCCTCTTCTCCAATCTTCAAATTTTCTTCCTCATGCCACGATTCCCCACTTGGATTATGCAGGTTAGACAATTATTTATTGCTTACTTTGTCAAAATCTTATTCTTATTTTCTTCATTATGATTGTAAACAGGAAGAAGGTTTCGAGTCGGAACCTTGGCAAATCGAAAAATCATTTCTGTCGTGTCCGGAAACAGCATGGTACGTTCATTTTCATAATGAAAATACAATGATTTATTTATTCGTTTCCATTTTTAGAGGTAACAACATAATTAATTTAAACTATTATTTTATAGCTTAATTCAGGATTAGCGACACAGTTGCTGCTATGTTTATTCAAGATTGAAGGAGTACTTCACTTTGGAGTAGCAGGAAATACAGATCCTAAAATCAAAATAGGAGATGTTACAATCCCTCAAAATTGGGCTCATACTGGCATCTGGAATTGGCAGGTACTCATAAATATATCCACAATAATCTGCTTAATTTCCTTAAAATAAGCACACACACACTAATAATTATCTCATTACATGAACTTTACCATTCAGTAACAAGTAAAACCCGTCGATTTAGGTGTTACGAAAACTGTCGAAAAAAGCTGGAAAAACACGTAGATCATTTTCGCTTGCTGTGAATTATTTTCCCATTTAATGACTTATTAAATCCTTGCACTTTTTTATGATCAGAGGTTTGGAGATAGACCTGGTGATCCACTTGCATTTGAACTCACTGGAGACTACACAAGAAATTACGGTTATCTTAATTTCGCCAAATATGCAGTAAATATCACAAATTCAGACAACTTTCTCAACAACGCGTGGTATCAACCGGAAGAGATATATCCCACTGATGGAGAACCTGAGAATAGACAGCATATCTTTTGGGTTCCTGTTAACAAACACTACTATAAACTTGCAAGGAAACTTGAGGTTACTTTTCTTCTATCTTGTCTTAATCATTTGATCACCAAAGTTTATTTACTACCACGAAATTTACTTTAAAAACTTGCACTAACCACGAATATGCTTAGCCCAGAAGATCCACACATTTGTTTAGTTTTTAATTATTCCTTGCCTGTACAGGATATGGTCCTCGAAAGGTGTGCCAATTCTACTACGTGTTTACCTCAAACTCCAAAGGTAGTTAGAGTGCGAAGAGGGGTGAGTGCTAATGTGTTGGTAGACAATGCTGCCTATCAAAATTTCTTGCATTCTAAGTTCAAGGCAACTCCGGTCGACATGGAAAGTGCTGCAGTAGCCCTTGTATGTCACCAACAAAAGACGCCTTTTATAGTAATTAGGGCAATTTCCGATTTAGCTAGTGGTAATTCTTTTAATGAAAGTTCTAACTACTCTTCACTAGCCGTTCAAAATGCAGTCAAGGTTGTGGTTAAGTTCATCACTTTGTCATTGAACGAAATGCTAACCCTGGATGCGGCTGAGTAAAGTTTGTCAGCTAATGGTTTTTGTATGTTCTAGTATTGTCAGTCGATAGAACCCGACTTGACTCAATAAGGTTGTTAGCCAATGTTGTATGCACTTATGTTCATATATGTACTCTGTTGTTCTCGTCCACTTTGTTATTTAATAAAACTTGGTCGAGGTATTTGACCAGATTAATAATGTTGTTGGCATTTTGATTGACTTATATTTTCTATCTTTGAATGAATGTTGATAGAGAACACATGTGCTGCATTTGTCTTTAATTTAAATTGCTCCTTTCAAGATTAATGAAGTATAGATTAAATCCAAATGGCACCTGGAATGCGTATTTGGTAGATAGCTGGAATTAGTCGAGGAAATATAAATGTCAAATAATTAAATGAAAAAAGAATTGCAATATTTTACCCTTTTTTTAAAAAAAATTAAGTGACCAAAGGAATTGATGATTTGTCATTTAACAGTTTGGATGACTTGGAAGGAACAAGTCTCGAGGTGGGAAAGAAATGAGAAAGGAAAAAGCAATTTAATGCGACAAAAGACGTGAAAACACTATTTTAGAAAAGTATTGTGATGAAACTGTAGATAAATAAATAAATAAACAATTAATGTATTGGTTCAATTTATCAAATAGAGTAAATTGTTTCAATAATCACCCAACTCATATCATGATCACGGACTGCTCACTAAACTTTAAAGTGTTTCACAGTGCTTACTGAATTTTGTCAGTTTGCATTTTGTCCATCACTCTTAAAAATTTGTTACCTTATTAGCTGACGTGGCAAGTTACGATCGTTAAAAAAATAACAACTCAAGTCGAACCATTGTTTCATTACTCATCCAACTTACACTTTGTTACAGTTTGCTCATCGAATTTCAAAATGCTTTCCAATGGTCCCTCATCTTTGAGATATTGCACTCCATTCATCATCCGCCATATTTTCTTCCCTTCATTTCTAATGTTCGCACAAAAATTTCACTTGGTAAGTTACAAATGTTAAAAAAATTACAACTCAACAAAATTAACTCACCAAAATCACCATGTATGAAATATGACTTCCATGCCCCCCCCCCATCAACTTCTTTAAAATCCAATAAATCATTCCCAATGATTTTTCTAAAAATATTACTTTTCTAATTCGAACGTTTGCTTTGCAAAAAATAGGTTTCAATCTGAAACTGAAATTCTGAAGCATAACTTGTTAAGGGACACTTTATTGGATTTTAAAGAAGTTTATGAAGTATGGAAATCGCGTTTCACATATGGTAAATGTTTCTCCAAACAAGTTATGCTTCATAGTTTCAAGTTCAGATTGAAACCTGTTTTTTGCACAAAAAACGTTCGAATTAGAAAAATGATATTTTTAAAAGAATCATCGTAGACGCTTTATTGGGTTTTAAAGAAGTTGATGAGGCAGTTGAAGTCACGTTTCATATATGGTGATTTTGGTTAGTTAATTTTGTTGAGTTGCAATTTTTTTTTTAACATTTGTAACTTATCACGTGTGACCACTAGGAATGAAGGGAACAAAATATAGTGGATGATGAATGGAGTGCGACATCTCAAAGATGAGTGGCCATTGTGAAGCATTTTGAAGTTCGATGAGTAAATTGTGACAAAGTGTAAGTTGGATGAGTAATGAAATAATGGTTTGGCTGAGTTGTCATTTTTTTAACGGTCGTTACTTGTCACGTCAAATTCCCGTTAGCCACGTCAGTGAATAAGGTAACAGTTTTTTAGATTGATGAACAGAGTGCAAACAGATAAAGTTCAGTGAGTGTGAAACACTTTAAAGTTTAGTGAGCAGTTCGTGACCATGATATAAGTTGGGTGATTATTGAAACAATTCACTCATTTAAATAACTAACTCAATTAAGAGTTTACTAAATTAAAGTCTACCGAGACCTATAAAATTTTAAAGCCTATCCCACTCTTTCAAAATCCACAATTGCTCAATTGTAATAATTATAATAGAATTAATTGAGTGGTTATCAAAATTGATCACAAATTTTCCGTATAAATAGGACCAAAAGTTCATAATAAAGCGGAACAAGAAGGGGAAGAGGGGAAAAGTGTCGAAGAAAAATCATGAAGTGTTGAATAAATCCTCCCAACTTCAAATCCGACGAAGATGAAGTAGATCAAAATATTCTTCAAATCAAGCAAACCCAAGAAGATTAAAGTGTTTTTTGAAATAAATCAAGATCAAGTGCAAATTTCGAAGTGCAAATCCAAACTCCGAAATTCAAGTGTCGAATAAGTCCAATTCTCGACAAATCAAATTCTTAAAAAATCTCAAAACCTAAGATTCAATCCACGTGACTACATCTTAAAACATTCAGATCATTAATCAGATTGTTTTTCAATGTTGCAATCACAAAAATATTCATATCCATGAGACCTTCTTGTCCTCTCATCTTTTGATCTCAGAATCTTTAACTTTCAACCACTATATCAACAATGACAAACAAACAAGCGAAGCAAACAATGATTTATCTCAAAGAGACACTTGCTGAATTGTTCTGTGTGACCAGAGCCCAAATAGGAAGTGGGAAAACTCAGCTGGTCCCACCACTAAAGAAGTTCTCCAACAAAGGCATAATGAAAATTAATTTCACAAAGCCAAACTCTCGTTCAACAGAAAAGACCAAGAGTTTGGTGAAAAGCCCTCGTTCGAGGTCCGTTTCCAGTGGCAGATCCTTCTCTGGATCCCCTCATGCAACTTATTTATGAAGGTGGGGAGATGATACTTCATCAGAAGAATCAATTGAACCGGTAATGGTCACGGAAGCTACATTAGGTTCATATGACCGGATTCAACATATGACTTTAGCCATTGAAAAGTTAACAAAGTCACTAGAAGAGAAAGATACACAGGTTGATACACTCTTGCACAAGCTAGAGTTGCAAAATCTGTTGATTAAAGAAAATCAAGAAAATCCAGGATCTTCCAAAGCTAAAGATTTGGAAGCCCAAGAACGTTAGTATAAACAAGACATGCATAATCAAACGATTGTTCAAAAGGTTTTACGTGATACTACTGAACTCTTTATTGGGGTTCTCTATCCGCCAACTTCAATATATGATTGCAGATACCATTCATGCCTAGTACGGTGGTTCAATGGAATCTTCATTGATGTATGCCAAGCCGTATATTTGTCGAATCGACGAATTAAAGATGTCACTCGATTACCAACCTCCGAAATTCAGTATTATGATGGGAAGGAAAACCTAAAGCAACATATTGCTCATTTTATTCAGATGTGTAACAATGCAGATACTTACAATGACACCATGGTGAAACAGTTCGTACTCTCCCTCCAAAGGTGCCGCATTCGAATGGTATATCGACTTACCAGCTGGGTCAATTGATAGTTGGGATCAACTTGAACGAGAATTCCTAACACGTTTCTACATCATTAGGTAAACCCTCAACCTTCCAGAACTTATTCGAACAAAGCAAAGCAAAGAAGAGCACGTTCTAGAGTACATCGAAGGCTAGAGAAACCTCGTGCTCAATTGCAAATAATGAATAAGCGAAATATTGTCCATTGACATGTGTGTACAAGGCAAGCATTGGGGATTACTCTATAATCTCCAAGCAAATATGTGTCACTCCTTTGAAGAGTTGGTGACATGCGCTCATGACCTAGAGCTCCAAATTGCAAGCCATTGGAGTTACTTCTCAAGTGATCCACATGACAAGAAAGATCCTAAAAAGGAAGTAAAGAAGGACGTCAATGCAGGTAAGTCAAAAGAGGCAATGACAATTTCCACTATCCTTGCAAAGATAGCCTTCCAAGAGTCAAAATCAAGCCTAAAACCAAAACCAAAACTAGAGGTTAGACCTACCAAAGGACTAGTCCAAAGTAGAAGTCATGTGACTTTGAAAGAACTTGAAGAAAAGTAGTACCCATTCTCGAATTCTGAAGTTTTTGGAATTCTGGATCAACTACTTGAACAGAATATAATCGAACTTCGATACCAAAGAGACCTAAGGAAGTTGGTAAGGTTGATCATCCTAAATATTGTACATTTTATAGAATCATCAGTCATCGAGTGGAAAAATATTTTGTACTGAAAGATTGTGTTGTTCGCTTAGACAATGAAAATAAGATCAAACTTGAAAGTGGACAAAACCCAACGATTGCCTGCTCGATGGTTTCATTTGGATCGTTTGATCAATTCCAAATGTAAAGAAGGGATATACATTTTCTTATACGTATGATGCATATAAATCCTCGGTTGAAGAGTTTGGGCCGTAACTTCCAGAAGGATCCATTCTAGTAAAGTTTGACATAGATAGAGAAATTACTATCAATTACATCTATCCAAGAATGGATGGATCGCGTACACTCAATCGTCCAACCTTTTATGAAATTATGACAAATAACTTAGATGTTTGGGATTCTGATTCAGAGTTCGAAGACGAGATAGGTGATGGTTGGTCTACCATCATAAGTAAAAAGAAGAAATACAGACTATCAAACAAAACAGGTAAAATATTACATTTTATATCTCTTGCAGGACCGAAATTGGGGGCATTGGGCTGGAAGTTCAACCCAATAAAAAAGCAACACTAGAAAAAAATCAGGAAGGATAGATTCTTGTGAAAAGACATCATCAAAAGATTCCACAATATCCAAGTCCTATTGTTTATAACGAGAAACAACCAAAGAAGAAGGTCTAAAGTCAAGTCAAGTCAAAAGTATCTTGCTAAATCAACGGGAGGAGAAGCTAATTTATGCATTCCTCCTAGACTACCAACCCAATGTGATTATTTTCCCAAAGGTTTATTCGACAATGAATGTTTTACCTCCAATGTTATAAATATAGAGGAGAAAGATGAAGCAAAAATTGTATCGAGTGAGAGTTAAAACGGAATAGAATTATCTCGTGATTCAATAATATTCCTTTCGATACAAGTTTAGCAAAGTCTCTTAAGCTTCCTTCCAATGATCGAATGACTTTAATCACGACATTGATAGATTTGGAAGACTATGAAGGCAAAGTTTTAGAAAATATTGGATCCATAACCCGACAAGATCGTATGGACGCCATCACATTTGACAAGGAAGATTTCCTACTAGGTTCTCGTTTACATAATAGACCATTCTATGTTTGTGGTTATATTCGAGAATGCAAGATAAATCGCATAATGATCGATTATAGATCTACTGTAAACATCATGCCAGTCAAAACAATGAAGAGCATTGTAGTTAATGTTGATGACATGTTCAGGAGCAAGATCATGACTCAAGGATTCAACCAGAAAGGTCAACGAGCCATTGCCATGATTCTTTTAAAGCTACAAATATGGGAGTTAATTTCCTCATCTTTCTTCCGTGTGATCGGTGCTAAAACATCATAAGAGTTACTCCTTGGACGTGTTTGGCTACATGAAACTGGAGTAGTACCTTCAAGTTGACACCAATGCTTCAAATATAATCAAGATGGAGAAGTCAAATGTGTAGTAGTTGAGTCTAGACTATTTCTCGAAGAGGAATCTCATTTTGCTGATGCCAAATTTTACATAGAAGATGAATAGTGTAATTCTATAGGATTGACCATGTTCGGGTTCAAAATTAAAGGCAATGCAGATGATGATGATGATGCATCTCATGTTGCTCAATCTCATCAGCTTGTCAAAGGTAAATTAAAATTTTAATCTGAACGATTCTCTAAAGGTAAAAAGCTTCAAATAGAATTCACCGATGTTGAGGTATTGAGAAAATAGTTAACTTTTCCAATACCTAGTATTCCAAAGTTGTTTTTACCCCCATCAACTTAGGCATTCCAGATAGAACGCAAACAAACATTGGAAGCTTCAACATCTATTCCAGATATATCAAAACTTAGTATTTTTAGCTCGTCCAAACAAAATAAGTTGGATACTTAAAGAGCCGATGAACCAAAATGGACTTTCGAAGGGTGTTATAATCCTCAAGTCAAAATGTTTTTTGAGAATGCCGAATTTGGGAAAGGAAAGTCTCATAAATTAGGTGATCTTGATGTTGTCCTTTCGGGTGGGCGTATCCCTTCTAATTTTGATGAAACCCTTATGTCACAACCTAGGTACGATTTGATATATGATCCAAATCCACCAAGAAAGATTAAAGTGAAGAAGGTTTCCTCGAACCTAATCATGATTCAAATTTACGAAGTTACAAAAGAGAAATCTGAATAATATCAGTGTTCAATCGAATTGAAAATGAGAATACTAGAGTTTTGGTGTTTAAAATGTTAAAAGGGTAACCATTCCCAATGGTTGACGTAAACGGTAAAACTTCCATTTTCCAAAGGTTAAGTGAGGATCTTTCTTCTTCTACCCTAATTGATAATATACACAAGCTCCCCAGAAGTCATCTCAAAGATAATCTGCATTTTCTCGACTTAGAATTAAACTTTTGATCCAAGTCCAAAGCCTCAACGATTAAGGAAAAAGTGAAAACATAAAAAATTTTATCATTCTCTAAAGAATAACGAGGATGGAGAAAAAGTGTCTATTAATCACATAGATTTGAAGAAGCTCATAGTTCAAAACCTGAGTGAAAACTTTGCCACAACAGATGAACCTGAACTGGCCCCACCTATTTTTGAAGAAGGGGGACAAGATATTATAGATAACTTGAAGGAGTTAAACTTGGAGACTGAAGAAGACCCCAGACCAGTGTTTGTAAGTGCTTTTAGATCTAAGGGTCATAGTACATCATCTTGTAGTAAGACATTGAGTTCAACCAATCAAACAACCTCAAAGAAGATTTCGGCTAGAACTGATTCTTCAAATTGAAGCGGAAGTCAACAAACTTATTGAAGCTGGATTCATATGTGAAGTCAAGTACCGAAATTGGATTGCGAAAAGTGTTCCTATAAAAAAGAAGAATGGACAATTACGAGTCTGTGTTGAATTTTTCGATCTAAATCAAGCATGTCCGAAACATGATTTTTCGCTTCTGATAATAGAGTTAATGGTGGATACAACTACCAAGTATGAAGACTTATCTTTCATGGACAAATTTTCTAGATACAACTAAATATGTATTATCCGAAAGATGAGGATCTTAGAGCATTTCGTACCCTTAAGGGCATATATTGTTATAAAGTTATGACATTTGGATTAAAAAATGCGGGGACAACCTACCAACGAGCAGTGCAAAAGATTTTCGATGATATGCTACATAAGAACGTAGAATGACTTTTTCATTAAAACAAAGAAACATGATGATCACCTACAAGATTTATGGTATGTTTTTGAAAGATTTCGACGACATCAATTAAAGATTAATCGGCTGAAGTGTGCATTTAGTGTCATATCTGGGAAATTTGTTAGCTTTTTTGTTCGACTTAGGGGTATTGAGATAAATCAATCAAAAATTGACGCCATAGTCAACATGCTATAACCAAAAAATGTGCATTAGTTGAAAGGTTTTAAGGAAAACTCGTATACATTCGAAGATTTATCTCTAACCTTGCCGACGTTGCCATCCATTCAACAAATTTGTAAAGAAAGATGTACCATTTGAATGGGATGATACTTGTCAAAGTGTTTTCCAAAACTAAGCAATATTTGTCTCATCTACCAATACTCACAGCTCAGATCACGGGGAAACCACTGACTCGTTATGTTGCAGCACGAGAATATTTTTCTAGGAGCACTTCTTCTCCAAGCTAACGATGAAGGAAAAGAGAATCCGCTTTATTATTTGAGTCAGACACTGGTAGGCACCGAAATGAAATATTCGCCTATTGAAAACACATGCCTTGCGTTTATCTTCGCGGCTAAAAAATTAAGAAATTATATGCTATCATATATGATCAATCTTGTTTCGAAGATTGATCCATTAAAGTACATAATGTCCAGGCCGATTCTTTTCGGAAGGATTGGAAAATGGGCGCTACTATTGTTCAAGTTCAGCATCAAATTCATTCCACAAAAGGCCATCAAAGGACACACTTTGACAAATTTCTTTGCTGACCATCTAGTTCAAGCAGAATGGGAACTACATGAAGACCTTCGAGATGAAGAGGTTCTATTTACTAAAGTCATACCGTCACGGTAGCTGTACTTCGACGAGGTAGCCTGAAGTTATGGTGCTGGAGCAGGATTCATCTTTATCACTCCCAATGACCTTGTTACGCTGTACTCTTTTGCCTTAAAACAGAAATGTTCAAACAACGTAGTTGAATATCAAGCCCTTATCAATGGCATTGAGATAATGTTAGATATGAATATCCATCAGTTGGAAGTATTTAGGGATTCTAAATTAAAAATCAACCAAGTTTTACCTAAGTACAAAGTCCATAATTCGGACTTGAAACTATATCATGAATATGAATCAGTGCTTATGAAACAATTCGATTCATTAAAAATCAAATTCGTACCTAGGGGTGAAAATATGGAAGCTGATGCCTTAGCTAATTTGGCCAGGATGGATAAATATTTTTCTCATTCCATATCAATTGCTCAAAGATGGGTGCTTCTGTCATTGCTACCCAATGATATGGAAGAGACCAATAGCATTGAAGTAATCGAAGATGAGGAAAAAGAACATTGAAGACAACCAATAATCGGTTTCCTTCGACATCAAAAGCTACCGGAAAATCCACGGCAAAAAATCGAAATCAAGATGTGTGTATCCCACTTTAACTTTTATAAGGGAACATTTTATCGACGATCATTCGATGAAGTTTTCTTCCGATGCCTAATTAATGATGAAGCAACACGTATCGTGAAAGAAGCTTACTCTGGAATCTGTGGTGCCCATCAGTTTGGACCCAAACTCCATTTTCAGATAAAGAGAATGGGGTACTACTGACCGAATATGGTGCAATACTCCATGGATTATGTAAAAAATGTGAAGCTTGCCAAGTTCATGCAAACTTCATCCACAACTTTCAGAACCATTACATCTGACAGTAATCTCATGGTCATTTGATGCATGAGGTCTTGATATAATTGGACCCATAATTCCAAAGTCTTCATCTGGACATTAATACGTTGGGATCAACTACTTCTCCAAGTGGGTGAAGACATTCCATTGAAAGAAGTAAAAAAATAAAATGTTGCAGATTTCATCATATCCAGACAATGGAAAGCCTTTCTACAATAGGCACGTAAACAATTTATCTACAAATTTTGGATTTAAACAATACAACACATCCATGTACAATGCAGCAGCTAATGGGCTAGTAGAAGTGTTCAACAAAGCTCTATGCAGTTTACTAAAAAAGTTTATCTCCAAATAAAAAAGAGATTGGCATGAAAGAATCGGTGAAGTTTTATGGGCTTAACGAATTACTTATCAAATTCCAACACAAGTCACTCCTTACGCCTTAGTGTATGGAGTGGAAGCTATACTTCCTTTGACAACAGTGGAAAATATTCGTCTTCAATTGGAGGAGTTAGAAACTTTGGATGAGAAGAGATTCGAGGCACAAATGCAACTAGAGTGTTATCATGCCCGGTTGGTGAAATCCTTCAACAGGAGGGCGCCAAGTGTCGATTTTGTCAAAATTTTTGTCAAATTTTTTGTACCCATAGCATGATTGTTGTATGATTCTATATAGAGCCTCGGGCTCATCCGCCGAACTGCTACGTCTCATTTCTAAAGCTACTTCTTTAAAAAATTTCAATCCTTGTCCATATTTTAAATAGCGTAAAATATAGCTAGATATGAAGGTTAAGTTTCACACTTTACAAGTCTGTGCTAGTTCAGATGAGACCTAGACGTAAAGAAAATGTTTACTTATTTTTAATATTATTTTATATTTTTAATAATTTTAAAATTACTCAATAATTAAAATAATACCTATCAAACATCAATAATTGAAAAAACACTATATTAACTTAATAATTACTATAATTAATCAATTATATAATTTTAAAATTTTCAAAATGTAAAAACTACACTATATTTCTTAATTTCAATTTTTGATGTGTTTTAATCTTTACCTAATGCATTATTTTAGTTCGAAGACACCTATAAAATTATTTCAGTTGAACAGTAACTAAACAACTTAGCCTTCATTTATTAAATTTGTAAGTGATGTATAAAGATTAATAGTAATGGATTCTATAAAATGCGTGAATAATAACTAAGTAAAAATTATGAGTGTCTCGTAAAAATTGTTTTTGACTCGACTGAATTTATAAACATTTATAGATTGGCTGCTAAAAACAAATTGCACTTGAATGGGTTTTTATAAATTGGTTGCTAAAAACAAATCGTATAGAATCGTATAAGTAGGAATAGTTCCATTTGGATCAAGTTGGAATATCATCCATTCACTTCTTATCAACTGAAACGACTTAAAAACACGTTCCATAATTTAATTGAACCGACACCAAGATTTTTAATTGATAATCATTTCAATGATACATGAATGTCCCTACTATATGTCCGTAACTGAAGAGCATTTTAGAACAACAAAAGTTTGCGTAAAAAAATAAAAAAATCAGTGAACCATGTCTTAATCTCTGCATATTCTACCTACTTAAAAAATCAGGAAACTGTTAAAGTAATTTTGATAGGATTACCTCAAGAATATAAACCAAATTTTGACAAAAAAAAAAAAAAACTCCCTTTAATTGCAAATGAAATTTCTTGCTGAGACCGTAACTATGGATTCCATTCAGAAATTGAAACATTCATTGTTGACAATATTCAAAAAATAATTGTTTTAAGTTTGAAGTTTCTTCAATCGATACGTTATTTTAACTATTTAATTGTATTTTATATACCGGTACACATGAGTTTTATTTGTTTTGAAACGAGCCAAAATAATACAGCATTTAAGCTAAAGTAGAAAACATAACCCAATCAGGAATTGTGAGACTAGTGTATGTGTCTATATATAAACAACCACATATTTTTTACTTGCAAAGAAATGAATAGTTAGAAAACAATTGTTATTAACTTAAAAACAACCACATTTTAGTTCAGAACTGAGATCAAAACAAAGTTAATATTGTATTTAGGTTTGTTACTTTCCTTTTTTTTAACTTTTCATAATATCAAATTGAAAATGCGTAGTTTACTAATTCAGTTTGACCTTATATGTGGAATTAATCTATTAAAAACAGCAAGTCACTTTTTAATAATTCTAAATGATTAAGCATACAATTCAATTATCTTATATTTGAATACCACAATTTGTAATATGAAAAACAATAAATAATGAACACCGATATGATGACAGAGAAATTCAATTGGGTAAAAACTCTTGGACCAAGTTAGTTACCTCCATTATATTATAATCCATTTTCAGTATATCAAATTTCACTAGTTCTCACTCTTATAATTTCTGTAATCTCCAAGATTTTATTTTCCTCCAGACTCACGATCTACTACCGTAGATACTATATAGTCAACCTGCTGTATTTCCTGACCTACATCCTGTAGCTTCCAAGATCTGCTATAAATTCCAAACTCTCGATCTTCTTCAATTGTCTCTTTCAAGTGGACTTCCAAGAATCTTCAACTGTTGTGCTTTTTATGTGCCTGCGGTCCAACCTCTAATCAATCCCTCCCAATAGTGAAATTTTAGGAGACTTGTCGACTCACTACCCCTACGCCTACAACCCATACTTTATAGAGCCATCTCTCCTCTTTGTATGATTCTATATAGAGCCTCCTCCGCCGAAACGCTGCGTCTCATTTCTAAAGCTGCTTCTTTAAATTTTTCAATCCTTGTCCATAATTTAAATAGCGTAAAATATAGCTATATATGAAGGTTAAGCTTCACACTTTACAAGTCTGTGCTTGTTCAGATGAGACCTAGACGTAAAAAAACATGTTTACTTAATTTTTTAATATTATTTTATATTTTTAATAATTTTTAAAATTATTCAATAATTAAAATAATGCCCATCAAACATCTATAATTAAAAAACACTATATTAACCTAATAATTACTATAATTAGTCAATTATATAAATTTTTAAATTTCCAAAATGCAAAAACTACACTATATTTCTTAATTTCAATTTTTGATTTGAAAGCAAAAGCACCTATAAAATTATTTGATTTGAACAACCACTTAGATACATGTCCACAATTTAGTTGAAGCGACACCAAGATTGAATTTAGTCATTGATAAATGAATGTCACTACCATATGATAGTAAACTAAAGAGAATTTTAGAACATCAAAAATATACGGGAAAAAAAAAGAAGATAAAAATCAATGAATCATGTCTTAATCTCCGCATATTCTATCTAAAAACATGAATTGCTCCACATCTATGAATCCAATTCGATAAGCTTGAGCCTACTTGTAATACGAGTAGGATCTATCAAAAATTTGACACATAATTGATTGTACAACTTTTGACAATTCGTCATTGAATTTTTCTTAAGACGGTCAATCTTTCGACACGTTTATATTTCAATTTAAATAACATGTAACAGAACATTTTATAAAAGGAGACTGTTAAAGGAATTTTGATAGGATTACTTCAATAATATAAACCAAATTTTGATAACAAAAAACTCCCTTTAATTGCAAACGAAACTTCTTGCTGAGACCATAACTATGGATTCCATTCAGAAATTGAAACATTCAAATTGCATTTCGGCTAAATAGGAAAGTGTAATCCAATCAGTCTTTGAGATACAAGTGTAAGCGTCCATATATAGACAGCCACATATTTTTACTTGTACGGGGGAAATAATTTAATTAAAGAATCCTACGTACCATATTTTTGCTCGGAACTGAGATCAAAATAAAGTTAATATTGCATGAGGAAAAAAAAATTCATACTTTTTAATTTATTTATTTGTTTAAAAAAATATGAAAAATAAGTTGTTATCCACTATTTCAATAGACTTTTTGGACATAAGCTATTATTAAATACAAAATGTGTTAACTAACGAAACATTTGAAGATAAGAATATCATGAAAAAAATCGTTAAGGGCATAACATAATTAAAATGTCGAACATTAAAAAATTTTTTTCGATATAAATATAACAACCATGCTGCAAAATATGTAGTTTGATCTATTCAATTATAATTTAAATTTGTCAAACATGCATTAACATTTTAGCACACAAAAGCCAGAGGCTAAGCACGTTGAACCCCATGTCGAGTTCTAGACTAGATTGCAGATACCTAGAAAAAAGACATATATTGGATGGAGTTACAAAACAAGGCCAATACTAGAATTGCTCCAATACCACTTGTTAGGATTGATACCACTTATTGTGACACCAATCATTAATGGATTGAGATGTTGAAGTTACATGGCAAAATGATAAAGTATGTGATCAAGAACAAAAGAATAAAAGAAGACAAGAATATGGTTTAGGAGATTTTATTGCATCAAGAATAATGGAGAAGAGAGAAAAATATTACAATGATCTCTAAAGACTAGTAATCATAAATCTCACACACTATGAAAATTGTATAGAAGAGCCTAGTATTTATAGAAACATGTAGAGACATCCAAGACCTCTTAGTACAGTTGTGATGATGAAGTAGGAGAGAAAAATGCGAACATGCGTACTGTAGCATGTACTCAGGCGCTACTGTAGCAGCGCTCAAGCACTAGATTTCGGGTTAATATTCCAAAACATGCTTTTTTGTCATCCAAAAAGTCCTCTTTCAAGTCTCTCAAATTCCTAATTATCATTGAAATTTGAACTTCATAACTTGATATAGGACTCCAAAAGCATTCCAAATTTGAGTTCTTTATGCGACGTGCACTTCAATTAAAATTCTTCAGTTACTTCAAATAATCTCAACAAAAGAATTCGGGTCACACCCAAATTCTAACAGATGGATTTCGTGCAATTGACTACTCAAGTTTGGCATGATCTACTTGTACATGTTGATATATTAATGACAAGATCTTTATCGAATTTGAATTGATCTGTCTCGAACTTGGTTAACTTGCCCTGTGTTAGATGAGGTAATGACTTTACCTAAAGAGATTTTTTTGTCTATAATAATGAAGTGATTTAAACAGCATAATCTCCAGTTATAATATTCCAAAATCTTATTCTTATTTTCTTCATTATGCTTGTAAACAAGAAGAAGGTTTCGAATTGGAACCTTGGAAAATCGAAAAGTCATTGCTGTCGTGTCCGGAAACAGCATGGTATTTTCATAATGAAAATACAATGATTTATTTTATTCGTTTCCATTTTTAGAGGTAACAACATAATTAATTTAAACTATTATTTTATAGCTTAAGTTTCAGGAATTGCGACACAGTTGCTGAAGCAGTACTTCACTATGGAATAGCAGGAAATGCAAATCCTGAAATCCAAATAGGAGATGTTACAATCCCTCACTATTGGGCTCATACTGGCCTCTGGAATTGGCAGGTAACCATAATTATATCCACAATAATCTCCTTAATTTCCTTAAAATAAGCATATTCTCTAATAATTATCTCATTACATGAACTTTACCCTTCAGTAACAAGTAAAAGTCGATTTAGGCGTTACGAAAACTGTTGGAAAAAAAGCTGGAAAAACACGTAGATCATTTTCACATGCAGTGAATTATTTTCCCATTAAAGGACTTTGATTAAATCCATGCACATTTTTTTGATCAGAGGTTTGGAGATGGACCTGATGATGAACTTGCATTTGAATCCAAAGGAGACTACACAAGAAAGTACGGTTATCTTAATTTCGCCGAATATGAAGTTGGAGTATTAAATGGGAAAGATTCAGACAACCTTCTCAACAACGTGTGGTATCAACCGGAAGAGATATATCCCCACTGATGGAGAACCTGAGAATAGACAGCATATCTTTTGGGTTCCTATTAACAAACAGTACTATTCACTTGCAAAGAAACTTGAGGTTAATTTCCTAACCACCAAGGTTTATTTAATGGACACATTGTTTACTTAAATTTAGTTTTTAATTATTCCTTGCCTGTACAGGATATTGTCCTCGAAAGGTGTGTCAATCTACTGCGTGTTTAGTTCAACCTCCAAAGGTAGTTAGAGTGCGAAGAGGGGTGAGTGCTAATGTGTTGGTAGACAATGCTGCCTATCAAAATTTCTTGCATTCTAAGTTCGACGCAACTCCGATCGACATGGAAAGTGCTGCAGTAGCCCCTTGTATGTCGCCAACAAAAGACGCCTTTTATAGTAATTAGGGCAATTGCCGATTTAGCTGAGTGGTAGTTCTTCTATTGAAAGTTCTATCTTCTCTTCCCTAGCCGCTCAAAATGCAGTCAAGGTTGCGCATAAGTTCATCGCTTTGTCATCGGAGGAAATGCTAACCCTTGACGCGGCTCAGTAAAGTTTGTCAGCTAATGGTTTTAAGTATGTTTTAGTATTGTAGGACTTGACTCAATAAGGTTGTTAGCCAATGTTGTATCACATATGTTCATATATGTACTGTGTTGTTTCATCACGTCAACTTTGAATAAAACTTGGTCGTAAGTATTCGACCAGATTAAATAACTTAGTTGAGGTATTCGAACAGATTAATAATGTTGGTATTTTGATTGACTTATATTTTCAATCTTTGAATGAATTTGATAGACAACACACGTGCTGCATTTGTCTCTAATTTGAATTTTTCTTTTCAAGATCAACGAAGTGTAGATTAAATCCAAATGGCACCTGGAATGCGAATTCGGTAGATAGCTGGAATTAGTCGAGGAAAATAGATAATTATGAAATTTAAATTTAAATCAAAGTTAATAATTAATTTTAATAACATATTTCATGAAATCCATAATTGTTTAACTTAAATCACATTTTCAAGTAATTGGAATTTAAAATTTCATTTTCTCTCACCTAACAAACTGTGTATATAGAATGTGTCTGAAATTCATTATATCCAATTTGACTTATATTTAAACGAATTGTGTATATATTGATTGATTAGTAGTATTTAATATTAGTTATATGTTTTTTTTCTTTTGATTAGGCTTTGGATATTCACTGCACATTTTTTAGAGGTTTGAAACTTCCAATGCAAATTACCCTTCTAATGAGTAAAATTTTAAACGACCATTCTACCCTTTCCAAAATTGGTCAAAAGTAATGGATTTTTGAATGAAAAACGTTCAGGTCCTTTAGTTGCACTAGTTTGAAAGGTTTGGGACCAACATTGCAAACAATTAGAAGTTTGAGGTAAAATTTGCACATTTTTAAAAAAATTAGGACTGATGCTACAATTACTCATTTAGTTATAAATCGTTGTATTTGTCAGGTTTCATTAAGATATTTCTATATTATTTGAAGTAGTACAATTTTTCATAAACTCATTAACTAACCTATCACTACAACAAAACTGTGATTTAGCGACAAGATTTTTCGCGACATACAAAAAGTTGTTGCAATAAGTGACTTAACGCGACACATTTTTTGAGTTTGTATCGAAGTTTGTGATGAGAAAAATAAGTACCAAAAAACCTTTGACAACATAAAAAGTTGTCGTGAAATGTGAGAAGTTGTGACAAATAATATAGAATGTCGCAAAAAATATGAGGGAAGCAAGGCGTCAAAATATTTTTGGTGGGAAACTTAGGGCGACAAACCTATAATTCTTGCAACAAAATGCTTGTGATGCAATAGGGTCTACTTTTCGCGATAAAAAATATTTGTTGTTAAAAATTCGAATTGTGATTTCGCGATAAGATTTTTCGCAACATACAAAAAGTTGTTGCAATAAGTGACTTAACGCGGCACATTTTTTTAGTTTGTCGGGAAGTTTGTGATGAGAAAAATAAGTACCAAAAAACCTTTGGCGACATAAAAAGTTGTTACAATAAGTACCAAAAAAACCTTTGGCGACATAAAAAGTTGTCGTGAAATGTTAAAAGTTGCGACAAATAATAAAGAATGTCGTAAAAAATATGAGGGAAGCAAGGCGTCAAAATATTTTTGGTGGGAAACTTAGGGCGACGAACCTTTATTTCTTGCAACAAAATGCTTGTGATGCAATAAGGTCAACTTTTCGAGATAAAAAATATTTGTTGCTAAAAATTCGAATTGTGATTTCGCGATAAGATTTTTCACAATATACAAAAAGTTGTTGCAATAAGTATCAAAAAAACCTTTGGCGACATAAAAAGTTGTCATGAAATGTGAAAAGTTGCGACAAATAATAAAGAATGTCGTAAAAAATATGAGGGAAGCAAGGTGTCAAAATATGAGATAAGATTTTTTGCAACATACAAAAAGTTGTTGCAATAAGTGACTTAACGCTACACATTTTTTTAGTTTGTCGTGAAGTTTGTGATAAGAAAAATAAGTACCGAAAAACGTTTGGCGACATAAAAAATTATTGTGAAATGTGAGAAATTGCGACAAATAATAAAGAATGTCGCCAAATATATGAGGGATAAGTGATGTAATATGATGCAATAGGGTCTAGTTTTCGCGATAATAAATATTTGTTGCTAAAAATTCTAATCGTGATTTCGCGATAAGATTTTTCGCGACATACAAAACGTTGTCGCAATAAGTGATTTAATGCGACACATTTTTAGAGTGTGTCGCGAAGATTGTGATGAAAAAAATAAGTACCAAAAAATAGAAGGCGACATAAAACGTTGTTGTGAAATGTGAGAATGTGCAACAAATAATAAAGAATGTCGCCAAAATATTTTTGGTGGAAAACTTATGGCGACAAACATTTATTTCTTGCAACAAGATGCTTGTGATGCAATAGGGTCTAGTTTTTGCGATAAAAAATATTTGTTGCTAAAAAATGTAATCGTGATTTCGCGATAAGATTTTTCGCGACATACAAAATGTTGTCGCAATAAGTGACTTAACGCGAAACATTTTTAGAGTGGGTGTGAAGATTGTGATGAAAAAAATAAGTACCAAAAAATAGAAGGCGACATTAAACGTTGTCGTGAAATGTGAGAATGTGCGACAAATAATAAAGAATGTCGCCAAAAATATGAGGGAAGCAAAAATATTTTTGGTGGGAAACTTATGGCGACAAACTTATTGCAATAAGATGCTTGTGATGCAATAAGGTCTAGTTTTCACAATAATAAATATTTGTTGCTAAAAATTCTAATCGTGATTTCGCGATAAGATTTTTCGCAGCATACAAAACGTTGTCGCAATAAGTGAGTTAACGCGACACATTTTTAGAGTGTGTCGTGAAGATTGTGATGAAAAAAATAAGTACCAAAAATAGAAGGCAACATAAAACGTTGTCGTGAAATGTGAGAATGTGCGACAAATAATAAAGAATGTCGCCAAAAATATGAGGGAAGCCAAAATATTTTTGGTGGGAAATTTATGGCGACAAACATTTATTTCTTGCAACAATATGCTTGTGATGCAATAGGGTCTAGTTTTCGCGGTAATAAATATTTGTTGCTAAAAATTATAATCGTGATTTCACGATAAGATTTTTCTCGACATACAAAACGTTGTCACAATAAGTGACTTAACGCGACACATTTTTAGAGTGGGGTCGCGAAGATTGTAATGAAAAAAATAAGTACCAAAAAATAGTACTTGTAAAGTTTGATATCTTAAAATTTTATCGCCAAGTGTTAGGTAGTTAATACCTGAAATTATACTCTTTTGTGTGCATAAATACCTAGATTAGGCGAGTGAGTTTTGTAAGTAGAAAGGACTAAGTCAAACCAAAAAATTTAAGAACAATTCATTATACGATTAAACTTTCCATCACATAATATAATAACATGCAAAAAAGGACTACTCGGTCAAAACAAATCCATAAAGGAAAATAATTGTCTCACAATTAAAGCAAATAATTAAAGAAATCATAATTCATATATTATCAATAGGACATGCTAAACTATTGATGCTGGTTCAGATTGTTGTGGAGACGTGCCACCTTGACTCGATACGAACTTATGCATTAGTGTCTCAAATTGAGAAAGCTTAGCACGCATATCCAATAATTCCTGCTCCTGCATTTGCATTTGCTCTCGAAGGGCTATTGATTCATTATCAACCGATGTCAAATGAACAGAGTGGTTTGAGGCAGGTTTTGGACCATGTCCAAGTCCTCTAATGTAACCTCTAGATTTTCCTAAAACTTGTTGCATAATCTCAAGTTCAGTGGGGGCATCAGATCCATCTGGAACGGTTGCTCTTTAATCTGAAGCATTATCTCCTATATATAAGTAAAGAGAGAGAAGAAGAGATATATGTTAATAACTGAATACATATAAAATCTCAATAACGATGAATACATTGTTAATATACTTACATATCTTGTTCGCGCTTCATCGTTTACCCAGCCTTTCTTCTCATTATAATGAGTCTCATAATAAAGTTCTATTTCTCCTTGTGCGCTGTCTTTAGTTATTGATCTCTGTTTGAAGTAATATGTATCGTGTTACATAAATATATTTTTATCCATAAATTCAAAAGAAAATATTACCTTTTGTTCAAGATGTGCAACAAATGATTTTGATCCGCCACGATGATTATATTTAATGCAGTTGTTGCTTGCTACATTACGCGTAGATAGTGCCTGCATTTAATTCGTATATGAAATAAATAATTAACTCATTATTATAATTTATTATATTTCATTATATTAATTATTTTAACATGACGGATAAATTATGTGATTATTCATATTACAAGTGTAAATATTTTTTTAAAAAAAAATTACCTGAAATTCAGGGGTAGACCAATAGTGACATAGTCATTCCCAATCAACTTGAGTTACAAAAGGTGGGCAATTCTTTATTGCCTCATCCAATGTTTTTTCATTGAAATATTTCTTTTTGAGTCTACATCTATAATCATGATATCTTCTCGCTAAAGTATCGTTCACACATTTATGGACATGCTCAACTGTCAAATCAAGCTTGAACTTTGCCTACCAAAAAAAGAAAGTGTATATATAAATAAATTATTTATTAAACTATGGGAAACTAATAACTATTCAACAAAATTTTGTAAAACATTAATTTGTTTATGACATACCAAAACTCGGTCATATAATTTATTTTTCTCTTCATTGGGTATGTCGATCCATCTTTTGTAACGGAGTGGAGCAAATGATCGAACGACATAACCACACTCACTAGCTAAACGTGCTTGCTGATTTCCAATTGCTCTTCCCATTGTTTTAGAAATCTCCAATGATATTTTTCCAGTTGCACTGACGATATCATCAGTGCCCTTGCCTCTTGTAAGACCACGCTCCTTCCTCTTCAAAGAATGGAAATCTATAGACATTATGATGATTTTATATCAATTGAATGTATAAACAAAAAATGAGATTTCTATCAATTAAATGTATACGTTAGGATGATTTTATATCATAAACATTAAGATAAATGATTACCGTTGGAATTGAGAATGGTCTCATGGGTCAATGTGGTTGCTTGTGATGAATTAAGTTGAGGCTGAGGTTGAGATAATGGGGCAGGAACCTGAAGAGGTTGAGTTAATGGAGTAGGAACTTGGACATTACTTGTCTGAGACAATGGATCCTTGCATGATGCCTTCGACAAGGAAACGTCTGAAGGTGGGTCGTATAATGTACTAAGCACTCTATTTTTCCTGCCAATTCTTGTTCGAGAAGCCATTATCTATCAAGAAAAAAAAGGATCTGGACCGTTTTAAGCGATTCAGACTATTATCCAAAAATACAAAATTACTCAGGAAATCAAAGCAACAGAGTTCAAAATTTTACTTCCGACATACAATATCCCTCCCAAGTATTTAGGCAGGTGTTGCGGAAAAGTCGTATCCACAAATAATGATGAGACTTCTGTTAGATTGAATTGAATTTAAGGATTCCAGTAATTGAAGTTGTCGAAGTCTGAGGCATCATCCAGATACTGTGCATTACAGTATATTATGTAGTAATGCATCATCCAGACTTCTGTTAGATCATTTCTTCTATTTCCACCTTTATACTGAAATTATACTTTGGACATTATTATTCATTCCTATATATTGGTTTTAAGCATTTTTTAGGAGACTTTAGTGTTTCCAATATATTGGAGGTAGAGTTGAAGGAATGTGTTTTTCTTGAATTAACTTCTCTGGCATAATTGTTTATGCACTAGACATGCACCCCACCTCGTACATCTTGTGTCTAAATATGACTTTTATTGTGAGATCTTGGCTTGTGTATTGAGTGTAATTTAAATAATCAATGCAAATCATGTAATGGCCAAATCGATCAAATCGTTAATTAAAACTTTTTAGGCATTATAGGTTTTGTAGATGATATGACTGGGGACTGACTTCTTTCTTAGACTTCACTCAGGGGTTACGTCCATTGCTTTCTGCCAGAGGGCAAGGCATTATGTCATGGATAGCAGATGATAAATTCAAGTTGGAAGACAAATCGACACCAATTATGAGGTAATCTGTATTCTCCATTATATAAAAAATGAAGTTCTACTTGTATATTATTCTTTTCTAGCTACACGCAGAGTTTGTTAGAAAGAGAGAACTACAGTGCTAAAATTGCAATCAGTTCAAGGCCTGGGAGGAGTCTAATTTTCTATCAGCAACAGGCTTTGAAAGGCTGATCAGGTTTAAAAAAAAAACTAACAAGAGTTTGAGGTCACTGTTAAACTATAGGATAATCGTTAGAACTAACGGGAGCAAACACATTACACTCATTTTCATTAGTTCAAAGTAGGACTATAGGACCAGAAATTTTCCTTAACAGAACCCAAATCTTGCAACCTCTGAATCACAGCAAACACATTTACAGCAAATAAAAAAAACATGTTATAAACGTAACAACATGTAATTTACAGTAACTATAAAACCAGACACATTACAGCAAAGAAAAACATTTACAGCAAAGAAAAAAATCTTGAGCAACAGACACAACAGGTTATTCATAATTTCTGAATGTTTGATTCTTCAAAAAACAGGTTATAAACGTCAAAAAGCAACAGGTTATAAACGTCATGCAACTAGGATGAATTTATTGGTAGAAATCTATTCATCATCAGATGGGAAAACGGATCTGTTCACCTACCTGGATCATGAATTCTTGTATGAACGACCTTTGATTAACGACCAAGAGAATCAACATGAAACAAAGAAATGAAAATAAATTAGATGAAGAAACCGAAAATAAAATAGATCAAGAAGAAACCGAAAATACAAAATAGATCAAGAAGAAACTGAAAATACAAAATATAAAATTGAATCATAGTCTCGAGAACTTACAAAATGAAGAAAAACACCCTAGTAATACTTATAGATAGAGATGATGAAAATAAAGAGGGAAGCAAAAACTTTCCCTCCAGATTGATGGACCATTGGTGTTACCCCTTTATTTATGGATTTATTTAAAAAGGAAAAAAAGGTTTAAAACTATTGGTATACCCTTCTTATATGGATTTATTTAAAAGGAAAAACGTTTTTGGTTTGCACTTTAGAGGAGGGAAAATAAACCTATAACAATCCCATTTTTTCGAGTAGGAGTATGTAATGATATAAGACTTCGATTTTATTTTATAAAAATTTAATTTTATAATTCAAAAACATTATTAATTTTTGTGATTCATATAGTGACATACAGTTGATCATGTTAGATGTAGGACGATTGGGGTTAGAGTTTGAAGGATAATTGAACAAGAGAATGGGAAAAAGGGGGCAAGAAAATAGGTGTTAACTTCAAACGGGCATAACTTTTAGCTCGAACGTCAGACTTTCTATTATAATATGTTTTCGGAAACGGGAAGCGGAGCCCCATGCCGTGGCAACCCGGCAAAGCCCGTTGAGGTCGTTTTCAACCTCAAAATCGCAGTTAAAGTTTGGTCGGCAGTCAATCAAAATTTTTCCAATTGAATTAACATCATTCCATTTTGAACTAAAATTGTTCTTCTTGGTGGATTCGAATTTTCGTCCTATGCCGGTAAATCTTATACTTCCGTTATGCATCAAGGTTACTATTGAAGATCAAAGCAACATATTTGGAATGCTCCGGTGGTCGGCGTTCGGAGAAAATAGCGTAACTTTTGCATACGGTGTCTATTTTGGGCCCATAACCCCATTCCGGAAAGCTAGCAACGATTCAGAATGATGGATTTACAACGTTTGAAGTCATTTGCTAGTCAAAACGTTACTTAAAGTTTCTTAGTTCAATATTTTCACTATTTATTTATCTACTTTGTTATCCGTCGTGTTCGCATTGAAGAGCCTAAAAGGTATTGTAGGATTGTTCATGAAATAAGAAAAACGTTTGTTTTCTTAAGTTCAATTATTTGTTACAAGTGCATTTCAATTACACTCACTATTCTCCGACATATTCCCAAACCTAGTAAAAAGATACCGATATCGTGAATTTATAGGAATCAAAGGCGAACACTAGACGGACAATTCGTCTTTTCTCACTATGCTAAGAATTGTTACCTTTATTGTCTTACTAATTTGGATATTATTGCCCGGCCATCGACCCTCCATAACATTATCAGTGAATAAGTTGTGGATTGCTTAACACTTGCCAAGACACGACCAACCGTTATGAAAAATAACCCAGGATTGGAGCTAATATTGACCTGTAAGGTTGAATTTCAATTGAACTTATAGTTTTCAGATTAAATTAGTGATCTCCCGAGAAGTTTCCCTCCTCAACATGTTGCCTTGTCCACTGCTAGTTACATGAGACAATTCAAAAAGCGTTTACTGTAGTAAATTATCTTTAGTATAAATTCATGCAAGTAAACATAATTCCATACTCGATCTCAAAGATACATATAGAATTCCATACTCGATCTCAAATATTTTGGTTACTTTGTTTTAAAAATATTTTTGTTATATTATTGTTTTAAAAATATTTTTATTATATTTTTGTTATATTTCTGTTTTAAAAATATTTTTATTATATTTTTGTTATATTTCTGTTTTAAAAATATTTTTATTATATTTTTGTTATATTTCTGTTTTAAAAATATTTTTATTATATTTTTGTTATATTTCTGTTTTAAAAATATTTTTATTATATTTTTGTTATATCTG
Organism: Fraxinus excelsior; assembly: GCA_019097785.1. Lineage (NCBI taxonomy): Eukaryota > Viridiplantae > Streptophyta > Magnoliopsida > Lamiales > Oleaceae > Fraxinus > Fraxinus excelsior. Next base: position 5,148,997 of record CM032641.1, read on the forward strand.
TGTTTTAAAAATATTTTTGTTATATTTTTTTAAAAAAATATTTTTGTTTTAAAAATATTTTGGTTTTAAAAATATTTTGGTTACTTTGTTTTAAAAATATTTTGGTTGACGCCACGGTTTGAGTGGAAACCGATTTTTACATCCTTGTTCTAGACATTCCAAAACGCCATTCACAATTGAGTGGAAACCCAACGGCCATTTTCTCTCATTTCAGTGGAAACCCAACAGTCATTCTCTCTCATTTTCGATTTCACTAGCATCTCTCTCTCTCATTTTCAATTTTGATTTCACTCTCAGAACATATTCAGATTCCAGCTTCATTTTGAAAATCTGCATTTGAACCCGTTTGAACCAATTGAACAGATTCCAGGATTTCAGTCCAGATTCCAGGATTTCAGAATAGATTCCAGATTCCAGGAATGCTAAACAGATTTCAGTAGGCATTTGAAAATCTGGATTATCAGTTGATGCCACGGTTTGAACCCGTTTCAGTAGGCATTTTGAAAATTTGGATTATCAGTTGACGCCACACGGTTTGAACCCGTCTGAACCAAACAGGGGTAAGTTTTATGATGTCTCCAATTGATGGCTCCGACTCATTCTTTATTTTTCCTCACCGTTTTTTTTTGTGGGTACAGGTACAGCAGACAAAAGTTTGATTCTCACTTTGTAAGTGCTTATTTTTCATTTTTTGCAATGCTTGCATGTAACTGATTTTATGAAGTTGATTTCTCGGATTTTCATTTGGTTACCATGTTTGAAAAATTCTCTTGAATGTGGTTAGATAAGAAGCGATTTTTTGTATTTGTAAATTAAATGAAAAATTGGTTTTCAAATTTTGTTGTTGTTCAAATTTTAATTTTGTTTCGGAAGAGCTTAGTGGGCTACTGTTGTTTAATTGTTTATTTTTAGCAAGGCAATTTCAGGCATTGAATTAGGGCCTTTTTGAATCTGGTGATTTTTAGTGCTCTTGATCCAATTTATTTAATATAGCTGAGTGATCCTAAATGGAGAATTGGCATGTTTAGATTTGGCAAGTAAATGTTATAAGTCGAGATTCAAGGGTTGATTGCTTACATAAGCTTCGAGATATTCTTAGTTTATGATTGGGTTATTTGTACGTCTAACTTTGAGGACTCTGAATATGCAGAGTAGTGAGCCAATCGCGTTCTTTGCAAATTTGGTTGGCTTTCATATAGGTACTATTTCTTAACTACCTTTTAAGATTATTAAGTTGTATATTTTTTCTTCTTCATGACACCATTCCCCTGGACGGACTGTACAGATTTAACTTCTTTCTCTTTCTAGTTCACTTTAACAAACATGCCATAATAGGATATATTAAGGATTCATGGTCAAAAGTAGATTATAAATTTGAATAGACGTAAATAGATGGAAGAATGTTAAAATGAGCATATTGGGTTTTAGTCTCTATATTTGGAGTTACAGTAGTACATCCGGATTTTTGTATTATTTTGGATCATCAATTCAATTGGCTTAAAATCTTTATTTATTTCCCAAAGTGTTGCAACTCCTTAACTCCAAATTCAAATCTGAAAGATACCTCATGTGAAGTGAAGCATTTCTTGAACAAGAAACACACCTTGCAAACTATTGTAGTGGTTTTTCCTCCAGGTTATGATTCCAAAATATATTAGAATATTTTTTTTGTTTCCTATGAGAATGTGTTGGCTATTGAATATATTTATCACGCACTTTAATTCAAACAGCAATTTTAGGAACCAGTTGGAAGAGGAAGGTTATCTCTAGTTGCACTGTAGGACCGTTCTTGCTCTCCTACAGATGATTTATTGTCCCACTGGTTTATCTTATGTCTTGGAAAATTGGAGGATGGTTCTGAAAATATTTGGTTTTTGTATAGAACCAATGCTTTTCTGAAACTTATGTGTCTGTACATGAGCTTTATCCAGAGAGTCAGTTTTCGTTTGTTAATGTATTTATGCAGGTTATGCTGGCAATTTTGATAGGCTTATTAACTTTACTGACGTGGCATTTTATTAATTTTGATTTTCTTCATGCTATTTGTAGTTGCTGGTCCATGTGAATAAAGTGACATACATGATGGATAGGAGTTGGATGCGGCTTCATAATAGATTAAGTGAAGCATATCTAGATGGTATCAATTCATTTATGGAGGTAGCAAAACAATGTCTGGATGAGAACAACAAGGTTCGATGTCCATGCCGAAAATGTCAAAATGCATTCTTACAGTCACTAGATGTGGTAGAATCTCACTTATACCACTCTGGAATCTCTGCGAGTTATGAGAGATGGATTTTTCATGGAGAGGAACTCCAGAATGTCTTTGATGGTGCTGAAAGAAATACATTTGAATTGGACGAAGAAGAAAATTATGATGACATGAATGATATGTTAGAAGATCTATGCGCTAACCAAACTCGGGAAGGAGAAGAACATGGTGGAAATCATAATTTCTCACCTCGAATGCCTAATGATGAGAGCAACCAGTTTGTGAAGATGATGACTGAAGCCCAACGAACTTTGTTTCCTGGTTCTAAAATGTCATTATTGAACTTTATGGTGAAATTGATGCACATCAAAGTTATGAATCAGTGGATTATTAGGATATTCGTTTTATTTGTTGTGTATACAATGCAAGTTTCCATTTTGTGTTAAATTTTGGATTGTGAACTGTGCAAAATTTTCCCCACTTCTTCTAAAGCAATCATTTCATTTTCTTGTAGCAGTTACAGCATGAAAATAATTTATTTGATTCCTCAGTGATGGTGACTGCTGGTGCAAATCAGGTATTAAGTTGGGCTCTTGGTCATCAATATAGGAGGTTTTTAGATTCTTTAGAAATCAGTTGGACTACTCGTCCATGTTTGGATAGTTTCTAGACTTCTATTTGTTTGCTGAGGTTATTTGTGATAGGCTTGCCTCTCACTTTGAATATTTTTCTTCTTTGCTATTAATCTCTTTTGGTTTGAAAATTTATCCCTTGAAAATTCTTTTTAATTCTTACATTTTATCCTTGATTCCTATGCTTTCCCTACCCAACATTCTCAATTTTATATTGATATTTTAGAGGTCTAAATTTTTTGATATTATAAAGTGATTTTTGTTTGAATTTCAATAGAATAATTGCTTATGGTGTTAGTGAGTGTGATTTCACGGGGGAGCCAATTAGTTGATGTATATTGCAATTTTATGGATTTTGGAATGTAACAAGAACAGAATTATTTGGTCCCATTCTGCCCTTTAATTATCCTTTAATAATGATTTCCCAAATTATTGCAGGCCTTTGTTAATATTGTTCTTACACTGTGTGATGCTGGAGATTCTGTCGTCATGTTTGCTCCTTACTACTTCAATTCTGGTCGGTCCTGGTGATCCAAAGATGCTTCATCCTGATGTAGGTCAATGATCAAAATATAATCCATTCTAAATATCGATTAACCTCCCTGTTTTTATGATACTGCATGGATTATGTCATTCTGCACTAGTCACAACTAGTCAGATTGAGAAATTATTCATAATTGATGTTGTTGTTGGATTCTTAGGATCTCTTATAATTGATGTTGTTGTTGGATTCTTAGGATTATGGTTGCTTTTTTCGCTTTAATAATTGAACCATGTTGTACCTATGCATTAACATTTGAAATACTCAGAACTCTACTTTGATATGACATGCTATTCATTGATGTTGTTGTTGGATACTTAGGATCTCTTATATTTGTTATTTCCTACATTTTTGTAAGATTTTATTCTTGCTTGGTAGGATGTATCTGTAATTTATAGAACAAATTAGTGACCGGTAATTATAACTTTCTTATTTTAATGTGTATGGGAATCATTTAAAGTTTATACAAATTGTATTCTACATCGATATAGGAAAAGCAGAAGTATAATCTGTTTCATGGTATTGGAGCTAGGTGTCACGGGACTAGTTTTGTTACACTTGAACAACTAGAAACTGTGTGACCTTAACGTTCACAATTTCCGTCCCTTACGTATATAAATAATCACGAAATAAAAAAAACTGTGTTAATTCATATTTTCTGCGGCAAATAAATAGTGTTGCTATGTTGTTAATGCGATGAATAGTTGAAAGTTATCACAAAATACGTTCGGCGACTCAACATTCGAAACAAACATATTTGTCGTAAAAACTTTATTGGAACATTAGTTGCGACAACCCTTTAATTTTTTCGCGACATATATACATTGCGACGACATTATGGCTACAAAAATTGTGTTGCCATTTCATATTTTTCGCGTCAAACAAATAGTGTCGCAATTTTGTTACTGCGATAACTGGTCGAAAGTACTCGCAAAATACTTTCGGCGACTCAACATTCGAAACAAACACACTTGTCGCCCTTTAATTTTTTCGCGACATATATACATTGCGACGACATTATGGCTACAAAAATTGTGTTGCCATTTCATATTTTTCGCGTCAAACAAATAGTGTCGCAATTTTGTTACTGCGATAAATGGTCGAAAGTTGTCGCAAAATACTTTCGGTGACTCAACATTCGAAACAAACACACTTGTCGCCCTTTAATTTTTTCGCGACATATATACATTGCGACGACATTATGGCTACAAATATTGTGTTGCCATTTCATATTTTTCACGTCAAACAAATAGTGTCGCGATTTTGTTATTGCAATGAATGGTCGAAAGTTGTCGCAAAATACGTTCGGTGACTCAACATTCGAAACAAACACACTTGTCGCCTTTTAATTTTTTCGCGACATATATACATTGCGACGACATTATGGCTACAGATATTGTGTTGCCATTTCATATTTTTTGCGTCAAACAAATAGTGTCGCGATTTTGTTACTGCAATGAATGGTCGAAAGTTGTCGCAAAATATGTTCAGTAACTCAACATTCGAAATGAACATATTTGTCGTAAAAACTTTATTGGAACATTAGTTGCGACAAACACACTTGTCGCCCTTTAAATTTTTTGCGACATATATACATTGCGACGACATTATGGCTACAGATATTGTGTTGTCATTTCGTATTTTCTGCGTCAAACAAATGGTGTCGCGATTTTGATACTGCGACGAATGTACGAAAGTCGTCGCAAAACACATTCTGTGACTCATATAGAGCGACAATACCCGCAACAAACGTATTGTTGTCGCTAAATTACTTTTGCAACAAAAACTTAATTTTTGCGACAACATTTGTTTGTCGCGAAATCGGTTTTTTTTTGTAGTGTCATCAACCATCATTATCTCTTCAAATCTAGTGGTTAACATCTGTAGTTTAGAGTTCTTAACAGTTTTAGTTTCCTCGTGTGTGGTTTCTAGAATATCCAAAACTTCCCTAGCCGTTTCACATATTGATACACACCTAAACTCTTCAGCAGACACATCCATGAACAGGGAATAAAGGCACTTACTGTTCCAATTATACTCATCCAACTTAGTTTTGGTCCACAATAAGATATTAGTGGGTGTAACTACACCGCAACAGTCATTGTAGGCGGAGTCCACCCATTTTACACACTTTTCCAAATATGTTCATTCAAAACCTTAAGTAAAGCTCTCATTCGAACTTTTCAGTAGGCATAATTGCTTCTGTCAAAAAATGGAGGCACGAATAAAGACTGACTCATCCATACTTAACAAATAAGGGGCAGTAATCGATTTAAAGCTCTGATACCAATTGAAAAATGTAAGTTTGACCCTAACAACACCTAAAAGGGGATGAATAGGTGTAATATGTGGAATTTAAAAATATATCGAATTAAACAACAACAAGTCACTTTTAATTCTTAACTAGATGATTAGACATACGAGTCAATTTGTCCTAAGTTGAATAACCGTAGTTGTATAATAAACAATAAATAGTAAAGTAGTAAATCAAATACCGGATGTTCACGGAGAAATACAACTGGAAAAAACTCCAAACACTTTGTCAGGCAATCCACTATAAATGATCTTAACAACTTATAGTCAATCAGACTAGACGATCCTACTATCTGACCACCAGACTACATTCCTTACAACTCTCTCTGGATCAAGTACTTCCCTGTACCAATCCTTAGCTGTATCGCCAAAGCTCTCCAAGGAATCTGCTACCCTGTAGCACTTCCAGCCTTGTAGAATCGTTTATCTCCCATGGATCATAAAGAACGACATGTTCTTCACAGACAGGAACTCTTGTCGACTTCCTTCAATCTTCAAGACTCTGATAATATGAATAGGAAGTGATTTTTGGTATTTGAATATTGGATCTTATGTTTTTCTCTCAAAAGATCTTACACAGGATGAATGTTGAAAACAATAATGTGGAGGATTCACTATCTAGACTTTTTCTCTCAATATTCAATCTTAGAAAAACACGTGCATGTGAGTTCTGAAACTCATAGGTAGGTCAAGAAACGAATGAGCCGGTTAAAAAGCCTTGAAATCACTTCCTAATTTTTTTTTTCAGATAGCACTATCACTCGAGTGAGGGCCTAGCGATAGTCAAGCGATAGCCTATTACTCAAGCGAATGAGGGACGACAGTCTAGCGACGATATTTCTGCTTTTGTATCTCGAGCTGGTTGGCGATAGTCCAGCAAAAATTCGCACTGTTTTCCTCCTTATTCCAAACTCGAAACCCTAAACATACTAACTTTTGAACAAATTACACATTACTCTTTGAACTTTTACATCCTATCAAATTAAGTCCTTTTGTTCACAGACTTTGCCAATTACAAAATCAATTAAAATCTAACAACTCTGATAAGTATTTAATATAGCACAAAAGGCATGGTCATATGAGTGAAAATGGACTATTAATACTTAAGAAACTTGGATTTTTGGAAATGATAACATTAAAAAACTTATGTTAGGTTTTGATGTAACTAGCAAGTCTGTGAACAAAAAGAACTAAATTGGATAGGTTATAAAAGTCAAAGAGTAGGTTTTAATTTTCGTATTTGAGTTGTATAGGTTCTAGGGTTCGAGCTTCAAAAGAGGACAAAAAACGGCGCCACAATTTTGCTAGATTGTCTTCAGGACTTTGCTCGACCGGCTAAAGCAAAAACATTTTCGCTAGACTGTCGCCGGGTCCTCGCTCAAGTGATAAGCAGTCGCTCGACCATCACTAAGCTTTCACTCTAGCGACATGATTAGCCGAGAATGTTTTTAATTGCGATTTCAAAGCTTTTATCCTGCCCATTTAACAATAACCCTATTGTATAAATATCAGAACGCCCAAAACGTAAATTTGAATGTTGAAACATAGAGAGAACTTGAGAGCTTTATCTTTTCATCTTTCAATTCATTGAGAGACTTCAACCTTCATTGATTTGATTATACTTGGCGGTGAAAAATATCAATTCTAGTTAATCCAAATACCAAGCTTATTGAGGAACATAGAGTTATTCAAGAATCCATAGGAGATATACGAATCCACAAAGTCAGAGGTTAGAAAATCTAGGAGGGCTTTGATATTGCAGTCAACGAGTTGGTGCAGGAGTGTGCAATCCAGAATGGTGTCAAATTGTAGTCAAGAGTTAGTGCGGAGGCACACAATCCAGGAAGGCTGTCAGAATCTCAATTTGAAGTTGTTGTGTGGCACACAATCCGGAGGACAGTATTAACTTCAGTTAAGAGGTTAGAAAGTTTGTGTCTTCGTCTTGTCCAACGAACTATAAATTCGATCGTTTATAGTGGATCTCGACTAGAAAAGTGCTTGGATTAATAGAACCTTACTAGAAAAAGTTAGATGCGTGTGTTTCCAAATTGTTCAAGGGAGAAGCCTTAAAAATTGCCACATATTTAATTAACAGAATTCCTTCTAATACTATTAATTTTCAAGTCACTGAACAGATATGATCAGGTAAGCATTCAGATTATTTTAGACTTTAAGTATTTGGTTGCGTAGCTTACTCAAATCAAATTGAAAGTAAACTTGAACTTATGTCCTTAGAATATATTTTCCTGGGTTATGGAGAAAAAACTAAGGTTATAGACTCTGGGTTAGAGAATAGAATGTTTTTAAAGTCATTATAAGTAGAAATGTCATATCTAATGAAAATGACATTGCCCTATGCTCTTTCTTCTGAGGATTTATTATGTCTTCTCCAGAAAGCTCTAATCCTTTCTCTTTGACTAAATCGTCTTCTGTATCCTCTTTTTCTTCAGCTTCCTTTATAAAATCTGATACTTCTAAAATGGAATATCTCTATGAGATATCTTATATATCTTTCTGAATCTGATAAAGTTCTACTCACTGACCTACCTCTTGTAAATCCGTACCTTTTGTATACAAACAGGGGCAGATCCAGCACCCGGCCAACCCCCGCGGTCGCCCGTGCTGGATCCGCCAAGAACAATTTTTTTTTTTTGTTGACAATAGATAAATATTTAGAATATATGGCTAATGATTCATTTTATGTTCAAACATCTTACTCAGCTTATTTGGGTAGAACTAACATTTTCATTTTATAGGTCTTGGGTTCAAATCTCCTTCCAACCAATCTATTATGTAATAGTTTTAGCTCTACAATTTTTAGTTTTTACCAAAATTAATAGAACAGGAGGAGAGGTTCGAACCTTGGACCTTTCTTTGGATTATTGAGAGGTTTACCAATATGGCTACTGACGAATTTGTTACTAGAATTAAACAAAATAATATATGTTAAGTTTTAGTGGTGTTAATGCAATTGTAAAAATTCGAACTCGCTCTTCCTTTGAATTATAAATTAACTATAATGTCATTTGGTGAATATTGTGAACTCATATAACAAAATTATATATATTTATTTTGAATAAAATAATTGTTATATTTAAATTTTAGGTTTTGATTCCCATTTTTTTTTCAAAATACATTTTTCTTTCTTCTTTTCAAACATATTTTTCAATAAAATAATATTATACACAAATTCAAAACTTTTTTCTTATTTTTAAACACATATTCTTCATCAAATCAATATTCTAAAATGCATTTTTTTTTTTTGCAAAAAATAGGCATCGAATGGGCTCTTAATATTTTATTGCTACCGATGATCAACGGCCGCCCCGCTCGCCCGTGCTGACTTAAAATCCTAGATTCGCCCCTGTATACAAAACATCGCCAGTCTACTACTAAAACTTCCCGCAGCCGTATTTCACCTAAAAAATCCCAAGCCAAAGAATTTGTTCAAGTTTCAAATTTTGATCAACATCTTCTGCCCGCTACAAAAAAGGAAGAGTTTGTTACACTGGAATTACCATCCCATATTCCACGAGTATGGTTATCTGAAGGATATACTCATCTCCACATTGGAGCTGTTAGATTTGCCTTGACTCTTCATGGAAGAAAATGTCTTCCTATAGTTCAAAAATTGCTTTGTTAGATACTCGTTTCTCTGAGTATCAGCATGCCTGCATAGGAACCGTTGAAAAAACTCTCAATGCTAGAAATGTTTTGGTCACAATGTTTTCAAACTTTGACATGCCCATATGTGATCCTCAGTTACTTACTATCTTAAAAGTCCAAATTCAAATTGTTGGAGTTGTGCCATCTTCTGTTACATATGCAACCACTCTTCATTATCATATGGTGTACAAAATACATAATCATTCTGTTGATTTTGCAAAATCTCAAGAAAGATGCTCTACTTCTTCATGTAGAGTCAGATCATGTTCCCAATTGTACTTATGTTCCCAGGAAAATTTGTCGTTCGGAGCTACTTAAACTAATCCCCGAAACATGGATCACAAGCTATGAACAAGCTCACAAGGAAAACAAGAATTCTGCTCCAGTATAATCTACATAACCTTTTTTCAGAAAAAAAAAATCCAATAGATATGTTGAGATCGCCTTCAAAATGGACGTTGCCAAAAAAAAAAAACCCTCTTGTTTTCCTATACAATTTGCATATCCATGAGAAGAAATTCCTATTTATGCTTTTGATGCAAATGGAAGGCCAATATACAATTAACAGATGATACTGGACATATCCTCTAGGATGTTTGCTCTTGCCACAATTGTCTAGTGGCAGATATTAATGAAGATTCTCCTCGCCAAAAGAAGAAATCCAAGCGAAGTAGTCAAAGTAAGTTACATAAAGCTTTCTATGATAATGATCAAGAAGTTGGATTACTTGGAGAGCCATCAGGAAGTAGAGGTGGCAATGCTCGGCTCGGCCCATGCCAACACGAGCTCGGCTTGTGCTCGCACGAGCCAAGCTCGTGGCTCGTTACCCAAGAGCCGAGCTCGCCCAAAACGAGCTGAGCGCTCGGCTTGGCTCGTTTTTATTTTATTTTATTTTATTTTAATATACACACTAGTTTAATTGTATATATATACACATTTTGTGATTAATTTCTAAATATACATTTTCAAAAAAATTTATAATTTTTTAAAAAATAAGAACAAAAATTGTTTTGTTGAGTTACTTGAGTAATATGTTTTTTGTTTACCATTTTATACTTAAACTTAAAAAATATATATATGTAAAGTATAAACACATTTTGTAAACCATTTTTTAAATATACATTTTTCAAAACATTTTTATTTTTTATAAATAAAAAAATAAAGATAGACCATCTTCCTTTATCCGGGCTTGGGACCGGTTACTTCAATTTTTAGTATGCGGAGTTAAAATTGTACACGAACAACTTGTTACGTGTACAATTTTTTTTAAAATATTATAAATGTATAAAAATTAAATTTTGTGATGATTATGATAAAATTAAATATCACTTACTTGGTTACAGGCAATTTCGGCATATTTATCTTGAATTAGATAATTAGCGTCGTCCCAATCTTTCACGCACATTAACGCTTCCAAAATATCTTTTTTTAGTCGACTCCTGACCTCAGAGAGAACCCTCTTCCCTGCACTAAAAGCAGACTCCGAAACTATAGTGCTAACAGAAAATGTTAGTAGATCTTTTGCCATTGCAGAAACTACTGGCCATCGACGTTCTTTATCTCGCCAAAATTTAATTACTTCTTCTGAATTTTTCTTAACTTCTTTGTTACTAAGCAAAGTATGACGAAAGTAATCGATTAATTTAGATGGCAATGCATTTGGACTATTACTCGAAGTTTGAGTACATGCAGTGGATGACAAACTACTCCTACTACCACCAGATGAACCACATACATATGCAAATGAATTAAATCTATATGAGTTCATGCTTTCGAATAAATCTAAAACTACATCGTCATCATCTGTTTGATTAGTGGGAGGAGTAGATGTAGGTACACGAGTAATATGTGTACCCATTCGTGAAGCATATTATTCATACATTTCACGTAATGTTTCTTCCAAATTCCTATAACTAATAGGTATATTAAAAGTTAAAGCATTTGAAATTTTATCAATTACAAATTTAGTACCCGATAAATTATATCAGGGGTCCATGACGCATGCTAAAGGAAATAACATAGGTAATTCTTCCCAATATTTTTTGAATTTTAATTTCATGGAATATATAACTTCATGAAAATCGGGGTCATTTTGAAATCTTTTAAAAGTCCTAGCAATTATATAAAGAAGTTCAAGAACCATACAACTTGTAGGATAATAAACGCCAGACAATATATTTGTAGAATTATAAAATGTCGTCAAATTTTTTTTTATTATTTTAAGAACTATATTCCAATCGGTTTCATTCAAGATAGTTTTGTCTTCATCTCTAACATGTCTATTGTTATAAAATTCAGTAATTAAATGCTTGAAACCTTCACATGATTTTAATAATAAGTAAGTGAAGTTCCATCTATGGCCTACGTCAGTAATAAAGGTTTTTGTATTTGTCATTCCATTTTCTGAACAAAATTCTTCAAATGCTTGTTTTCGACTAGGTATAATCGTGATATATAAGTGCACTTCTAATTCGGTCAATTTCATCCTTAACATGTTTTAAACCGTCTTGTACTACTAAATTAAAAATATGACATACACATCGAATATGAAATAAATAACCACCAAAATCGGGTTGAAGTACTCTATGCAATTTATTGATAACAACTTAATTTACGGTAGCATTGTCGAACGTAAAAGAACGAATTTTGCTCTCGCATTTATACTCTTTAACTATATTTATGATAGCATTAAATATAGTTTGGGCGTTGTGTCAATACTTACCAATTTTAAAAACAATAATTCTTTTATGCATGACTCAAAGTGGGTCTATTTAGTGTGCAGTTGCAACAATGTAACCTCTCTTATTAATCCCTTTCCACATATCAGAAGTTAAAGATATCACCCCCCCATATTTCTCTAAATCATTTATCAATAGTTGTTTTGTATGAAGAAAATTTTTAATTGTACCAGCACGGAGAGTATTTCGACTTACCCCAACGTACCTCGGCTGAAGATATGTTTTGACGTAATTCACGAAATGTTGGTTGTCCTCTATTGCAAGTGGTAACTCAGACGCAGCAACAAACTTCATCATTCCCATTCGAGCTTCCTCCTCTGAATACGTCCATGTAGAAAGTGGCGTAGTACCACTGGCGCTTGGAGAACCAAACTGAAGTTGAGTTTGACCAGCTGGAAGAAACCCATGTTTGGTCACACATGTTTTGTAGTGACGATTGAGGTGGGTAGTTCCAATACCTCTTTGCTATGCCAGTCGTTGTTAGCAGTATTTACATACTGCTTTGGTTTCGGGGATTCCATTGACCAAACGACCTGTTTGAACTAATTTAAAATGGTACCAACATTTTGCCTTGTTCTTCCCCTTTCTCTTCCCTCTTGCATCGAGAATATTTGATGTAGGCTCTTCATCTTGTTCCAAATCAATTGGAACATTAGGATCAACATCAATGTCATCCAAATCAATTGGATGACTACCTTTATGAATGTCGTAATCTTCAATATTTTCTGGAATTGGTAATTCATTGAGACCAGAGAATTCATTCTCAAATTGATTTTGGGCAGGTGTTTGTGTTTCGTTCTCTATACCGAACAAGTTTTCAACAAATGATCGTGAATCCATTTGTTATGAATAATAGAAATTGAATGTAGAAATGTAGAAGATGATTATAGAATGAATGAATGATATTGTTGATAATTGATAAATGGAGATAGGAGAATGCAAATTGTATAGAGTAGATAATGAGAGAATAGAGATTGATATTGGTGGAAAAAAAAGTTTGATTTAGGTGGGTATTTATAGAAAACAAAATGTTGAGGACTAAAACGATCACTGACTTTTTTTTTTTAAATAACCACGAGCCGGCTCGTCACACGATCCGCCTAGCTCGGCTCGGGCTTGGGCTCGGGCTCATTTTTTTACGAGCCGTACGAGCGAGCGGGCGAGCCGACGAGCCGCTCAGCTCAATTGCCACCTCTATCAGGAAGATTTGATTACCATGTTAAATATACCACACCACCCAAAAATGATGATTCCATAATTCTTACTAGATGATGATGATGATGATGATGATGATGATGATTGCAACATATATTATAAGAAATGGAATTGGAATGATAATCCACCCCCATCTTCTTTTTGTATGATGATGTTTCATCCTCCTACCCAGGAGTCAATGTTCAAAATAGAGTAAAATATGGCTAGATATGAAGTTTAACCCTCATGGCTCATACTTTACAAGTCTAGGCTAGTTTAGATGAGACTTGGACGTAAAAAAATGTTTACTTATTTTTAATATTATTTTATATTTTTAATCATTCTAAAATTATTCAATAATTAAAATAATACCTACCAAACATCTAAAATTGAAAAACACTATATTTACATAATAACTACTATAATTAGTCAATTATATAATTTTTAAATTTTCAAAATGTAAAAACTACAGTATATTTCTTAATTTCCATTTTTGACTTGTTTTAATCTTCACCTGATGCATTATTTTAGTTCTAAAGCACCTATAAAATTATTTGAGTTGAACAGTAAGTAAAGAGTTAGCCTTCATTTATTAAATTTGTAAGTGATTTATAAAGATTAATAGTACTGGATTCTACTAGGGGTGTTCAAAATATCCGGACCGAACCGAACCGAAATCGAATCGAGCGGTTTTTCATAAGTTAAAGATACAAACGGGTACCCAAATTGAGAACCAAAAGGTCGGGTCTCGGGTCTCGGGTCTAGACCAAGAACCGAAGAACCGAATGAGACTCGAAACTAATTAATTTTTTTATATTTTTTATTGAATTAATTAAATTATTTTATTTTTTCTAAATAAATTAACAAATTAATTAAATGAATAAAATCATTTCATAATTTTAAAAGGCAAAATAAAAAAGAAAAAAAAAAGAAATCAACTCCATTGGGCCGAAAATATTTTATGGCCCAAACAAAAAAACCCCAGCCCAAAAGCCCAATACAAACCCTCAAAGTCAAAACATTCAATTACCAATTTACCAATTCCAATTTAGCCCAATACATACAAACCCTCAATTTACCCTCGTCAATTCATCAATTGATTCAATTCACCATCGTCAATTCATCAATTCACGCCGCTGCTCCTCATCAATTGCAAGGGATGTTCTTGTCATTCCTGTATTTACAGTTGCTTCTGAGTCGGCATTTAGTACTGGAGGGCGCATTCTTGATCCATTTAGGAGTTCTATAACTCCTAAAACAGTTGAAGCCTTAATTTATACACAAAATTGGGTAAGAGAAGATTCTAGACTCTTGAAAGTTTCCTAAGATGGAATTTGTATTGAAGAAACAGAGTTCTATGAGGGCATTGAGACAGGTAATAGATATATATTATATTTTTTTTTATCAAATCTTATTAGTTGAATATGTTTTAGTTTATTTGTTTGTTAATTGTGTTTTTTCAATTCTTGTAGAGTTTTTTGCCATGACAAGTCAAGCAGTAGCAGTTGATGATTAAATCAAATAGTTGGTAAGTATTAATATTTACTTTTTGGTATTTGTATGCATTGAATTAATGTTATTCGATACCTAGTTATTTTTTTATTTTTGAATTTGGCTATGTTAATTTGTAAAAGTTACAAATGAAATGTCATTAGTTATATTTATGTAGTGTTGCTGTAAATGTTAAAAAATTTAATTATGGTACGGAACCGAATCGAACCGAACCGAACCAAACCCGAATGGTTCCATAATTATATTTGGATCGGACGGGTCCATTTATTAAATATCCGAAAATTCTGGAACAGAATCGAACCGAACCAAACCGACCCACGGACACCCCTAGATTCTACATAATGCGTTAATAATAACTGGGTAAAAATTATGTGCGTCTTGTAAAAATTGCTATTTGACTTGACTGAATTTATACACGTTTTATACATTGGTTGCTGAAAACAAATTGTATAGAATCGTACATGTAGGAATAGTACCAGTTGGATCAAGTTGGAATACCGTCCATTCACTTTCTTATCAACTGCAACCACTTAGATACACGTTCCACAATTTAATTGATAGTCATCTCAATGATAAATGAATGTCCCTACTATATGACCATAGCTAAAGAACATTTGAGAATAACAAAAATATACGGAAAAAGAATAAAAAACCAGCGAACCGTGTCTTAATCTCTGCATATTCTACCTACTTAAACATGAATTGCTCCTCATCTGTGAATCGAATTTTTTAGAAAACTTGGACAATAATTGATTGTACAACGTTCTAACAATTCGTCATTTGACTTTTCTTAAGATTGTCAATCTTTCGACACTGTTATATCTCAATTTAAATAACGTCTAACAAAACATTTTACGTCGTATAAAAGGAGACCGTTAAAAGGAATTTTTATAGGATTACCTCAATAATATAAACCAGATTTTGATAACAAAAAAACTCTCTTTAATTGCAGATGACATTTCTTGCTGAGACCATAACCTATGGATTCCATTCAGAAATTGAAACATTCAATATTGACAATATTCAGAAAATAATTGTTTTTTCTTCATTCAAGACGTTATTTTAACTATTTAATTGTATTTTATATACAGGTACACATGAGTTTTATTTATTTTGAAACAACAAGAGCCAAAATAGTCCAGCTTTTCAGTTAACGTAGAATATATAACCCAATCAAGAATTGTGATACAAGTGTATGTGTCGATATATAGACAACAACGTATTTTTTTACTTGTACAGGGAAAATATTTTAATAAAAAAATTATATACGTATCAAAGAATTGAATAGTTAGAAAACTAGCTAAACCACATTTTTGTTTGGAACTGAGATCAAAACAAAGTTAATATTGTATTTAGGTTTGTTACTTTCCTTTTTTTTAACTTTTCATAATATCAAATTGAAAATGCGTAGTTTACTAATTCAGTTTGACCTTATATGTGGAATTAATCTATTAAAAACAGCAAGTCACTTTTTAATAATTCTAAATGATTAAGCATACAATTCAATTATCTTATATTTGAATACCACAATTTGTAATATGAAAAACAATAAATAATGAACACCGATATGATGACAGAGAAATTCAATTGGGTAAAAACTCTTGGACCAAGTTAGTTACCTCCATTATATTATAATCCATTTTCAGTATATCAAATTTCACTAGTTCTCACTCTTATAATTTCTGTAATCTCCAAGATTTTATTTTCCTCCAGACTCACGATCTACTACCGTAGATACTATATAGTCAACCTGCTGTATTTCCTGACCTACATCCTGTAGCTTCCAAGATCTGCTATAAATTCCAAACTCTCGATCTTCTTCAATTGTCTCTTTCAAGTGGACTTCCAAGAATCTTCAACTGTTGTGCTTTTTATGTGCCTGCGGTCCAACCTCTGTTAACCTTGAGCAGCCTCTGAAGTACAACTGAGAAAGTGCATTCCTAAGGATATGTAGGAAGTAGGTGTTTTGGATTCTTCAATTTGATATTTTTCCAAAACTCGGTTGCTGAATCTCAAGAATGATACGAGTAATTTTATCGATGAATTGTGTTTTTGGATCTTCAAACAATGATATGAATATGAGGCACAAATAAGGCTATTACCGATTTTCGTCCAATGGCTTAAATATTTATATGAGAAGGTAATTGTATTGAATGAGTTGGAAAAATCTGTTAAAAATACAAATTAGGGTTTTCGGATTGACCTGTCGCTTGAGCGAAGAGCTAGGGACAGTGGAGCGAAGACTTCTCGCTCGAGTGAGAGCCGGGCGACAGGCGAGAGACGGACATTTTGTTTTTGTCGCTTGAGCAGTGTCCAGACAATAAGCTAGCAAAAATGCAACGCCATGTATCTCCTCTTTTCTTGCTCAAACCCTAGACCTCATAACATAACTTATACAAATTGCACTCTAGGTCCTTGACTTTTACAACACCTTACAAATTTAATCCTTTTGTCCACGGAATCGCCAACATACATGTTTCAAGTTTACTCGACACAAATCAATAATCTTTGTTCATTTTTTGATGACAACAAATATTTTTTTTGATATAAATATAATAGTGATGGCAAGGAAGATGGGATCCGGGATGAAGAAAACAAGAAATATGTTCAATCAATCCTTCTCCATAGGCACCCCTGGAATTTATTTAAAGTTGTTTTCTTAAATTTTTCAATCCAAAATTTTCAATCCTTGTCAATGTTCTAAATAGATTAAAATATGGCTAGGAAGTAAAAAAAAAAAATGTTTACTTATTTCTTTATATTTTTAATCATTCTAAAATTATTAAATTATTAAAATAATACCTACCAAACGTCTAAAATTGAAAAAAAAAATTATATTTACTTACTAATTACTATAATTAGTCAATTATATAATTTTTAAATTTTTAAAATGTAAAAACGACACTATACTTCTTAATTTCAATTTTTGACGTTTTTTAATCTTTACCTAATGCATTATTTTAGTTCGAGAGCACCTATAAAATTATGTGAGTTGAACAGTAACTAAACAACTTAGCCTTCATTTGTTAAATTTGTAAGTGATTTATAAAGATTAATGGTACCGGAATTCATAAAATGTGTGAATAATAACTCACTAAAAATTCGTCATTTGATTTTTCTTAAAATTGTCAATCTTTTTAAGTAATCTCAATTTAAGTAACGTATCCAGGTCTTTTTATATCATGTAAAAGGAGAGCGTTAAAGGAACTTTGATTGGATTACCTCAAGAATATAAACCAAATTTGGATAACAAAAAACTCCCCATAATTGAAAATGAAATTGCTTGCGTGAGACCATATTTATGGATTCCGTTAGTTTCTTCAAGTTTCTTCAAGACGTTACTCCTAGAAGAATTATATCCCTTTGAGTAAGCTTTTCAAAATACTTAAAATCGCCTTAGTTTGATATTGGGAGAGAATAATATGATAAAAATACTGACACTTGCTCTGACAAAGCTCACCGGCTGCCCCCAGGAACTCGAACGCCCAAAACAGAACTTTGGCTGCTAGTTAGGTGCTAGCAAGATGCTCGAGCGGTCTTATTACGTGCCTAAACCTAGATTACAATTTTTTTTGCGTTTTTACATTCCCAAACAATTTCAAATATTGCGTATTATATATAACCAAGCCATAATTCGTACAAAACCATCTCTAAGCTATTAGTTGAGACATTATTCATTCAAGAACAAACATAAATTTCTATAATCTCTTGATTCAACCATAAGATCAAGCACCAAAAACTCGTACCTTCACCGGTAGGCTTTCAGAGTTCTAAAATTGGAGAAGAGAAGTTAAGAGTTCTAGCGCTTTGGAACAATTTTGTTCTTGGAGATTCCCATAGAGTTGTTGGGAATTGAAGGTAATCAAAGAGTTCTTTGATGATTTACAAGTTGAATTGTCAAAGTGAGATGAGGTTTAGTATTGTCTGGATCAATTGTGAATTAACTCTTCTAGTGGATTTTTGGCAAGTTTGCTTGCAAGTTTTTGATCCCCAAAAAGGATTTTCCTTCGTCATCACATCTGGTGTTAGTTACTTTATTGTTTTAATCTGAACGTTTTTTATTGTTTAAACTTAGGGTTTAATATTAGTTATCCTTAATAATCATCTAGAGACAATAGAAGTGACTTGTTGCTTTGTATTGTATGAACTTCTCATTTTTGGTTTTAAATATTTTCTAACAAGTGTAAAGGAGCTTAACTTTGATATGTGACCCAATTTTTTTTAGATGAGTCTATGACATTTAGACGAAGGATCTGAAGATGATATGGATATGCATGAGGCTTATGACCAACTATATAATGAGAGTTTTAAGTTACATAAGTCTAATAGATCAGTCTTTAACGTAAGGCTAACACATCAGTCTTTAAGAGACTAAATAAACTTGAATTAGAAAAGAGAGACTTGGTCAAACTTGAGGAATGTCTAGATGAGCTGAGGGTTGAGAAAGAGTCCTTATAAGTTAAGGTTAAGACTCTTTCGAGTGATCTTGAAAAATTAAATATTCAATTAAGAAGATTGATAATATGACAAGTGTCAATCAAACCAATAGGGAATAGAGGATGTTTAGGATTTAATAAAATAAATTCTGAAACTGCTTCTCTTTTCGAAAACAAGTTTGTACCTGTCTCGATTCAACCTAAGGTTTAAAACTTGAAACCTAAAGTGCTCCTAGGTACATTCCACATGTCGCGGTTTAAAACTTGAAACCTAAATACTATAGATATGCTCCATGTTGCGGTTTATTTTTATTTGGAAGATTATGTGATGTTTCTGATGAAAGAATCCATTGAGATTTTATGACTATGATAGGCTCCTTCCAATACTATAGATATGCTCCATGTTGCGGTTTATTTTTATTTGGATAATACTATGCACAGGGGCGGATCCAGCACCCGGCCAACCCCCGCGGTCGCCCGTGCTGGATCCGCCAAGAACAATTTTTTTTTTTGTTGACAATAGATAAATATTTAGAATATATGGCTAATGATTCATTTTATGTTCAAACATCTTACTCAGCTCATTTGGGTAGAACTAACATTTTCATTTTATAGGTCTTGGGTTCAAATCTCCTTCCAACCAATCTATTATGTAATAGTTTTAGCTCTACAATTTTTAGTTTTTACCAAAATTAATAGAACAGGAGGAGAGGTTCGAACCTTGGACCTTTCTTTGGATTATTGAGAGGTTTACCAATATGGCTACTGGCGAATTTGTTACTAGAATTAAACAAAATAATATATGTTAAGTTTTAGTGGTGTTAATGCAATTGTAAAAATTCGAACTTGCTCTTCCTTTGAATTATAAATTAACTATAATGTCATTTGGTGAATATTGTGAACTCATATAACAAAATTATATATATTTATTTTGAATAAAATAATTGTTATATTTAAATTTTAGGTTTTGATTCCCATTTTTTTTTCAAAATACATTTTTCTTTCTTCTTTTCAAACATATTTTTCAATAAAATAATATTATACACAAATTCAAATTTTTTTTCTTATTTTTAAACACATATTCTTCATCAAATCAATATTCTAAAATGCATTTTTTTTTTTTTTGCAAAAAATAGGCATCGAATGGGCTCTTAATATTTTATTGCTACCGATGATCAACGGCCGCCCCGCTCGCCCGTGCTGACTTAAAATCCTAGATTCGCCCCCTGACTATGCATACACAGCATTATCCATAAACTTTGACATAATGGCCACATGGCCGGCCCCTATTGGAGGTGTGCTTGGTGGTCATTATCTGAACCCTTATGGATTGAGGATGCACTTTGCTACCTTGCTTGCTATCGATTAAGGGACACGTTTCTTTAGTAATTTTCAAATAAAGTCATTTTCTAACAGCTTATCCACCCTGCTCTTTAGTGCATCGTATTTTTCAGCACTCATCGATCGATGCCTTTGTATTTTAGGCTTGATCTTAGGATTGAGTTTCAAGCCCGACAAATAACTTTGGGATCGATCCCTATCATGTCCGCATATTTTCAAGCGGAGGCATCTAGGTTCGCGTTTAGGAAGTTTTTTGCAAGCTTTTCATAGGTTACGCAATTATTTGCCGATTTGAGAGCTTTTCTCAAATCTTCTGAGCTAACGAAAAGTTTTCAATCTCTTCGACCCTTGCTACTTCTAATGAACTGCGCTCAATTACGTGAGGATCGATACAGTTATCAATTTCTAATTTATCCTGGGATTACTCGTTTCAACTATAACAACGATATTTCTAGGAGCTCTCATGCCTCCTTCGTTGATTTTATAGTTCATGTGTAAGATTTCTTGATTATACCTTAAAATATTTCGTCTTTATTGATGGAATATCTAACACGTGAATAATGAAGATAGATGATTATGTTCACCTATTTCAGGGCAGGTTGTCCAAAGATTCATCGTATGCGAATTTACCCTTGACAGTGTTGAAATTCATGTATCCTTGATTGGCCTGGGGATCCTTTCCAGTGGAGATAAGAAAATTTCACTAGATTCGACGGTAAGCAAGGTAGCAAAGAACATCCTCGAAGATAAAAAAAACTACAACATGGTGCATATATATAGTACTTGAAGAAGCTTATCACAGCCATAAAATCCCAATGAACTCTTTCATTCAAAAGGTTATACAATCTTGACCATTTAGCAGAAAAGCCAGAGGCTAAGCATGACCCATGTCGAGTCTAGACTGGATTGCAGAGACCTAGAAAAAAGACATATTAGATGATTTTCGTGCACTTGGCAACTTGGCAATTTTTGACGTGTTTTAATCTTTACCTAATGCATTATTTGAAAGCAAAAGAACCTATACAATTATTTGATTTGAACAACCACTTAGATACACGTTCCACAATTTAGTTGAAGCGACGCCAAGATTTTTAATTGACAGTCATCTCAATGATAAATGAATGTCACTACCATATGATAGTAACTAAAGAGAATTTTAGAACAACAAAAATATACGGGAAAAAGAAGAAGATAAAAATCAATTAATCATGTCTTAATCTCCGCATATTCTATCCACTTAAACATGAATTGCTCCACATCTATGAATCCAATTCCATAAGCTTGAGCCTACTTGTAATACGAGTAGGATCTATCAAAAATTTGACACATAATTGATTGTACAACTTTTGACAATTCGTCATTGATTTTTTCTTAAGACGGTCAATCTTTCGACACGTTTATATTTCAATTTAAATAACATGTAACAGAACATTTTATAAAAGGAGATTACTTCAATAATATAAACCAAATTTTGATAACAAAAAACTCCCTTTAATTGCAAACGAAACTTCTTGCTGAGACCATAACTGTGGATTCCATTCAGAAATTGAAACATTCAAATTGCATTTCGGCTAAAATAGGAAAGTGTAATCCAATCAGTCTTTGAGATACAAGTGTAAGCGTCCATATATAGACAGCCACATATTTTTACTTGTACGGGGGAAATAATTTAATTAAAGAATCCTACGTACCATATTTTTGCTCGGAACTGAGATCAAAATAAAGTTAATATTGCATGAGGAAAAAAAATTCATACTTTTTAATTTATTTATTTGTTTAAAACAAATATGAAAAATAAGTTGTTATCCACCATTTCAATAGACTTTTTGGACATAAGCTATTATTAAATACAAAATGTGTTAACTAACGAAACATTTGAAGATAAGAATATCATGAAAAATCGTTAAGGGCATAACATAATTAAAATGTCGAACATTAAATAAGTTTTTCGATATAAATATAACAACCATGCTTCACGTGCAATATTATTTTCACAAGTCACTTACACTCATATGTGAGTTTCGTTCCACGTATAATTTTTTTTTTTAATATATGGTGAGACCCATCCATTTGAGTATTATGGTAAGTCCCTATGAAAATAATCCTTGTACACAGGGATTAATTCTAAATATATATATAATTATCCAAAAGTAGATGGCAAGGAAGATGTTCAACCAATCCTGAAATTTAAGGAGACTTTGATGACTCATTATCCCCGTCCCTACCTCTACCCACCCCCATATATTCTAGAGCCATCTCTCCTCTGTGTATGTTTACAAATAAAGCCACCCCCGTCAAGCCGCTGCATCTCATTTCTAAAGTTGATTTCTCAAATTCTTCAATTCTCGTCAATATTCTCGAAAGAGTAAATTATCATTAGGTGTTCAAGTCATGCTTTAGATTTTACAAGCCTAGGTGAACTTAAACGAGACCAGACATAAAAACAAAAGTTTACTTATCAAGGAATTTCGCAACTTTGAAATTACGTACTAATCGACATTAAAAGACTTCAGCAATGTTCCATCTATCCCAGTAAAATAATGACGCAGAATGGAAGTAACAAGATTTACTAGCGTAAATCTAGAAAACAAGAAAATTGGAATTCTCCAAGAACAAAATTTTATTCAATTTTAATGATGACGTAAAAAAGTCCAAAAGCCTTTAAATAGGCGTTACAAGAAACCCTAAAAACATAGAGAATGAAATCGTTCCAAAAATAGCGAAAATCTAAACCGGGAAATACGAAAATTGATCATTCGGAGGCCTAAACAAAGGAATTTGGCTAAAATCACGAGATCTCAGGTGTTCTGAGTCCAATTTTTCGGGCCGTTTCCAATCAACCTGCCAAATTTCAGCCTATTCCGACACCGTCGCGACAAATGACAAAATTACCCCTGACGCGATTTTTCTCTACCAATTTTCTGTCCAGCACTTCTTCAAACTCCAAAACTAGTTGTCCTACATCAAATAAGCCCACTCATCAAGGAATTTCGCAACTTCGAAATGGTGAAACAGTCTATTCCTAAATATAATATAAATAATAAAATTAGATTTAGGGGAATATTTGTTGTACCAAGAAATACACTTCGCAAGATTTACCCATCGGGGAGCGAAAAGCAACATGTGAAGGGAACAAAGAAGTAGAAGGCTTGAACCATTTTTCATATACAACTTGGTTACATGCTTTTAATAAGAAGGACATGGTCAAGTGAATAAAGCGTTATTCCAAATCAAATCTTTTAGAAGACATCTAATAAGGAACCACCATCTAGTATAACATGAAAATGACTAAACCACCTCAATGTTTGGAGAAATTAAGTGGATGGTAATTGATCCTACAAAATATGTGGTTTGATCTGTTTAAATTATAATTTAAATTTTGTCAAACATGCATTAACCTTTTAGCAGAAAAGCTAGAGGCTAAGCACAACTCATGTCGAGTCTATACTGGATTGCAGTGATCTAGAAAAAGACATATATTGGATGATTTTCGTGCACTTGACTACTCTTAAGTACAGCTTTGCCTTTGTTTGTCAAATTTTTTAAGTGATTTATGAAGATCATTTGAAATGTGTGGATAATTATTGAGTAGATATTATGAATGTTCAATTAAAATTACTATTTGACGTGCCCATTTTATAAACTGATTGCTAAAAGCAAATTGTAAAAAATCATACATGCAGGAATAGTGTACTATTTTGATCGAGTTGAAATATCATCCAAACACGTCATATCAACTGAAACCAATTATAACACGTGTGTCCATTTATGCATTCTATATATTCCACATTTCTGGAGAGGTTTCAGCAGTTTGAGTTTGAAGAAGGAAAGATGTCTATAGTTGTGAGAATGTTGTCATTGGGATGGGCTATGATGATGATTATGAGTATCACAAATGTGGCAGATGCTGATATTTCTTCGAGTTTGACGGAAAATATTGATAAGATAAATAAAGAGGGTCCTTACTTGGGTATTGTAGTGCCCAAGACTTTTGAGTTGGACCCTCTTCTCCAATCTTCAAATTTTCTTCCTCATGCCACGATTCCCCACTTGGATTATGCAGGTTAGACAATTATTTATTGCTTACTTT
Source organism: Fraxinus excelsior (assembly GCA_019097785.1). NCBI lineage: Eukaryota > Viridiplantae > Streptophyta > Magnoliopsida > Lamiales > Oleaceae > Fraxinus > Fraxinus excelsior. Next base: position 5,173,672 of record CM032641.1, read on the forward strand.
GTCAAAATCTTATTCTTATTTTCTTCATTATGATTGTAAACAGGAAGAAGGTTTCGAGTCGGAACCTTGGCAAATCGAAAAATCATTTCTGTCGTGTCCGGAAACAGCATGGTACGTTCATTTTCATAATGAAAATACAATGATTTATTTATTCGTTTCCATTTTTAGGGTTAACAACATAATTAATTTAAACTATTATTTTATAGCTTAATTCAGGATTAGCAACACAGTTGCTACTATGTTTATTCAAGATTGAAGGAGTACTTCACTTTGGAGTAGCAGGAAATACAGATCCTAAAATCAAAATAGGAGATGTTACAATCCCTCAAAATTGGGCTCATACTGGCATCTGGAATTGGCAGGTACTCATAAATATATCCACAATAATCTGCTTAATTTCCTTAAAATAAGCACACACACACTAATAATTATCTCATTACATGAACTTTACCATTCAGTAACAAGTAAAACCCGTCGATTTAGGTGTTACGAAAACTGTCGAAAAAAGCTGGAAAAACACGTAGATCATTTTCGCTTGCTGTGAATTATTTTCCCATTTAATGACTTATTAAATCCTTGCACATTTTTATGATCAGAGGTTTGGAGATAGACCTGGTGATCCACTTGCATTTGAACTCACTGGAGACTACACAAGAAATTACGGTTATCTTAATTTCGCCAAATATGCAGTAAATATCACAAATTCAGACAACTTTCTCAACAACGCGTGGTATCAACCGGAAGAGATATATCCCACTGATGGAGAACCTGAGATTAGACAGCATATCTTTTGGGTTCCTGTTAACAAACACTACTATAAACTTGCAAGGAAACTTGAGGTTACTTTTCTTCTATCTTGTCTTAATCATTTGATCACCAAAGTTTATTTACTACCACGAAATTTACTTTAAAAACTTGCACTAACCACGAATATGCTTAGCCCAGAAGATCCACACATTTGTTTAGTTTTTAATTATTCCTTGCCTGTACAGGATATGGTCCTCGAAAGGTGTGCCAATTCTACTACGTGTTTACCTCAAACTCCAAAGGTAGTTAGAGTGCGAAGAGGGGTGAGTGCTAATGTGTTGGTAGACAATGCTGCCTATCAAAATTTCTTGCATTCTAAGTTCAAGGCAACTCCGGTCGACATGGAAAGTGCTGCAGTAGCCCTTGTATGTCACCAACAAAAGACGCCTTTTATAGTAATTAGGGCAATTTCTGATTTAGCTAGTGGTAATTCTTTTAATGAAAGTTCTAACTACTCTTCACTAGCCGTTCAAAATGCAGTCAAGGTTGTGGTTAAGTTCATCACTTTGTCATTGAACGAAATGCTAACCCTGGATGCGGCTGAGTAAAGTTTGTCAGCTAATGGTTTATGTATGTTCTACTATTGTCAGTCGATAGAACTCGACTCGACTCAATAAGGTTGTTAACCAATGTTGTATGCACTTATGTTAATATATGTACTCTGTTGTTTTCGTCCACTTTGTTATTTAAAAAAACTTGGTCGAGGTATTCGACCAGATTAATAATGTTGTTGGCATTTTGATTGACTTATATTTTCTATCTTTGAATGAATGTTGATAAAGAACACATGTGCTGCATTTGTCTTTAATTAAATTGTTCCTTTCAAGATTAATGAAGTATAGATTAAATCCAAATGGCACCTGGAATGCGTATAGCTGGAATTAGTCGAGGAAATATAAATGTCAAATAATTAAACGAATAAAGAATTGCAATATTTTACCCTTTTTTTTTTTACCAAAGGAATTGATGACTTGTCATTTAACAGTTTGGATGACTTAGAAGCACCAAGTCTCGAGGTTGGACAGAGAAATAAGAAAGGAAAAAGCAACTTAATGCGACAAAACACGTGAAAACACTATTTTTAGAAAAGTATTGTGATGAAACGGTAGACATAAATAAATAAAATAACAATTAATGTGTTGGATCAATTTAAATAACTAGTTCGATTACGAGTTTACTAAATTAAAGCCTACCGAGACCTAAAAATTTTTAAAGGTGTATCCCATTCTTTCAAAATTCACAATTATTCAATTGTAATAATTCTAACAGAATTAATTGAGTAGTTATAAAAATTAGTCACGAATTTTCCATATATATTAGGACCAAAGGTTCATAATAAAGCAGAACAAGAAGGGAAGAGGGGAAAAGTGTAGAAGAAAAATCACGAAGTGTTGAATAAATCTTCCCAACTCTAAGTCCGACGTACATGAAGAAGATCAAAATCTTCTTTAAATCAAGCAAATCCAAGAAGATCAAAGTTTTTTTTTTGAATTAAATCAAGATCAAGTCCAAGTTTTGAAGTGTAAATCCAAGTTTCGAAATTCAAATGTCGAACAAGTCCAGTTATCGACAAATCAAGTTCTCAACAAATCTCCAAACCTAGGATTCAATTCACGTGACTCCTCATCTTCAAACATTCATATCATTAATCAGATTATTTTTCAATTTTGCAATAACAAAAATATTCATATCCATTTGTATTTCTCAAAATACAATTTGTAACAATTTCTGTTTTGATACACGAAATTCGTTGTACAAATTTCTTAGCACTCCTGGTTGGACATTCTTGTCCTCTCATATTTTGATTTCAGAATCTTCAACTTTCAACCACTACATCAACAATAGCAAACGAACAAGCAAACCAGACCATGACTCATCTCCAAGATACACTTGTTGAATTGTTTTGTTTGACCAGAGCCCAAACGGGAAGTAGGAAAACTCAACTGGTCCCACCACTAAAGAAGTTCTCCAATAAAGGTAGAATGAAAATTGCTTTTACAAAACCAAACTCTCATTCAACATAAAAGATCAAGAGTTTGGTGAAAGCCCTCGTTCAAGCTCCATCTCCAGTGGCAGATCCTTCTCAGATCCCCTCATGCCACTTCTCTGCGAAGATGGGGAGACAATATCATCTGTAGAATCAATTGAGCCGGTAATGGTCATGGAAGCGACATTAGGTTCATATGACCGGATCCAACAAATAGCTTTAGCCATTGAAAAGTTAACAAAGTCATTAGAAGAGAAAGATGCACATGTTCAAAATGCTTTACATGATACTACTCAACTCTTTCTTGGCTCTCTATCTGTCCACCAATTTAAATATATGATTGCGGACACCATTCATGCCAAATACGATAATTCACACTACACCAAAAAAGGGCTTTTGCAGCGGCCAAAAAACGCTACAAAAGCCCTTTTGCAGCATTTTTCTAAGTGTTGCAAAGGCCGGTGTTGCCATTGAAGGAAGACTTTTTGCAGCGTTTTTTCAACGTTGCGGTAAACCTCTTTTGCAGTGTTTTTTAAATGTTGCGGTAGATCCTCTTTTGCAGCGTTTTTTCAGCGTTGTGGTATACCTCTTTTGCAGCGTTTTTTCAACGTTGCCGTAGACCCCTTTTTTTTTTACAATTATATATGGTAATTGACTGCCAAAATTGAAAATGATACTTTGTAAAAAAAATTTGAAATTGCATAAAAATTGATAATCTCATTATAAATTTTTTTAATCAATGCAACATTAGAATGTGTTACAACACAACCTATCTAAAAAAAGTAATGATTAAAGAGCGAAACTATAACAAACTAGTTACAACACAATCTATCTAAAGTTCTTGTTGCCGTACACAATATATTTCTGACCAAATTACCCTCTCATTCGAGAACGGAGTATCTTCATTAATGACACTGTTGTGAAAATAGAAGGATCCCATTCTGCTCTTTTAGTTTGTCCTGAACGTGCTTCCTTACTCCAATTGTCAACATTAGGCAACACTTTCATAGTTTCACAAATAGCAGATTCCTTTAACCTTCTCTCTTTCTTCTTCTCCACTTGCCTCTTCAAGAACAGTCTGAATTAAAGAATCATATGTCTGAAACATTTAGCAAACATGGTTTGTTACTCAGTATTGAAAAATATTAAAATATAAATGAGCTTCATATGTTTCAAGTTATAGCGGGTCAATCTTTTATCCAAACTTGGGTACTCCTTGAAATGAAATTTCAGCTGATAAAATGAGTAATCACCTGTAAATCCAAAGACTTTAGCATTTTACATTTCTTATAATTAGGACACTGAATCAACCTTAAACTCGAGTTTGGTAAAACTATCTTCTGTAGTAGCCAGCCCAGTACTATTTCAAATTTCAACAGATTAACATTCTCCTTGGAGATAGAAGGTTTGGATAGACAAGTTACCTCAATATCAACAGCTTCTTTTTATTATATGAAGTCCAGTATGATGACAAGCAGAATAACAGCAGCTATAAAAAAATTCAGTAGTTGCAAATAGTATGACGTTTGATTTCAACTAAGTTCATATTATAAATCACTAAAATTTGCAAATTTCTCGCATTTAAAGTTATCTAAATGATGCGAAGAAAGCAAAAAGGATTACTAAACCTCTAACGTGAAAAACAAATTATCCTTCTCGGTCACATGTGAAAATATCATCATCCTGGAGGGAGGAAAAAAAAGACCATGCAAGCCCCTATCTAAATGTCTGGCATTGGACAATGATTCAACTTGGTATCTCAAATACAATCAGAAGAAAACTAAAACATTTAATATCAAGTTAACTACCACACGCGGCATGCTACAAAGATAAAAAGAAAAAAGAAAAATGGTATTTCAATCTGGAAAACCAAATAAGATGGCTTCCATAAAATAACCTTTTAGTGTCACTGCTTACAGACTCAAATTCATTAATCTCTTCTCATTTACTGAAGGATGCAAACCTTAATTGCATTGTCCTCCCCACAAGTTATGATGCACAACTGTTTGTTTAGATGAGATAATGGAGCATCATTGACACTACCAACGTGGGCATCAATCTGAAAGAATAACCAAGAGAATTTAAACCTCGTCTCGCAATTCTCATTTATATATACAGAGAAGGTCAAAGAGTAGAAGGTGAATCTATGACACAAAGCTCAAGGTGATTTCTTAATTCATCAATGCCATTATAAGCATATATGTGAACAATGTGCTTTGAATATGCAACACCTGAATGAAAATTGGAACAATCATAACAGATAACCAGGACTTCTGTGCTATCTGAGCCTTCCACGGTTGACTCGTTTATCTTTCTCAAAGGAAAGATTGCAATCAAACCTCTGGCACGCATAACACTAAATGCACTTATCAAATAACCACACTGGATAATCGACTGATTAAATTTTAGGACCCCACTGCTTAGTGACAATACCGAAAAGGTTTCCATCAGAGCTCCACATCACTCGGTTCACTGATGCAGTATATTCATTAACCAAAGAAGCCTACATTGGAAAGACAAAAAATTAACCACATTAATAATAAAAAATAATGTCCAGGGGGTTTTCAAACAAAGACTTGAGATTTTTAAATACTACCCTCCCCCTTCTACTCACTTCCCATATAGTAATGTCACCAATATTTGTTCCCACTGAAATGCAAAGGTAACCAATAGAGATATTTTGTTATATAACATTGTACACTATATACGCAAAACATCAACAGTGTTTTTAAGATAATTTATTATTATAAAATCCCTAAGTCACACATACACAGAACATTCTGACACTATATTACAAGGAAATTTCAAATTTTTGAAGATGTAGCATATCAACTTGGGGTGCATATATGTGTGTATTTAAATTGGTCAATGCATCGACATATATGTCATAAATTTCTTAAATAAAGTGGGAGCTAACCAAGTAGTAGAGTTGGTTGATTTGGATGGAAATCCATGATCTTCACAGTAGATCCCAAATTTAGATTTGCCATCAGAATCTTGGGTACATCATCAGCAGACTCTGAGGTATGAGGATGACTTTGTCCAAGATATGTGACTGGCAACATGTTAACAGGTAAATTGTTGACATGTGAGGAGATTATACATATGAACTAGAAATCAATAACATGCGCAAACCAAAGCAGGAGAGGAATCTGAAATATTAATCCACTAGTAAAAAAACTATTCAGAATTAAAGTATGAAAAAAGAATTCACATACCCAACCTGCACCTGCTCAAAAGAAGATATGCATAAAATATCAGCAGCAAACAAGCAAAGTTAATGCTGCTATTCTTCAATACGTTACAGCATTCAACTTGGTATTTCAACAAAAATAAAAATAAAAACTAACGTGAAATTTAAAAATTAAATCAACCCAGTAATTGATTTAATGAAACTTACCTGGCTCTTCTGGGGAAAAAGACACAGACAAGTGGCATTTCTATTTTGATTTAATCAACCCTGTTATTGAGCCACCGTGAAGGAATCAATCGCAACGATATACACTTGAAATTTGTCAATTTTTCTCTCTTTTTCCCCCGTCGTTCTATAAATGTTTCGCTACAGTAACCTTCACTGTCCATCTCTGATTTGATCAACTAATCTCGAGCTCTATAAGTACCCAAAAAAAGATAACTACATTATATAGAGAAAATTATGACCCAATAGGCCACTATTTCCAGTAATTTCATATAAATTTGCCAATTAACTCAAGCCCACCCTAAAATCCTTTTCCAAACCCTAGAAATTCCAATCAGTTAACTAGTTACTAAAAATCTTCAACAAATTAATATAGTGCATAAAAGGAAAAGACCTCAGTGAAATCAGGCTGGTGACTAAAGTTGTGCTGGGACTCAGGTCGGATCTCAATGTTGACGGGCTCATCCATGATTTATTGCATCGTGTTCTGAATAAACTCATCGAATGAGTTGAGAAGCTGATGCACCAAATCGTTCTCCTAAAAGTAGGCACTGATCACCACCCACGCATCCTCCTATGTCTTTTAAACTCAGTCGGAGTCGAGGAGAAGAGAAGAGAAGAGAAGAGAAGAGAGGAGCCCACAAGAAGGAAGAAATAATACTAAGGGACCGTGTGTGGCAATTTATATATAACACTTTTGGCAATGTTCCGCTCAAAAAATGTTGCAAAAGACTTTACCTTTTGCTACGTTTGTCAAACGTTGTGAAAAGTAGAGTTTTCACAACGTTCAAAAATCGTTGCAAAAGTAAACCTTTTGCAACATTTGTCAAACGTTGCAAAAAGTAAAGTCTTTTGCAATGTTTGACAAACGTTGCGAAAGGTGAGATATTTCACAACACTCGATAAACGTTGCAAAAAAGAGTCTATCGCAACACTCTTGTCAAAAACGTTGCCAAAGCTCATTTTTGTTAACTAATATCAACATTCACTAACTAAAATGTTGCCAAAAGACCCTTTTAGCAACAGTTATCAATAAATATTGCCTTTTTAGTGTTGTAAATACCTATTTTTGTTGTAGTGTCAATGCAATCTTCATTGGTTTATGTCAAGCCGTATAGTTGTCGAATCGACGAAATAAAGATGCCATTCGATTACCAACCTCCAAAATTTAGTATTTTGATGGGAAGGGCAACCCGAAGCAATATGTTGCTCATTTTATTGAGACGTATAACAATACGGACACTTACAATGACACCACGGTGAAACAGTTCGTACGTTCCCTCCAAAGGTGTCACATTCGAATGGTATACCGACTTACCGAATGGGCCAATTGATAGTTGGGATCAACTTGAACGAGAAATCCTAACACGTTTCTACATCACTAGGCGAACTATCAACCTTGCAAAACTTGTTTAAACGAGGCAAAGCAAAGAAAATGACGTTGTAGAGTATATCGAATGTTGGAGAAACCTCGTGCTCAATTGCAAAGAATGAATAAGTGAAGCATCGTCCATTAACAAATGTGCACAAGGCATGCATTAGGGATTACTCTATAATCTCCAAGCAAATATACATCACTCCTTTGAAGAGTTGGCGACATGCGCCATGACCTAGAGCTCCAAATTGCAAGACATGGAAGTTACTTACCAAGTGATCCACATGACAAGAAAGATCCTAAGAAGGAAGTAAAGAAGGACGTCAAGGTAGGTAAGTGAAAAGAGGCAATGACAATCTCCACTATCCCTGTAAAGATAGTCTTCCAAGGGTCGAAATCAAACCTAAGATCAAGCCCAAAACTAGAGTTCAGACTTACCAAGGGACTAGTCCAAAGCAGAAATCATGTGAATTTGAAAGAACTCGAAGAGAAGTAGTACCCATTCTCGAATTCTGAAGTTTTTGGAATTCTGGATCAACTACTCGAACATAATATAATCGAACTTTTGGTGCCAAAGAGACCTAAGGAAGTTGGTAAGGTTGATCATCCAAAATATTGTAAATTTTATAGAATCATCATGTGGAAAAATATTTTGTATTGAAAGATCGTATTGTTCGCTTGGACAATGAAAATACGATCAAACTTGAAAGTGTAGAAAACCCAATGGTTGGATGCTCGATGGTTTTGTTTGGATTGTTTGATCCAATTCCTAATGTAAAGAAGGGACACATATTTTCTTATACATATGATGCCAGTAAATCATCGGTTGAAGAGATTGGACCGCAACTTCCAGAAAGAGCCATTCTAGTGAAGTTTGACGTAGATGAAGAAATTATTATCAATTACATCTATCTAGGAATGAATGGACCGTGTGCACTCAATCGTCAACCTTTTACGAAATTATGATAGATAACTTGGATGTTTGGGATTCTAATTCAGAGTTCGAAGACTAGATCGGTGATGGTTGGTCGACTTTCGTAAGAAGGAGAAATACCGATTGTCAAACAAAACAGGTAAAATATTATCTTTTATATCTCTTACATGATTGAAATTGGGGGCGTTGGTCATAGAAATTCAACCCAATAAAAAAGCAACACTATAAGAAAATCAGGAAGGATGGACCCTTGTAAAAAGACGTCATCAAAAGATTTAACAATATCCAAGTCCTAGTGTTTGTAACGAGAAACAATCAAAGAAGAAGGTCTAAAGCCAAGTCAAAAGTATCTAATAAATCAATGGGAGTAGAAGTTGTTTTACGCGTTCCTCCTAGACTACCAACCCTGTGTGATTATTTCTCCAATGGTTTCTTCGATAATAAATGTTTTACCTCCAATGTTATTAATGTGGAGAAGAAAGATGAAGTAAAGATCGTATCGAGTGGGAGTCAAAACAGATGAAAACTACCTAGCGACTTAATAATATTCTTTTCGATAGAAGTTTAGCAGAGTCTCTTAAACTTCCTTCCGATGATCGAATAGCTTTAATCGCGACATTGATAGATTTGGAAGAATGTGAAGGTAAAGTTTTAGAACATATTGGATCCATAACTAGACAAAATCATATGGACACCATCAAATTTGATGATGAAGATTTACAGCTCGGCTTTCGTTTACATAATAGATGACTCTATGTTGGTGGTTATATTCGAGAATGCAAGATAAATCACATAATAATCGATTGTGGATCTGCTATAAATATCATACAGTCAAAACGATGAAGAAGATTGGAATTAATGCTGGTGATCTGTCTAGAAGCAATATCATGATTCAATGATTTAACCAGAAAGATCAACGAATCATTGCCATGATTCATTTAAAACTACAAATAGGGAGTTAATTTTCTCATCTCTCTTCCATGTCATCGATGCTAAAACATCATAAGAGTTACTCCTTGGACGTGTTTGGCTGCATGAAACTGGATTAGTACCTTCAACTTGGTACTAATACTTAAAACATAATCAAGATGGAGAAGTCAAATGTTTTGGTGTTGTGTCCAAATCATTCCTCGAAAAGTAATCTCATTTTGCTGATGCCAAATTTTACATGGAAGATGAAAAGTGTAATTCTACAGGATTGACCATGTCCAGGTTCAAAATTAAAGGCAATGCCGATGATGATGATACATATGATATTGCTCAATCTCATCGGCTTGTAAAAGGTAAATTAAAATTTACATTTGAAGGATTCTCTAAAGGTAAAAAAAACCTCAAAATAGAATTGATCGATGTTGAGGTATTAAGAAAAGAGTTAACTTTTCCAATACTTAGTATTCCAAAATTATTTCTGCCTCATCAACTAATGGCATTCCATGGAGAATGCAAACAAACATTGGAAGCTTCGACATCTATTTCAGATAGATCAAAACTCAGTATTTCTAGGTCGTCCAAACAAGACAAGCTGGATACTAAAAGAGCCAATGAACCAAAATGAACTTTCAAAGGGTGTTACAATCCTCAAGTCAAAAAGTTGTTTGAATGCCGAATTTGGGAAAGGAGAGCCTCACATATTAGGTAATCTTGATGTTGTCCTTTCGGGTGGGCATATCCCTTCTAATTTTTATGGAACCCTTATGTCGCAACCTAGGTACGATTTGAGATATGATCCAAATCCACCAAGAAAGATTAAAGTCAAAAAGGCTTCCTCAAACCCAATCATAATTCAAATTTACGAAGAAGTTGCAGGAGAGAAATCTGAATAATCGATACCTTCAATGTTTGATCGAATTGAAAATGAGAATACTAGAGTTTTGGTGTTTAGAAGGTTAAAAGGGTAACCCTTCCAAATGGTTGAAGTAAAATGTAAAACTTCCATTTTCCAAAGGTTAAGTAAGGATCTTTCTTCTTCTATCCAAATTGATAATAATGTATAAGCTCCTCAGAAGTCATCTCAAACACAATCTGCATTTTCTCGACTTGAAATTAAAACCTTTGATCTAAGTCCAAAGCTTTAATGATCAAAGAATAGGTGAAAACATCAAAAAATTTACCCTTCTCTAAAGAATAATGAAGATGGAGAAAAAGTCTATGTTAATCACATAGACTTGGAGAAGCTCCCAGTTCAAAACCTGAATCTGAAAACTTTGCCACAACAGATAAACATGAACTGGCCCCACCTACATTTGAAGAAGGGGGACAAGCTACTGTGGATGACTTGAAGTAATTAAACTTGGGGACTGAAGAAGACCTAAGACTTGTGTTAGTAAGTGCTCTTCTCAGTCAAAAGGAGGAATTAGAGTACATCCATTTGCTTTAAGAGTACAAGATGTATTTGTGTGGTGTTACAAAGAAATGTTGAGGTTAGATCTGAGGGTCGCAGTACATCACCTTGTAGTAATACATGGAGTTCGACCAATCAAACAATCTCAAAGAAGATTTCAACCAGAACTCATTCTTTAAATTAAAATGAAAGTCAACAAACTTATTGAAGCTGGATTTATATGTGAAGTCAAGTACCCAACTAGGATTGCGAATATTGTTCCCGTAAGAAAGAAAAATGGACAATTACGCGTCTGTGTTGATATTTTCGATCTAAATCAACCATGTCCAAAAAATGATTTTTCGCTTCCGATAATAGAGTTCGGGTAGATGCAACTACGGGTATGAAGTCTTATCTTTCATGGACAAATTTCCTGGATACAACTAAATATGTATGATCTGAAAGATCAGGACCTTACAATATTTCGTACCTCTAAGGGCATATATTGTTATAAAGTTATGTCATTTGAATTAAAAATGTGGGGGCAATCTACTAATGGGCAGTGCAAAAGATTTTCGATGACATGCTATATAAGAACGTAGAATGCTATGTGGATGACCTTGTCATTAAAACAAGGAAATATGATGATTACCTACAAGATTTACAGGATGTTTTTGAAAGACTTCGATGACATCAATTAAAGATAAATCCGCTAAAGTATGTATTTGGTATCATATCTGGGAAATTTCTTGGCTTTATTGTTCGATATAGGGGCATTGTAATAGATCGATCAAAAATTAACGCCATAGTCACACGCCAGAACCAAGAAATGTGCATGTGTTGAAAGTTTTCAAGGAAAACTTGCATACGTTCAAAGATTTATCTCTAACCTTTCTAGACATTGTCATACATTCAACAAATTATTAAAGAAAAATGTACTATTTGAATGGGATGATGCTTGTCGAAGTATTTTTCAAAACATTAAGCAATATTTGTCTCATCTACCAATACTCACATTTCCGATCACAGAGAAACCACTGACTCATTATGTTACAGCACAACAATAATCTCTGGGAGCACTTCTTCTCCATTCTGACTATGAAGGAAAAGAGAATGCGCTCTATTACTTGAGCCGGACAATGGTAGCCACTAAAATGAAGTATTCGCCTATTAAAAAAATATGCTTTGCGTTTATCTTTGCGACCAAAAAATTAAGACGTGATATGCTATCATACATGATCAGTCTTGTTTCAAAGATTGATCCATTAAAGTACATAATGTCTAGGCTGATTCTTTCCGAAAGGATTGAAAAATGGGCATTGCTATTGTTCGAGTTCGACATCAAAATCATTCCACAAAAGGCCATAAAAGGAAACGTTTTGGCATATTTCCATGCTAACCTTCAGTTCCAGCGAAATGGGAACTACATGAAGACTTTCAAGATGAAAAATGTTCTATGTACTAAAGTCATACCGTCATGGTGGTGCTGGAGCAAGAGTCATCTTTATCACTCCCCATGACGCTATACTCTTTTGCCTTAGCAGAGAAATGGCATTGAGACAGTGTTAGCTATGAATATCAATCAGCTGGAAGTATTTAAGGATTCTAAATTAAAAATCAACCAAGTTTTAGCTGAGTACAAAGTCCGTAATTCAAATTTGAAGCTATATCATGAATATGCATCAATGCTTATGAAACGATTCGATTCATTAAAAATCAAATTCTTACCTAGGGGTGAAAATAAGGAAGCTGATGCCTTAACTAATTTGGCCAGGACGGATAAAGATTTTTCTTACTCCATATCAATTGCTTGAAGTTGGGTGCTTCTGTCATTGCTACCTAATGATATGGAAGAGAAAAGTAGCGTTGAAGTAATCAAAGATGAGGAAAAAGAAGATTGGAGACAACCAATAATCGATTTCCTTCGACATCAAAAGCTACCAGACAATCCACGGTGAAAAATCGAAATCAAGAGGTGTGTATCTCGCTTTGACTTTTATAAGGAAATGCTTTATTGATGATTATTCGTTCGTCGAAGAAGCTCACTCTAGAATCTGTGGTGCCGATCAGTCTGGACCCAAACTCCATTTTCCAATAAAGAGAATATGGTACTACTGGCCGAATATGTTACAAGACTCCATGGATTATGTAAAAAATTGTGAAGCTTGCCAGTTGATAATAGTACATTTATTACATTTTTCACCCATTAATACTTGCGTTTCTATGATTATTTGATACCTAAATGCACTAAGTACTTCTATATCTTGGTTTAGGTTGCAAAAGGGTGAAAAATTGAAGAAACGAGTGAAAAGGACCAAAATGGAAGAAAGTGAAAGTTTAGGGATTAAAGGAAAAATACTCTAAACTTGTTTCTAATCTTATGATGAAGATTCGAGAGTATTAGATGCCAATTAGATGAAGGAAGGATTCAAAAGGATGAAACATAACCAAAACATTATCATATATCAACTTTCAAGTTGAAAAGTTTTGCACTGATTTTCAGCCTCATCTTAAGACTAGTGTTTGACATGGTATATGATCGAATTGGAAATTGACATCTGAAGAAAAGTTGTAGATCATTACGTTAGCTTTCCAATACATCTTGATTCACCTCAATTGGCATGAGATGAAAGGTTATGATAAAAATATTAAAGGACGTGTAGAATAAAAAAATAATCGGACAGAGAGCCTGGTGTTGCGATGCCATCAGACGGGTTCAGATCTGCGATTTTTTTAATTTAATTTCTCGGCCCTGCACATCTCTAATTCTTTCCTAAACTTCACTACCATATAAAAGGAAGCAAAAAGACCTAATGAGAGGGACTTTTGGGCAGCCAAACATGTGATCTCTTATCAAGAACTCCATGGGAGACTAAAAATCTTGGTGAAATAAGGAGGAACTCAATCGAATTCAGTGATTTTAACACTTTTCATTCATCATTTGATCTTTTCATGTTTTAAACAATTCAAAATTTAGATTTCCCACTCGTGAATTTATTCTAAAATTGGTTTAACAATTATGAGATTTTCATGGATTTAATCATGTTTCTTCCATTGTTGATTCAATCACTTATTGAATTTCAATTTAAGTAATTTATTAGTATGATTATTTACTGTTTTATACTATACATATATGGTCAATTAGTAATCTGATTTCAATAAATAATTGTGGGAAATTGTTAAAGGAAATTTAATTTTTAGGATTACATTTGAAATTAATTGGTTTGAACGATAAATTCTCTGATTAGAGCATCAGGATGAAAGCCTCTAATTGTGCTATAAAAATGAGTGATTGATGTTAAATAATCCAATCCGAATGAGGGAATTTCGATGCTTCACTACCTTAATTCATTGATTTTAATTCTATTATTGCAGGCATTGATCTTAATTTTCCTATATCGAGATTTTCTATACATTTTGAGAGGACAATTCACCCCCTTCTCGAACCTTTGAATAATTTTTCATCCCCCTATGGATACGATACCCCAAAGTTACACTACAATTACCGCATTATACTTTGGGTATAATCACCAGTTCATGCAAACTTTATCCATCAACCTCTGGGACCATTACATCTTACAGTAGTTTCATGGTCATTTGATGCATGAGGTCTTGATGTAATTGGACCCATAACTTCAAAGTCTTCACCTGCACATTAATACATCCAAATTGGGATCGACTACTTCTCTAATTGTGGTGAAGCCATTCTATTGAAAGAAGTAAAAAAAAATGTTGCGGATTTCATCATATCTAGACAATGGAAAACCTTTCTGCAATAGCCACATAAACAATTTATCTACAAATTTTGGATTTAAACAATACAACTTATCTATATACAATGCATTAGCTAATGGGCTAGCAGAAGTGTTTAACAAAACTCTATACAATTTACTAAAAAAAGGTTGTCTCCAAATAAAAAAAGATTGTTATGAAAGAATCGGTGAAGCCTTATGGGCTTATCGAATAAATTATCAAATCCCAACATAAGTCACTTCTTACGCTTTAGTGTATGGAGTGGAAGTTGTACTTCCTTAGGATTGTCAAATCCAACCACTTCATACTACCATCTAAGAAGGTTTGACAATAGATGAAAAAGTTCGTCTTCGATTGGAGGAGCTAGAAACTTTGGATGAGAAGAGATTAGAGGCACAAATGCAACTAGAGTGTTATCATGACCGGATGGCGAAATCCTTCAACAAGAAGGTGCGATCAAGATCATTTCAAGTTGAAGATTTGGTACCTTCCATTCGCTGACCAAAATCGGGTCAAGTTTCAATTTCAATGGGATGGTCTGTTTGTTGTTATTCAAGAATTCACTAATGGAGTATACAAGATCGTCGATAAAGGTGGACTACAAATCAGACATATCAATGAAAAATTTATAAAGCATTTTTAAGCTTGACGTTCTTTATTTAATAAATTTTTCATTGTGATAAAATATAATACTCCAATGAAGAACAAGTAGAATCCTCTACTTCCAGCTAAATATTCAAAAGCTTCAACTTATCGGTCTTTTCTTCTATAGGTATACACTATAATTGCTACTTTCTTTCAGATAAATAAATGCTAACTTCTTTAAGAAACACATCCATGCATTCCATCAAAGGTTATGGATCTACGTGGAATGAGCTGGTAATCACATTTTGAATAATTAAATTATTTTCATCCCGCCAAGATCGGATATTGGAAAACCCATCCCCAAGACTTCCCTAAAACACACTTCTGAAGAAAATTAGTCATGGCTTCCTGCAAAACAACCTTCAAGTAAGGAGAATCTTGAATTAACCCAGACGGAGGACCAGCCATGAAAGAACAAATTGGAGCTGTCCGATGATTATTTGTTTCTAAAGGCATAATGTTAACTAAAGCCAAGGAAAGTGAAGCAACTGGAACTTCTTGATTGATTTCTGAAATGTTAGCTCTCGTAGTCTTATAATTTACTTTATCTTTATCTTGGAAAACATCTACGTTGAACGTCAAAATGCCTTCATTAATAATATTCGAGTATTTGTAAGGTGAGCCTTGAAAATTATGAGTATCATCTATTCCTTGAAGTACATCGATTATCCCATCATTCTCACCGGTTTGATCTTGGAAAGAGTTAGGATCCATAGAGAAATTTAATCCTTCAAAAATATTAGGAAAACCTACAAAAAATAGAGAAAATGAGATTATAAAAGGGCCTACCCGCGTTCCGTGTTTTAGGAGGTATATCTAAAAATTCACCTTCTGATGGTGCATTCGAGAAACTGATGTCAATGTGAAAGACTCTGACGTCACCTTTTAAAGGATTTGGAACAGCTTGAAGCGGCATTAGTTTTACGAGTCATTTAATCTTATATATTCGGGAAAGATGAGCCTAAAATTGAAGTTCATTACATTAGACCAAATATAGATAGTATGTCAAATATATATATATACCTAATCTCTAAATTGTTTATCTCCCAGAGTTAGAGTCTTTCCAAGTGCATGGGATGCTCAATCTCTATGACTACTATGGTCTGAATCAAAACTATTTTAGGCATCTTGTCAGCAGGCCCAAAGGTGGAAGCAAACTTTGTGGAGGGAACTTTTATTTTAATCTTCTTAATGCCTCTTTCATTTCGAAGGTCCAATTCCTTCCATTGAGAAATCTCTTCAGAAATGATATATGGAGGACTTAGCCATTTGGCTATGACCATGTTTGGAATTGGATTAAGAACAAAGTCACGGCTCTCACTAGAAGATAAAATCTGCACTTGACCCTTGGTTAAGATCGGCAACAATCGATTATTCTACCAAATTTGGTACTCCGCATCAACATTTGATATGTATCTTTCACATACTCTAGAATATGAAATGTAGATGCACTTATCATTTGCGTCAAAGACAACCAGACAATATACATATCGCCTACATTGAGAGCGATATCCAACTTTCTTGGTGAATCGGGAAGTTTTTATCTAAAACCAAATTATCTCGCAAACCTGTGAGGATTATATGCCTCAACGATAAGAAATAAATCCAGATCGAATGCTCATCATGAATTCTGAGGTATCTATAGACCTCGGTTGGTCATCGATTCGATGGGACGATGATGGAAATGGAATCTACCAAAAGTCATTGGCATCCATTGTTCTACGAATAAGGTCTCGACAATCAACGACATTTTTCCCCAAGACTGGAAAGCATTTAAGGTGCTAGCATATCTTCGGATTATAGGATGAGTATAACTCTTGTCCACATTAACATAAATACCTCGGACAAAATAATTTGTAGCCCAAGCATAAAGAAAATGTCCAGGAAATGAATGTGAAATCGAGCCAAGGTCCGGGTTTGACTGATGGCTCGATGTTCGAGTAAGCCCTTTATAAATGCCGCTAATATAGAAGGAACTAGGCTTTAAGTGTACCCGTATGCCATTTTAGAGAAAACTTTAAACGTCACAGCTTTTATACACTCGTCCCTAGATGGAATAACGAAACAACAAAGTCATAGGGAAAGATAAGCTGCTATTTCTAGTTCCTCTTCTTCTTCCATAGACAAAGATATTGACAAATCACTCCATTAACTCTGATTCCTACAGGAAATATTACTCGACTTGTCTTCAACCACGAGCATCCGCATTTCCTTTGAAGCTTTTTGATGATGCCTTTTGAATAGATTTAAACTCATAGCATTAAAACCAAAAATTAATCCATTCTTCGTGACTAACACAATCAGATTCATTCGTATCCGCCATCAGTGCGAAAACATTAAAGAGATACATGCAAGATTTAGAAAGTTGATCTGTCAGCTTTGAAAGGCTTAGGACTACTTCCTTATAGTAATTATCCACGATCAAAAGTCCACCTATCTTGGAGATGTCCCAAAGAGAAATGTCAATTTTAACACAGGCGGTCACAAAAGTGTTGGTCTATGGACACCAAACCTTACAAATAGCTCTGTAGATAAAATGTGGACGATGATAATCCTTTATAGTAGAGCTGGCTGTATAAGTTAACTGGCAAAAATTCCTTTTGAGGAGAAGTTTTTGGACTTATGAAGACCACTCCCAAAACTTCGTAAGAAAAGAAATCTTTCCACAACTAACGATCACTTTTTCCATCGTATTTATTTGTTGTTAATCCTTTCACAAGTTACGACTCTTGGGATGCACTCCATCCTTTGGGAATGATGAGGTGAGGGATACAAAAAGGGAAGATGACAACTAGATTGGTTAGATGTGATAGCTTCTGAATTCTCGTGACATTCACTAATAATGGGCATATGCAACTTCAATAAAGGCTCCAAGAGGAGAAGGATATGTAGTTGGCTTATGGATGCTAAGTTTAAGTTTACCTTATATGCCAGGCTGAACATGATACTTTACATCAGTATCTTTGAAATGAAGGTAACTTTTGCCTTAGCTTTTAAGTTCGACGATTGCATATATATTCGAATATGCTCTATTATTAGAACTCGTCCCAACCATTCCTTAAAAAAATTGCTAGAAAAAATAAATTAAGGGGTGGTGAATCTTTTAAATTCCTTTATTGTCTAAATCATGAGCCTCCCAAATATATAAATGATTAGAAGCACAAAATGCATTGGACGGTTGAAAGAGTTGGTCATTGGTCCTAAACACAAAGTGTATTGGGCGGTCGAGAGAGCCAGCAACACAAAATGCCTTAGATGGTCACAACAACAAAGGAAAACCTAAAAATAAGGTCAAGAAATGTTATTGTTGTGAAAAGACTGTACATTTCATAAAGGATTATTTCAAGAAATCTTTTGACATGAGAGAGAAGTAAAACTCCAATGGGCCAACAACCATTGCTTGTAACACAATGATTTTGAAATTCAAGGTGTTATCCTTGGTCCTTTAGTCAAAAGAAATTCAAATGAATGGATTCCTGATTCTGGCTTCACCATCCACATGTGTTCTAACAAATAAATGGTTTACCGAATTTATTGACTTAAATTGTGGACAAGTTCAAATGGGAAAGTATATAAGTTGTTAAATAAAATGGATTAGGATACTTAACTTTTACTAGAGAATAATCATATTCTTAAATCGACTAAAACAAGATTTGTTCTTGACCTGCGAGAAATATGATTTTCTTAGGTGAGTTAGATGATGAATATGATACAAGGATTCATCAATGTTTTACTTAAATTTAATTGAATAGTAATGAAGTAATTTATACTTGCAAATTGAATGGAATTTACACTTCGTAGGCTAAACCATTGGATGGAAATAGCTATGATGTTGTAAATCCCTATTCTTATAAGTATTTAATCTGGTACAAAAGGCTTGACCATATAAGTGAAAAAGGACTATTAATACAGAAAGTTAAAAACGTGTTTCCAAAAATACAACTTTTACCTGGACTGTGATTTCTCTTCTTCATTTGGCCATATAAGTGAAAAGGGACTATTAACAGGAATCTCCGATTGGACTATTAATAAGTTATGTCCACGTGGCAATCTCCGATTGGCTAGTTTGCTTATACCTGGATTGTACTTTCTCTTCTTCATTTTGAGCTGTTGATCAGATCCCATGGCTGTGATTTTTTTAGCCTTATTTATATGTTTGGCTGTGACTCTTGGGTTTCATTGTATTCATTTTGTATCTGGTTTTCTGGAGAAAGAAGTGCTCTAGTTTTCTTAGTTCTCCTGCATGATTTTTCTTCCATAGATTAAGAGTTATTCTTATATAATTCTGGGGCACTTTCTTTGCATATGATAACAGTAGCTTGAGTCCAATTTTTTGGCTATTTAGATTAGTCCTTGTTTGAGTGATTTATGCGATAGTTCTTGAGTGTTTGTGTTGAAGTTTTAAGAGATCCATTTTCAATCTATGGCTAGAACTTGATTAATAGTTTGATTTTGGTTTCATTAGTAAACATACTCTTCTAGAAGGTTTTCTTGGTGCATTAGTGGATTGGGTTGGTAGCTGAGCCCCCCATAGTAGGCATAGCATAACTAGGTGACCAATTTCTTTGTGTTTTTCATTTTACAGCATCTATTCTTGAGTGTGTTTATTTCTATTTATGCATTGCTTGGGTGAATCGAACCTAACAACTGGTATCAAAGCTTGTTAAGGCTGGTGGTAAGGCCCTGTGAATCGTTTTTCACTTTCTTTTTCGTACTAATTTGTCTTCTACATGTGTAGCTCCTCTGGAACAAGTCTGAACGAATATCTTGAATACTTGGGTAGTGTTGGATTCGGGTCTGAAATTGACATTGAACTTGAATTCTAATTTCTAATCGACAGTAGAGTTCTAAATACTATTAAACATAGTATGTTGGTGAGATTGTTCCTATTTACCCATGTTTAGTAATTGGTTTACATGTTTTGATATGAATTTGTAAATCTGATTAATATACTGTGATTTAATTAATTCAAGATTCTTAATAAATTGACTGATTGTAATATAAGCATGTTAGTTTATCTTCAGTTTCTGTAATCTAAGTGTTTGGTACCAACTGTGAAATCTCAGTTATTGAGTGTCTATTACTGCTTCACTATCTACATTGTTTTCATTCAGTGTTTGGCTTACTTGTCATATATTGTACGAATTTTTTTTTTCAAAACTTTTCTGCAACTTAAGTGATTTTCAGATTGAAAACCACTTATGTCCATGAGTAATAGCCATCCTTTTACAAAATCTATGATGGGTTCGAAGGTGGAATTATCACAATACGATGGAAAGGGGAATTACTCGATTTGGAAGCAGAAAATAAGGGTCATATTGGTCCAACAAAGGGTTGCTAAAGCCCTTGATGATCCTTAAATATTTTTTGATAAATTGAAAGCTAAGCCTAACGAAATTCTAGATATGAATTAAATAACATACAATCCTATTATATTACACCTATCTAATGATATAGTAAGAAAAGTTGAAGAACATACGACTCCTAGGGACTTGTAGACTACATTAGATGTTTTTTTCCTAACTAAGACACTGTCTAATAAGATCTACCTCTTAGAGAAACTGTATAGCTTTAAGATGGATTGTGGAAAGAACTTGGAAGCTAATTTGAGTGACTTTAGCATCCTAGTTAAGAGTCTTGCACATGATGGAAATAAATTTGATGATGAAGACCTTACCGTGATTCTCATTAATTCCTTACCTAATTCACTTAAGGATATAAAGAATGCTATAAAATACTCAAGAGATGGTCTAACATAAACCATTGCCACAAATTCTTTAAAATCTCAGGAATTAGAGATCAAAAAAAAAAAATTAAAACAAGTACAAGAGAGGAAAGCATGTTTGTGAGAGGAATAACTGAAAAGAAAGAGCATATAACTCCAACAACAAGAGATTCAAATCCAAATCTAAAACCATATCTAAATCAAGAGATAAAAGCAATATGAAGTGTTACCATTGTGGAAAATTAGGGCACTTTAAGAGAGATTACTTTGAATGAAAGAAGAAACACAAGGATCAAAAAAATGATTAATTGAATAATTCAGCCGTAGGTTCTAAGTTAGATAGCCTACTTGTAATCACTGTGTCAAATGAAGAAGTTGATAATGACTGGATCTTGAATTCAGGATGTACATTCCATGTGTCCGAATAGGTCATGGTTTAATAATTACAAAGAAATTGAGCCCATTAAAGTGTATATGGGCGACAATAATACTTGGAGCATTATTGGTATTGGTGACATTGCCATTAAAATGAACGATGGTATTGTCAGGAAATTGAAGAATGTAAACATGTCCCAAAACTTAAAAGACATCTAATCTTATTGGAAATTATTGAAGATGAGGGACATTCTTTTAAGTCAACTAATAATACTTTCAAATGATGAAGGGATCTAAAAGAAATGGATTGTACTATCTCATGGGAAATACTGTTACTCTCTAAGATGCAAAATCTTTTACCACAATTGAAAACAAATCTGAATTTATGGCACAACATAATGGGACATATAGGAAATAAGGGTTTGAAGTATCTAAGTAAAGAAAAATTACTTGGGAAAGATATGATTGAACCCCTCGAATTTTGTGAAACGTGTGTCTTAGAAAAATCACATAGGATGAGCTTTGAGACTATGCTATATACAACCTCTAGGTCCCTAGATTATGTCCACTCAAATTTATGGGACCAGAGAATCACCCTACCTTTGGAGCGAATAAGTACTTTCTTTCTATAATTGATAACTACTCAAGATAGGTATGGACTTATCCATTGAGAAATAAATCTGAGATTTTTCAAAAATTTAGAACTTGGTTGAAGATGGTGGAAAATCAACTTGATAAGAAGTTAAAGACTCTAAGAACTAATAATGGTTTGAAATTTTGTAATGCTAAGTTTGATAACTTCTGTAAACAAAAGGGGATTATAAGACATAGAATTGTTAAACACACACTTCAACAAAACAGGGTTGTTGAAAGAATGAATAGAACTCTAATGAATAAGGTTAGGTGTATGAGCATCAGTTCTGGATTAGCCAAAGGTTTTTGGGCTGAGGCACTAACTATAGCTTCTTACCTTATAAATACATCTCCATATAGTTATGGTTAGTTTAAGACTCTACATGAACTTTGGACAGGAAAGGCTTTAAATATTTCTCATATTAGGGTGTTTGAATATGTGGCATATGCACATCTGATTGATGGAAAGTTAGACCTTAGAGCCACTAAATGTGTTATGCTTGGGTACTTTAAAGAGGTGAAAGGGTACATGTTATGGGTGTTAGGTGTGCAAGGTATTAAGATCATTAATAGTAAAAACGTGGTATTTAATGAGTCTGAAATGCCATGTTTGAAAAATAAGATTGATAATCCTAGAGAGCAAATCAAAGAGAATACTTCACAGTTTGAGATGAAGTTAGCTAGACTCAGTCATACTCAGCTTGAAAATGTTGAAACTAATGTTGAACAATCTGATAAAAATATTGTTAACATAGATGGAAGTGAAGTAGATCTACCTCAAGTGAGGTTAAGACTGAAATTGAAAACACAAATATCCTTACTAATGAGACTAGCATTCAAGATTATCAATTGGTCAAAGATAGGGAAATAAGACAAGTCATACCAAATCCAAGATATGAAATAAATAATTTGACTGGCTTTGCTCTTATCTCTGGTGAATCTCTAGAACAATCAGAACCTTTATCTTACGAAGAGGCCATGAATAGTTCTGATTCTGAAAAAATGGTAAGATACTATGAAGGAGGAAATGAAATCCTTACTTGATAATAAGACATGAAAACTGTAATATTTTGCGAAAAATGGAATATTTGACTTGTGTGCAAGTTGCAAAAATCCTTGTATGGACTTAAACAAAGTCCTAGGTAGTGGTACATATGTACTAAAAAGCGATTATAGGATAAGTGAACATGACCATTACTTGTACTATAACGATACTAAGGCAGGCAATGAGGTGTATCTACTTTTATATATAGATGATATGTTGCTAGCTAGCTCTAGCAAATCTGAGATATTAAGACTCAAGAATCTCCTAATATCATTATTTAAAGTGAAAGATTTAGGGAATGCCAAGAAGATTTTGGGAATGGTTATTAAAATGAACAGATAAGAAAATATATTGACCATATCCCAAGAAACATACTTCAGTAAAGTCATTACCAAATTTGTTATGAAAGAGGCTAAGTCTGTTAATGTTCCTCTTACTTCCCACATGAACCTCTTAAAACTGAATCTGAATTTAAAGATATGGACAACATTCCATTTGCTAATGCCATAGGGCCAATCATGTTTTCTATGGTTACTACTAGGCCAAATTTGACATATTTTATTGGTTTTCTAAGTAGGTTTATGTCTAATCTGAGGAAACCTCATTGGGAGGGATTAAAGTGGTTATTAAGTTATATAGCTGGAACACTTAGAGTTGGTTTGGTGTTTAAGAAGGGGTTTGATCCATTAACATTGAAAGGGTGTATAGATTCTGATTTTGCTGGGGATAAAGACCAGAGAAATTCTACTACCGCATATTTCTTTACACTTGGTGATAATTGCATTACTTGGAAGTCACAACTTCAACCTATTGTCACATTATCTAGTACAGAGACTGAATATGTGGCAATAGCTGAATCTGTAAAAGAATATATCTGGTTAAAGGGAATTTTAGGATAGTTGAATTTTTTACATGAGATACCTACAATCTTCACTGATAGTCAAAGTTCTTTACTTTTATGCAAAAATCATGCGCATCATGAAAGATCCAAGCATATTGAGGTGAAGTACCATTTTATACATCAGAAAATTGCATGTGGTGAGATTATACTTAAAAACATTCATATCGATGAAAATCCATATGATATGGGAACCAAAATTCTACATTTGAACAAGTTTAGGATTTGTTTGTCTTTACTTCATATTGATACTGGTTAATATCTTACAGGTATCCAAGTAAACATACTGTAGGGAGTTTACATTTTTGGAACCAATGTGAAGATTGAAAGTTAAAAACATGTTTCCAAAAAATACAACTTTTTAAGTTACGTGGCCATCTCTGATTGGCTGATTTGCTTATCTCGGATTGTACTTCCACTCTTTCATTTTGGATCGTTGATCAAATCCAATGATTGTGATTTGTTTGAGCCTTATTTACGTGTTTGCCTTGACTCTTGGGTTTCATTGTATTCATTCTGAATCTGATTTTCTGGAGAAAGAAGTGCTCTGATTTTTTTTAGTTCTCTTGCGTGATTTTTCTTCCATAAACTAACAGTTATTGTATAATTCTGGGGCTCTTTTTTCGCATATGATAACAATGGCTTGAGTCCGATTTTCTGGCTGTTTAGATTAGTCCTTGTTTTAGTGTTTTATGCGATAGTTCTTGAGTGTTTCTGTTAAAGTTCTAAGATATCCTTTTTCGATCTATGACTAGAACATGATTAATAGTTTGTTTTGGTTCCATTTGTAAACATATTCCTCTGAAAGGTTTTCTTGGTGCATTAGTGGATTGGGCTGGTAGCTAAGCCCCCAAGAGTAGGCATAGCCGAACTGGGTGACCAATTTCTGTATGTTTTTCGTTTTACAGCACTTGTTCTTGAGTGTGTTTATTTCTATTTGTGCATTGCTCGAGTGAATCAAACCCAACAAATACTTAAGAAACTTGGATGTTTTGGAAATGATAACATTAAAAAATAAAAACTTAAGTTTTCTAAAGAATGTGTTATTGGAAAACAAAATAGAATGTGTTTTAAAATTGGAATTCACATATTGTTATGAACCAACCCAATATTAAGAATGTTTTTATATCATTTGTTGAGAAACTGGCCAAATAATTAAAGACGAAAATTATGGACAATATGAAATTTAATGGACCACACAACAATCAAGAAAATTGTGAAAGAGGAGAATTTACTTATACCAAGAAACAACCAATTTTCATACAAGATTTGATTCTGTCAATCTAATCTAAACAATTTTCTCTTGTTTCTAGTGTATATACAAAGATCTAATTGTTATAATCTCTCTTTTCTCACCTTAAGTCACCTTATTGTGTCAATACCTTGTGGAGTATTTATAAAAGCCAAATCTCAAAGTTTTGGAGTCCAAAATGAAGTAGAAGTCCCGAAATCTAGATAGAACAAGAAAATTGTAAAATACACGTTTTCGGGCCAGGCCCGATGAACTGGTGCCGAGCTTGCTGAAAATTTTCCTTTTTTGTTTCATTTTCGTCTCCATAGTATTTTACTTCATCTTCAATTCCTTAATTCAATCAAAACTCCCAAAACACCATAATATTTGATTCATTATCAACCCATACTTCTAAACCAAGATTAAACAACTTCCTTCATGCAGCAAATTTCTAAATCACATAGAATTTTTTGTCACAAAACCTAACACATGTCAATATCCATTCTTGAATATTTACATGCTAATATTTGAGGAGGCATCGTTTATAAATATTCTTAGTGGCTTCAGGTTGTATCAACTTGTAGTAAATGACTTTTCGAGGAAAATATGGATTTTTTTAGTAAATGCTAAATCTAATACTTTTCAAAATATTAAGCAATGGAAACCGTTGATAGAAAATCAAATAAGTAAGAAAGTTAAAATACTTAGAACAGACAATGGCTTTGAATTTAATTCTTTTTATAAAAAGTTTTGAATTTTGAAAAATAAAACTGTCATATATACAACTCAAAGCAATGGTATAGCTGAAAGAATTAATAGAACCTTACTAGAAAAAAGTTAGATACATGTTTTTTAAGTTCTGGCCTTTCCAGATTTTTTAAGAAGAAGCCTTAAAAATTGCCACATATCTAATTAACAGAATTCGTTCTAGTGTAACTAATTTTCAAGTCATTGAACAAATATGGTCAGGTAAGCCTTGAGATTATTTTAGACTTTAAGTATTTAGTTGTGCTGCTTACTCTAATCAAATTGAAGGTAAACTTGAACCTAGTCCCTTAAAATATATTTTTCTTGGTTATGGGAAAAAAGCTAATAGTTATAGACTCTAGATTAGAGAATAGAATGGTTTTAAAGTCATTATAATTATAAATGTCATAATTAATGAAAATGACATGCCCTATGCTGTTTCTTCCAAACTTAAATCTGATAAAACTCCATCAATTAAGGAAACAATTTTAGAAAATCAAAATGTTGACACTATTGAACATGATGATCAAATTGAGGAGTAGACATCTCAATCTGAAATAGATCAGGCTCAGTTTGATCAGTCTTAGGATCCACTCTAGCTGACTATTAGCTGATAAGGAATAAAAGTAGAAGAAATAGGCTTCCTTCTACTAGAATTAGCAGTGATGATTTTGTGATAGTCTTCTTTGTTTGGATTCTCTTGGTTCTAAACCTATAATTATGCAAAAGTTATTAACTATAAAGAACCTGTTTTTTTATAAAGCAGCTATGAAAAATGAAATGGACTCTTTGGTTAAGAATAAATATTGGATTCTTGTTAACATGCCTAAAAATCAGAAAATTGTTGATTATAAGTTGGTTTATAATATTAAAGAAGCTGAGTCTAATACTGAAAATAAAATATACAAAGCTAGATTAGAAGTTAAGGGGTTTATAGAAAGGGAGGACAATGATTATAATGATTTTTTTCACCCGTTGCAAAATATAATTCCAGTAGATCTTACTTGCCTTAATTGTTCATTTTGACAGAAAATTGGATCAACTTGATGTAAAAACTACTTTCAGAAATGGTGATTTAGATGAGATTATATATATATATATATATATATGAGTCAGCCTAAAATTTTTGAGATTAAGTCAAAATCCATAAATGTTTGTTTATTGGAAAAAAAAAACCCCCCTTTGTGGTTTGAAGATAACCTCTCTGCAATGTTATAAAAAATTTAACTGATATGTTCAAACTTTGGGATTTGTTAAAGTAATTTTGATTCCTGTTTCTTCTATAAAGGTGTAGGTGGTTCTAAATCTCTTTATTTGCTATTATACGTTGATGACATACTTCTTGCTTGATATGATAGATCTGAGATAAACAAAATTAAATATGAATTTGAAATGAAAGATATAGAACAAGTTAAGAGAATTTTAGGTATGAAAATGAATACGCATGGAAAGAATTATACTCTTTATGTGAATTAATCTTCATATATGAATAGTGTTGGGAAAATCTCTATAATTGAATGCAATACTGTTACATTGCGTCGTCTTAAGACCATTTTAAACTATCAAGTGAACATTCACCTAAAATAAATGAAGAATTTGGGATATGAGTCAAATACCTTATGCCAATACTATTGGATTTATTATGTATTTAATTATATGTACTAGACCTGATTTAGCTCATGACATAAGTATTTTAAGCAGATTTATGATTAATCCAGGTGAAACACACTGGATTGCAATAAAACGAATACTAAGATATTTAAAAGGTTCATATGAGTTAGGTTTGAAGTTTAAAAGTGTAATGAATGAATAATTTTGAAGGGCTATACAAATTTTGATTTTGCATGTGATTTAGATAAGAGAATATGTACATCCTATTATATTTTTATACTTTGTGATTAGTGTATTAGTTGGAAATTTCAACGACAAAAGATTGTGGCTTTGTCTTCTACTAAGGAAAAATACATAGCAACCTATAATGCTATTAAAGAAGGATTGTGGTTAAGGGGATTATTTGAAAAAAATGGTTTTATTGATGAAGTTATCATATTATATATAGATAATCAAAGTGTATTTCATCTTAGTAAGAATCCCATGTATCATGATATAACTAAGTATGTTGATATAAAAATTCATTTTATAAGGGACATGGTAGAAAAATGTCACTTTAGTAAAGATTCATATTTAGTTTAATGCCTCTGATCTTGGTACTGAAATTCTTCCTTCGAATAAATTGATTATTCTCAAACAATCTACCTTAATCTTCTTTTCCAATTAAGAATGCTGGTCTACCATGAAAGCTCATCCTGGAAAGGAGCTTTGGAAAATATGGCCCTATTTGTCATTCCTTAACAAAATTAAGTTATTTGCTAAAGTATCATTTTTCCACCATACATTCATACAATAAATTATTTTACACACAAACTAATAAAGTTTCCTTTGTAACCACACATTCTCCAAAAATTACTATTCCATAACTCATATTCCCAAATAAATTCTATCAAACAAGCACTAAGTAAGTTATGGATGACACTCTTAATAAGGATAGAAAGAAAGAGCAGACCTGACAAAGGAAAAATAACTACTCAAGCCCATCATAGTTTTAAAAAAAAAAAGACTTATTGAAAGCTAATACCAAGTTCATGGAAGGCATAAGAGTTCTACACTTAGAATAGGACATCAGTATAGCAACAAAGGCACACATCTCGTTCATACCAATGGACCTTTTTCAAACTTCTCAAAAACGAAAAAAGAGACTTTGACAATTACAAATTGTATTTTGATAGTGAAAAAAAACATGCATGAATTGAATTGTGTGAAACCTTCCCACGATGACAAATAGTCATATCTTAATTAGGTTTGGTTCCAATGTTGAAATAAAGAGTTGTCTCTACCGAATCAATAAGAAAGACACGACCACGAGAACATGGTTACTGCTTACATAGGGGTTGTGGTCCCCAAACCCCAGCATGACTACCTATTGCTAACTAACTAAAGACGTCTCTCTTATTTTCCGAAGAGAATACCTTCTTTCATAATCAAATAAGACTTTAGGAAATGCAATAGCACAGTTAAGTTCATAACATCTACAACTACTTATTTCAAAATCAAACCCAAGCCTTTACTCTTGCGTTTTTCTTTTTATAACCCCTTATTCTTTTAGAAACTGCTTGAAGATTCTAAATATTACTTGAAAGGTAGTATATGTAGAATATCAAACTCCATCAGCTTTTGTTTTTTAACTAACTCTGCATTTTTTAGGTTTGCCAGAACATATGAAACTAGGTTGGTATTGTTTCAGATACTTGAATTAAAGACAAATTAGTTCAGCTGCAAGATGGAAATTGTTTAAATACTAATCACCTCACTAAATTGTTGAGTTTTGATCGGATTTGACCAACTTTTATGAAAGCGTCTTCGATGAAATGTGATTTTTGGCTTATGGTTTGGTGCAATCTGGCCTCACACAACGCGTTTATGGATGTTGGATCTCTTATTTTCTAGAACCTATAAATAGCCTCTTTTAGTCATTTTATGCACAATATGTATGTGGTGCCATTTAAATGTTTCTTCTCTTGTGTTTTCTTGCAAATTTGTTCTTCATTCTTTGTAATCTTAAGTGAATTTTTTGATGTACTGGGTGTATATTTGTGAGATTGGAGTTTAGTTTACTACACTATGTGGTAAACTTTCTGTGTGTGAGTGATAAAGGCGTTTTTACATGTTTATTTCGATTCACAAATGTGGATAACTGTCGATAAATGTGCGGAATATAGCTTAATTCGTTGTAATATGTGTTTGCAGGATAATCATGATGATTGTAGGGAAAATTAGAAAAAACGAGCAGAAAGGGCTTAAATGAAGCGAAAATTAAAGTTTGAGGACTCAAGTGTGCAATTACTGAAAAGTTGTATCAATCTCATGATGAAGATTTGAAAGTGCTTCGTATCAATTAGATGAGAAAAGAAGAAAAAGGGATGAAATATAATGGAAGTACTATCACATATCAACTTGTAACCGAAAAAGTTATACTTCGAATTTTTAGTCTTAGTTTGAGACCCATTTTTGGAATAGAAGACGTTCGAATTTGAAAATTTATATTGCTGGAAGATTTGTATCCATTTAAGTAAGCTTTTCAACACAATTTGAATCACCTCACTCGGATATCAGCAGAGAAAGATATGATCAAAATACCAAAAGTCGTCCGGCGGGAAAACATGGAAGCCATGCGATTGCATGGTATAAATTCCATGCGGTCGCCCAGCCTTCAACGGGAACATTTTGGTGCAATATGGTTGGCTCATATGATCGTATGGTACGTTCTATGAGCGAAATAATTTTATTTCCTTATTCAACTCAATCACGTATGTAATGGTATTTTGAGACCCTATTTAACCTTAAACTTGTCCAGAACTAGGGTGTTACACATTATTAGAGAGAAAAAGGCATTGAAGAGCAAGGAATAAAGTAAAAACGAGGGTTTTCACTCCAAAATTCATGATTGCAAGATTTAAATTCAAGAATTTGGTGATGTCTTCTCCTAAATATTTTTATTGTTCTTTTATTTTATCCATGTTAGGATAGACTTTTTATGTACTAGGTGAACGATGAACATCGCATTGTGATCTTTTAATTTCTATTTTGCAATTTGATATTTAAACACATTTGATGGATGTTGAATGATTTATATGCATTACTTTTTCTCTACAATTATATGCGCAATAGTTGTATGAGTGTGGTGGCTTATTTTATGCATTCAATAGAAGGGAAATAAGCTTGACAATGTATAAATCATCATAGGGTCCGATTAGGAATAGAAATATACAGCTATTCTTTATATGAATCTCTAAGTATTTACAAAACATTATGCATTTTTGTCTATTGCATTTGTCATAGAAATATAGTCAAATGATATGTTAGAATAGATTGTTGAATTTGTTAGAAATATTAATTCTTCGACCAATTTATCGTGTTATCAAATTGTGAAATATGGATTAAAAGGGAACTTTGTTTTGTGATTCGAGATCCTAGTGTACTTTTTCATACATAAATTTCATTCATATCTTTTGCATTGAAACGTCATTTGTGCATTTAAGTCGTAAATTCAGTTTAATTTGTATGCTAGTTTTAGTTTAACCATAGAAATTGAAAACTCATCTCAAACTTAATAGATTCGGTTAAGATCCCGGTAATAAAAATCAACCTAAATCAATCATCGTGTGAATGATACTCAAAATTCTAGGATTTTCACTTTATTACTTGTCAACGAACCGTGGACTTATGGTAATTTAAATCTGAAACATATTTTTGTGAACAGTGAGACAAGAGAAACATTTTCATACAAAATCATAGTCGACAACAAGAATTCGGTTCGTTTTACGATTTGGATGTGAATAAATTCGCTAGTCTAGATATTCATTTCGACCAATTGAACCTTCTTAAACTACTTTTTTAAAAGAACCAAAAAGGTTTGGACCTCGAGTAATATTTACTACGTAGATGTTCAATGGGTGAGTTACACTTAAAGCACATGAACATCTGGATCCATTAGTGGATTAAAATTCCTCTGTGTTCAATTTTTTACATTCTGCAATTTTAATTTCTGAAATTACTTTGTTAAACAAATGATTTGGGATCAAAATGGTTGAAAATAAAGTTTGATCATTTATAAATAATTATAACTAAACCAAACGGAAATATATACACCTGGACACTGGGAACCAAAGAAGCCGGCCTGGACGGCAAGAAGGTGAGGACTGCAATTGGCACATATGACTTTGCAGAGGAACTCCAAAATTGTCAAGATTAATATAGTTTTTTCTGTTTTTTTAATGAAAGATCACTATGTCTCATTTTCAAGTATAATCTTAATTTTAGCGCCATGCAAGGACATACATAATAGTTCTTCACATTCTTTACAGCTATTCCGACCACCCCCACCCCCACCATGTCCGCCACCACTACTTCAGCTAAAATCCTCCACTACACTACCGCTTTCCTCTCCGAAATACTCTCTCAATCCCACCTCCGCCACCATATCTACACCACCTTCCTCCAAAAATTCTCGTCTTCCGATCAGACAACCCTCAAACAGCTCAAGTTTACCTCTGAAACTCTAGAAAATTCCTTCTCCACCACTAGCTCCTCTATTCGTTCCTCCTCTCTCCGCCTCGCCGAAGAACTCCTCTCTAAATCTGAAAACCCATTTGCTTCATTTCTTTTATCCTTGGCTTATTCACATTGCCGTCGCCCCATTGATGCATCCATTTGTCTTCTTGATGTTTTTTATGCAGACCCTTCATTTGCTAGAGTAGAAATTGCACCCTTTCTGTTCCAAGAATTGTTTCTGGTTCATTTTCTTCCTATACTAGAATGGTACAACGACCAAAGAAACAAAATTCTGTCTTCTTTATCGCTGAATTCAGATTACAATAGTGATGACCATTCAGTTATTACAAATACAACAGTATTGTCGAAAATGAGTGGGGATCAAGCAACATCACTGAAGGATTTGGAGAGGGATTATGAAGATTTACTTGATGAAAATTGCAGGAACTTTGTTGGATTTTTTAAAGAGGTTTTGCGAAACAGAGATGGAGGCCAATTGATTGTTCCACCTTCAGTGATGTTGCAAAAGAGTAAAAGGGGTGATAAATTTGATCGTCGTGAGGAAAAGAAGATTACAACACAGAAATTCGGATCAAGGAACGGACGGTATAATGTAATGTTTTCTTTGTTGAATTCTTCTGCCATTTCCAACTTGTGAATCTGAGATTGATATTTATCTCATTCTCATATTTATGTCTTCTTGAACTAGTTTATACTCATAGGATTCATTGCAGTGAATTTTGCATTCTTCACAAGTATTATCATTAGGAATCTTAGAATTGTGGTTTAGATTACAAATCCTGATTCAAGATTTTATGGTTCGAGAAATCAAGATATGAAAATCGAACCCACGATACTTAAAACTTTTTTGAGTTCTCCCTAATGTTCTCCACTTGTCCATCGACTGAATATTAATACCATAAAAATAATCTTGCCATTTGTTGTTTGGATGACTTATACTTTTATTACTAATTTTTAGAAAAAAAAAATGCACCTATTATTGAGATTTCTCTGTTTAGGGTGTCTCTATCATGAAACGGCAAGTATGAATGCTTAAAATGTTATAAAGAATTTAATCTATATCTGTTTAGTGCTTGGATTTTTTTTGAATTAGGTCCAGATATGCAATTACAAGACTTGACATCAAATATTATAAAATTTCTTTATTTTTCAAGTCTTTTTTATTTATATTTCTCTAGGTTATCATGCTAGTAGAAAAATAAGTGCAATCCAGCAAATTTCTATTGTTAATCCTGAACCTTGAAGTTTCTATGCAAAGACAAGATTTATTTGACTTGGTACTTGCCCCTTTTGGCTCTATTTGGTTTAAATAACTCAATTTGTTCTTATAATAATTCTGCAGCCAATGTGGACTGAAGGAGATGTATCAGTTGAATTTAATGGCAATGGGGTGAGAAGCCTATCAAAGTTTCCATCCTTGATTCCTGAAAGAGTCTCTCCGAAAATCTTCATAGATGAAAGATCCTCAAAAATATCTGAAACAGCGTCCATTCATCGCTCGGAGGTCACACTCGAGTCTCGTACCTTTGACAACTTGAATAATTATTCTTCTTCGGATTCTGAGGCTGAACAAGAGGTAATCGATATGAACAATGATAACATGTTTTCAATGGTCTGATATACCAAAGCTTTTTTTTTTTTAGTTATTTATATAGGCACTTGTGTAGGAAAAGATCCAAAAAACGGCATCATTTGACACCAGACAAAGTCAATCCAAGAAACAAAAGCAATTCTTTTTGGCGGAATCCAGCAGGTATGTTTTTTCCAAAGTACTAATCACAACTTTTATTGTCTGTAACTCTATTTTAAAATTTGACATTCCTGGTATATCAGTTCTCCAGATCATCTCATGGAAGACTCTGATAACCAGGTCGGTGGAAGAAAGCTTACACCCCCAAAGGATTTTGTCTGCCCTATAACAACACACATTTTTGATGATCCTGTAACTCTTGAGACAGGTCAGACTTATGAAAGAAAAGCAATTCAAGAATGGATTGACAGGGGAAATTCGACATGTCCCATTACACGCCAGAAGCTGCATGGCACACAACTGCCTAAAACGAATTATGTGCTTAAACGTCTGATTGCAAGCTGGAAAGAACAGAGCCCCAGTTCAAATATTCCTAAATCCGAGGTCGTGAAACCAGTTAATGAACCTAAATTCAAATCGGCAATTCGTTCAGCTTCTCCTAATAGTGTCATAAGCCAAGCCACCACAGACGGCACCATGAGCGAGTTGAGACTTGCAATCACTGAATTATGCACATCAGAAATTTTGAGTGAATCAGAACAGGCAGTCCTCAAAATTGAGCGGTTTTGGCAAGAAGCCAATATGGAGATGGAAATTCAATCCTTGCTCTCGAAACCTCCTGTTATTAATGGTTTTGTCGAGATACTGTTCAATTCAGTGGATCCTCGAGTACTGGGAGCAACTGTTCTTCTCCTATCTGAGCTTGGATCAAGAGATGACAGTGTTATCCAGACACTTACTAGGGTTGATTCGGATGTTGAATGCATTGTTGCACTTTTTAAGAAAGGGTTAATGGAAGCTGTTGTGTTGATTTATCTATTAAAACCTTCTTCTATAAGTCTCATAGAAATGGAAATGGTGGATTCCCTTTTAGGAATGCTTAGTAGCATAAAAAATACTGAGTTTCGCAAGATGTTTATGAAGCCAGAAAAAGCTTCAGTGATTCTACTAGGACAGATTCTTCAAAGTTCCGACGAAGCAAGTATATCAAAAAGTGTTAGAAGCATTCTTTCAACAAAAGTGATTGAGAATATCATAGTTAGCTTGGAAGCTGAAGGGGTGGAGGAAAGGATTGCTGCTGTAAGTATCTTATTGAGATGCATACTGGAGAATGGAAAGTGCAGGAACATTATAGCTGAAAAAGCCGAACTAACCCGACTCTTGGAGAGTTTTATGCTGGTAAATGATGTCGAAAAATTTGAGATAGTTCACTTTCTGTCCGAACTAGTCAAATTGAACAGGTATTGCTGTGTCTATTACGGTTTTAGTAACATGAATCAACACATGACTTACTATATCTAACTTCTGCAGAAGAAACCTCAATGAGCAAATTTTGCACATCTTGAAGGATGAAGGTACTTTTAGTACAATGCATACCCTTCTTACATACCTACAAAATGCTCTCCAGGATCAGTGCCCTATTGTGGCTGGTTTGCTTCTGCAACTTGATCTGCTCGTGCGTCTCTCTCTCTCTCTCTCTCTCTCTAGGTGTGTGCATGTGCACTCTCGTGTCCGTATTAGTAGTTTAACAACTGATTTATACCTTATAGGAGGAACCAAGAAAAATGAGTATATACCGAGAAGAGGCCATAGATACTCTTATTTCATGCCTAAAAAATTCAGAGCACCCTCTTGCTCAAATTGCTGCTGCAGAGACAGTTTTGTCCCTACAAGGAAGGTTCTCTTATTCGGGGAAATCCCTTGCCAGGGCCATTCTCCTGAAACGTGCAGGACTTGACAGAAGTTATAAAACCTTTATGCAGAAGGATCAGCGTCACCAGAAAATATTTGATGAAACTCAAGAAACCTTGGTTAGATTTCCATTTATCATTTGGCAATGGTTCATAGCTTCAGAAATCCATTCATTCCTTAAGATTAGACAGTATCTTCTCAAAATTTCAATTCCTTGACACTGCTTATCAATTCTCTTTTTGATTGCTTAAATACTTACTATTTTGCCAACTGAATCGGTAGGAGGAAGAGCAAGCTGCCGAATGGGAAAGAAAAGTGGCATTTGTTCTTGTCAGCCATGAATTTGGACTACTGTTTGAGGCTTTGGCTGAAGGCCTAAAAAGTAGATATGCAGAGCTACAATCAGTATGCTTCATGTCCGCCACTTGGCTCACATACATGCTCTCTGTTCTTCCAGACACGGGGATACGAGGAGCAGCACGTGTATGTTTACTCAAGCATTTTGTTTCAATTTTCAAATCCGAGAAGAACACTGACGACAGAGCACTCTCCATGCTTGCACTGAACAGCTTTGTCCGTGACCCTGGTTAGTGTGGCAATTTAATTGATAAAAGGAAACTATACACTGAATTTTTTCAAGAAATGTTCGGAAAGTTGTACATTGGTACGAAATGAGAGACAGTGGGCTGATTTTTTGTTCGTATATGGATTTTTCTTTTCAAGCTTTTACTTATCCTAGACAGACCAATAAAACAATGTGAAAAGGAATGAAATTTAGATTCGCATCATTCAAAAGTTGACAAAGTTTTCCCATTTTTTTCATGTTATGTTTATCTTACAAAATCAAGAGAAATTTCTGCAGAAGATAAGGAATGACTTTTTGAACAAATGGGTTTCTCATATGGTATACGTACTGCAAATTTCAGACGGATTGCAAGATCTTACTTTCCACATGAAGGATATTTTAAGAGGCTTGAGGGAGTTGAAGAAATCCACTGTCTTGGCCTTTGAGATGCTACAAGTCTTCTCCGAAGAGCATGACAACAGTTCAGTAAGTTTTTTACACAAGATCCACTTTTTCAGATGGAATCTACCGGTTTATGTACTTGTCTGATGTTAATGGGCTGTAGGATCTTTGGAATCACAAAGAATTAGCTCAAGAAGATTGTAGCATCAATGGCGAAGTTCTTTCAATTGCTTGCTTCAAAGGCAAAATTTTCTCGGGCCACTCAGATGGAATAATAAAGGTCAGTCTATCGTTCTTCAATCTGTATGCGCTTTTGTTCAAATGTTTTATTTTCATTCATCTAGTAATTCTTGAGAACCTGTCCAATTTCGTGAACAATCGTATAATTTTTTTTTTTGAACTGAGATTGATGGCATCCCTTTCCGTTTTTAATGTTAAAGGTCTGGACTTGTAAAGGTGCCTTACTGCAACTCGTCCAAGGTATTCAAGAACACAGCAAGCCAGTCATCAGCTTAGTAATGCTGTATTCAACAGGGAAACTATACAGTGGTTCCCTTGATAAGACTGTGAGGGTATGATACTTGTTTGTCTGAAAAAAGACTCATTGAATCAATTTGGTTTTGTTACCACAAAATTCGCACTCAAAATAAATCAAAAACAATTTCCTTCGCTCTAAGAGTGTAAAGCTTAGTTAATGCAAAAAAGTTCGCCTTACTTCTGGTAGGTTTGGTCAATTACGGAGGAAGGAATTCATTGTGAACAAGTTCAGGAGACGAAGGATCACATCAACAGCCTTGTAGTTTCGAATAACATTGCTTGCTATATCCCACAAGGAGTCGGCATCAAGGTAAAATACAAAATCTGTTTGTTCTATATTTCCTTTGCATTTTCTTTTTAATTACTCCTATTTTCTTAGCAAGGAGAGGGGGATCGTACAAATTTTGTGAAGTCTAGTCTTATTGATTACTCTATGTTGATATATATCATCCGAGTGGCATAAAAAGCTGCAGGCCTTTGTGTTG
This sequence comes from Fraxinus excelsior, assembly GCA_019097785.1. Classification (NCBI taxonomy): domain Eukaryota; kingdom Viridiplantae; phylum Streptophyta; class Magnoliopsida; order Lamiales; family Oleaceae; genus Fraxinus; species Fraxinus excelsior. Next base: position 5,211,125 of record CM032641.1, read on the forward strand.
AAATGTTAATTTTGACTCGTTATGTAACTTATTTTAAGGTGCACTCGTGGAATGGATCCTCCAAATTACTAAATCAGAACAAGTATGTCAAGTGTTTGGCTCTCGTACATGGAAAACTATATTGCGGGTGCCATGACAATAGCATTCAGGTACCTACCAAAAAATGATATTTTCATTTAATCATTATATGTACGAGCTCCATATATAAATCGATGCTTAACTGATTTTACAGGAAATCGATTTAGTCAGTGGAACAATAGGAAATATTCAGATTGGCTCCAAGAAATTACTTGGGAAAGCATATCCTATCTATTCACTGCAAGTTCAAGATGGACTGATATATTCAGCTGGTCCTTCTCTTGATGGAGCAAATGTTAAGGTAGTATTCCCCTAACCACACGCAAAGAAGAACATCATCACTATTTTTCTATTATAATTTTTAAAATTGACCTCCTACTCCCAGTCACTGCTGATGTGACAGGAAGAATCGTAAGTATGGTTATCTAAATATATATGTATGACAGTTGCAGAGAACCCATAAGTAAGGCTCTCTTGCCACGTCAGCAGTGGAAAATTTTTATGATGTCTACTGTAGGTAGGAGATCAGATCTGTTGTAATTATTGTCATGAAGCTGAAGTTTTCTTTTTGTTTGCATTCACTTCGAAAAGATTTGGACCACTTCGAATTACACTATGGTCGGATCACTGCCGTCAACCTTGGAAGTTCGAGAAATGGTTGTGAGCTCGGAACTAATATATTTGGGATGTAAGAGTGGTATTGTGGAAGTTTGGTGCAAAAAGAAGCAAACTAGAGTAGAAACACTTCAAAGTAATACCAACAGCAAAATTCTTTGCATGGCTCTTGATAACGATAAAGATATTTTTGTTATCGGAACATCTGATGGAAGAATTCAGGTAATGTACTGCTAAAATCTTCTCTTTGACGTACCAGATGTGCGAACATAGACAAATAACTTCAATTTTATTTATGCAGGCATGGGAGCTAAGCTAAATAACTTAACTGATTTCAGGATTAAGAATCGAAGGTGAAAAATGTAAACATTTTTTACTAGGAATAAGCATATCAGTATCAGCTATTCAATGTGTAAATTCTTCATATCAAACGACGACATTGTTTATGCTCAAAATCCAGTCTACTAAAGTTACGTAAAATCCAGATCGAAGGATTGTACATAAATATATTTAATATTGTAGATCTTTTTAGGGAATAAAAAAAATGTTCCAAATTCATTCAGTTGGTGGGTGATTTTAATTTATCTTTTTATCATTTGTTTTATACTTCGTGAATGGTTGCTTAGTTTTTGTTTGGTGTAGATTACAATCAATGGATTTTGATAAACGTTGATTAAATATATGGTTGGAAAGTTCCAAGTCTTGTAAAATATGTGGTTAAAATTAAATGTTAGTAGTTAAAAGAGAGAAAAGAGAAGAAAAATTATAAGTCAATAGACTTGTGTATATTATAATGAGAACTAAAGTCCTATATTTGTAGGGAAGGAGTAAGGAGACAATAGTAATAATTTCTAGGTGGTAGGGATACAATTGTCATTCACTAATAAATTTACTATTTACAATACTTCTCCTTGAATGACAAATTAAAAAATATGTGTCTCGTTAAAACCTTATTTGATAAAAATCCAATGGGATAAAACATCAAACAAAGGAAAAAAAAAGTACAGTTATTTTGGAGTATTAAAGATAAATACTGTCAATTTAAAACCTTACTAGGAAAACTCAATAGGATAAAACATAAATAAAGGAAAAAGAGTACATCTACTCTCCCGATGTTGATCACTGAAAATCTTTGAGTCGACGCATTCGAATCTTGTGAACCAATTTCTTGAATGTAGATGTTGAATATGCTTTTGTAAATAAATCAGTCATATTGTCACTTGAGCGAATTTGTTGAACATCGATGTCGTCATTCTTCTGAAGGTCATGTATATTAAAGAATTTTGGAGAAATATGTTTTGTAATGTCACATTTGATATAACCTCTTTTGAGTTGTGTAATACAGACATCACTGTTTTCATACAAAATTGTTGGCCAATCTTTTGTTGAAGTTAATCCGCGTGATACTTGGATATGATGGACGTTCCTCAACCATACACATTCTCGGCATGCTTCATAGATTACAATAATTTCATAATGATTTGTCATTTGAGGATGTTGCTGTCAATGATTAATTCACAGATATCCATAATATAGCTTTTCCTCCACGTGTAAACATGTATCATGTTTGTGATTTAGCTTTATATGAGTCAAAGAGATAACTTGCATTTCCATATCCTATTAAAGCAAATCTCGACTTTTGAGAATAAAATAATCACAAATCAATAATACCCTTCAGTAATGAATAATATATTTAACACAATTTCAATGTCTTTGTATTGATGCAGAGCTATATCTTGTAAGGAGATTTACAGAAAAAGTTATATTGTGTCGAGTACAATTTTCAAGATAAGTTAATATTTCAATTGCACTAAAATATAGCACTTCACGACAAAAAAAACATTTTCTCCATCTTCAAGTGACCAAAAATGATCTTTTTTCACATCAAATGATCGAACAAACATAGGTGATTCCAATGAATGTGCATTATCCATATAAAAGCATTTTAAGACTTTTTCTGTATATGTAGATTGATGAACAAATAATTCTTCTTGAAAATATTCAATTTGCAATCTAAAAGAGAATTTGATTTTTTTTTTTCAAATCTTTCATCTTAAATTCATTTTTCAAATAATTTGTAGTTTTGTTGAGCTCTTTAAAAGTTTGAATTAAATTTAAATTATCCACATAAATTACCACAATTGCAAATCCATATTTGTTTTCTTAATGAAAACATGTCGGCAGACATTGTCATTTTTATAACCTTCCTTCAACAAATATTCGCTAAAACAATTATACCACGTGCATCTAAATTGTTTCAATCCATATAATGATATTTGCAATTTAATTGAGAATATGGTTCTCGGACATATATCATTTGTTTTTCGCAATTTAAGTCCCTCGTGTACTTTCATATATACGTTATCAAGTTAACCAAACAAATAGGCAGCCACTACATCTATAAAGAGCATATTGAGCTTTTTCATCAAACTAATTAAGAATCTAAAAGTGATGATATTCATTACGGGGGAATATGTTTCCTTATAATTAATTTCTGGCCTTTGTGAGAAACCTTGAGCTACGAGTCAAGTTTTATATCTTGTGATTTCATTATTTTTATTTCTCTTTCGTACAAAAACTCATTTGTATTCAACATGAATTACATTTTCAGGTGTTCGAACTAAAGGTCCTAACACTTTTCGTTTCTCTAAATAATTCAATTCTGCCTGTATAGCTTCTTTTCACTTTGGTCAATCATTTGTATGTTGACATTCTTTAATGGACTGTAGTTCAGGAACCTTATTTTATATAATGTCAAAAGTAACGTTAAAAGCGAAACTATTGCCCATAACAACATTATTTTGTTCCCATAATTTATTGAAATCTCATTATTCTCGAACACTTGTGGTTCTTCAAGAACCATATTTTCAATATTCGATTGATCAATATTTTCCAATGTTACTTCTTCTGAAGTTTTTGATTTGTTTTCGTTTTGTACTTTTTTTCGAGGTACAGTGTCTTTTGAGCCAATTGATCGACCGCGCACGTATTTGAGATTCATTTGCTTTAGCAAGTTCTCTACATCAGTTTTTACTAAAATATTTTTTGTTTGTATTTATGACTTTGTCAATTTCTTCGGACACTCGGATGAGAGTTGTTCTAGTAATTTGATTCTTGCCCCGACCATCTGTAGGTCCGGTTATTGTTGACTCAACTTATTGGCCTAATCCGATTTTGGCTAAAGATAATGGTAAGGTGAAGGAAATTGTGACTGTTCCTCACCAGAGATGAACACCTATTAAGAGAAATCAAAGGAGACAAGACAGTACATCAGATGTGATTTTTCATTCTACTCCTCAAACTATTACCACTATTGTTCCTATTATCCTCGTCGCCACAGTTACTATATCACAGACATCTGCTAATCATATGGTTCCTAGTTTTTATACTGCTCCACCTATTATTAGCAATATTGCTCCATATATTACTATATATCTACTATCAAATAATTCTACAATTGCTCCCGTTAGGGTAGCAATGTCAATGAGCCGAGCCACGAGCCGAAATTCGAAGCTCGGGCTTGGCTCCAGCAAAATAGGTCCGAGCTTTTTAGGCCCGAGCCGAGTCGAGAAAACATTCGACCAAAAAAATGAGGTTTGACCTGAGCTTTCGGCTTCAGCCTAAGCAGGCCGAACCTAGCGGCTAGAGTTTTCTTTTTCATATCACGGAGGCAGCTAAAAGTAGTAGACTGCCTGCATACAGCTATTTTATCTTACATTTATTTTTTATTTTTTTTAATAAGTAGACTGTCGCTTGCAGTCGGGCCAGGCTCGATGGAACCGAGCCACAAGCAGAGCCGAGCCGACTCGGGCTTTTTGCCATGGCTACATTAAGGTGGATACTCAAAGTTTTCCTTTTATTACATCAGCTCCTCAATTAGTAGTTCAGTCTCTGGACTTCATCAGCATTACTCCTATGATGGTTAGTTCTACATATTTTGATCCTCTCTTGGTGAATATGTTAGAGAGGCCAAAGGGTTATATGGAGTCAGATGTTCATGTTATCTCTGTACCTTATCAGTAGAATATAGAGGCTTTTTTATCTACAGATCAGTTAGATTCTGGTGTTTTTTCTCGTATTAAAGTTCATCAATAGGGTTTATATTGTCGATCTTCTGCTTATGACTTGGCAGGTATTGCTGGTAGGATAGAAGATGATGGTTTTGTCCCAGTTGGTCGGAAACGAAATTCAAAAGCTACTGATACTTCATTTCCTAGGATGGTGACGAAGAGTCAGTCACATGACACATCTTCACGTACATCCAGATGAGTAGCCTCATATGAAATGCGAGAGATGTAGCAGCTACTCGCCTGCATCTGAAGAGACTTATACAGCATCACCAAATTTTTCTCTTGGTTATATTAGAGTATTTTGCTCTTCAACATAGATTTACATATACTCGACGATATCTGCACTTTGACACAGGAGTTCAGAATGTGTCGAACAAGATCTGATTTTTTTGGAACACAAGGACTATTGTTACTGTTATTGTTGATCATCCGCAGTTCCTTCACATTAGAGTTGAAGATCCCAGACTAGCGCGTCCCATCTATCTGACTTATGTCTATGCTTTATATGATGTAGCTATCAAGAAGGATTTGTGGGAGGGCCTTCACCACATTTCCCTCGATATGGATGAACCTTGGTTAGTTGGGGGAGACTTTAAAGTTATTACACATGATGGTGAGCACACTGATCATACTATTTATGATCGAGGCACTACTATTTTTTCTGATATGATGTTAGATAGTGGTTTGAAGGACGCTGGTTTCCTTGGGAATTGATATACTTGGACCAACGATAGAGTTAGAAAGAGACTTGATTGGGTACTCATTAATTCTACAGTTACAATATTATGTTGACAGCTTACAGTGAAGCACTTGAATCGGACTTCATATAATCATTCGCCTTTATTACTTCAGTAGGTTTCTGATGATGATTTGGGGCCTAGACCTTTCAGACTCCTCAACATTTGGACCAAGCATCATGACTCTTCATCATTTGTCACTCAGAAGTGGTCGTTCCCTACTCATCTTACGGGGATGGCTACTCTTTGGGAGAAATTCTTTAGACTGAAATAGGGATTGCGTTGGTAGAATTGACATGTGTTTGGAGATGTTTGCCAATGGGTACGAGATGTTGATAATAGGGTAGACGAGGCAGATATAGTATATGATAGAGACCCTACACCAGAGCATCGTGACCTATTACATCATGCCCAAGCAGTTTTGAACCGAACCTTATCTATTGATGAGGGTTTTTGGAAACAAAAGGTCGATTCACGTTGGGTAGGTGAAAGAGATCACAATATTCGTTATTTTCATGTGATAGTTCAGGGACGTCTGATCAAATCGTGTATTAGGTCCATCAGGATGTAGGCAGGAGAAGTCTTAGCTACTCTTATTGACATTCAGACTTCTGCTATTGCATTCTATCAGGATCTTCTATATGCTCCTACACAGCCGTTGGACCTCATTTGTTCTGATATCATCCCCAACCTTTTAACGAAGGATGATAATTTGGCACTAAAACGTATCCCTTTAATTCATGAGGTACGAGAGGCGATGTTTAGTATATGCTGACAATGTTGCCGAACCGAATGGATTATCATTCCTATTCTTCCAGTATTGCTGAGACATTATTCAAGTCAATGTATACAGGGCAATCTTAGACTTTTTTTACGGTAAGCTAGACTTGAAACCACGCATTGTGTTCTTATTTTCTTCTTCATTATTTCATTATTGTCATTATCTTGCAATTCGTTTCTTGACAAGTGGTATCAGAGCGTGATGTTGATTGTTCCTCATGGTGACAATGAAGTATGACATTCCATTGTTGGTTAGAAACATGAGATTTACATTATGGCAAGTGAATATGCGAGCGATGTTGGTGCAAATGGATTTGATCAGATCTGGATCGATAGGATCAGGCGGTGCATCTCGGAGTGTCGTTTTTCTGTACTTTTAAATGACTGCCCATGTATTTTTTCCCTCATCACGAAGGCTTAGACAAGGAGATCCTAGCCATCCTTGTTCATCATAGCTGCTAATTACTTATCATGTCTGCTCACTTAGAGGTTTCAGAAGTATCTCGGTATGGTGTTATCAACATGGAGGTAGTACTCTTGTCTCACACCTTTCATTTGCTGATGATATGATCATATTCGTCAATGGTCAGAAACAGTTTATCATGAGGATTCTTAGTTGTCTTGAGCATTATGAGGGGGTTTCTAGTCAGTTGGTGAACAGGGACAAGAGTGGACTCATACTATCCAGACTAGCATCTATTAGTTAGATCAGATGATTGGAGATTTTCACTAGTTTTTGACGCCAACAACATCTTTTCATTTCACTGGGAGTCCGCTTATTTAAGGAGGCCAAGAGGAGTTTCATTTATGATGACCTTATCTAGAAGGTTAGGAATATGATCTCAAGTTGGGCTTCAAGAATTTTATCATATAGGGGTCATATTACTTTCCCGAGGTCAGTGCTCTCCTCTATGCTATTATACCTTCTTCAGATCATGCAGTCCCCTAATGCTATCCTGAAGAAATTTGAGAGCAAATGTGCGTGATTCCTATGGGATTCCAAATAGCAGACACGACGTTTACATTGGCGTAGCTGGAAAGAGATTTGTCCTCCTACTGATGATGGTGGTCTAGGCTTTAGGAGATTGCAGGATTTGGTAGACACCTTCTCCACGAATCTCTGGTGGTTGTTTCGTTCTCAAAAATCTCTTTGGGCCAAGCTCTTACGGGGCAAGTATTGTATGGGAGACACATTCTTTATTCGCAGTAATTCCCTACGCAGTCCTATCTGGAAGATGTTGAAATTAGTTTAGCCCCAAACAGAGGCACACATTGCATGGCACTTTAGTGTAGGTTAGATTTTCTTTAGGCATGATTGCTGGATGGGTGAGACTACATTAACATCCTCATTCCCACACAGATAGCACACATCTACGAGGATGCAAGATTTTTATAATGATACTGTGTGGGATATAGGACGTTTGTTACAGGTTCTCTCTCCTCTTGTGGCGGAGCAGATAGTGGCTAGACATTTTAGCAGAATACATTGGATGGTAGCTTCATTTCCAAGTCATCATGGCAGGTCATACGTTTGGGATGCCAGTATCAGGATTTGTACTAGTTAATATGGAGCTTCATTTTGTCTGTCACTGTCTCATTTTTCTGCTGGACACTATGGCGGGGCCCATTCTAGTAGATGTGGTTATTTAGGGAAGGATTTGATGTTAGTTGGCTTTTCAATGTCAGTGTTGTTCCGAGACTTAGACTATCAGTCATATTTTCACTAGGAGTAGCATCTCCAATCAGGTATAGCAGTATTTTGAGGATATTTTTCAGATACCCATGAGTTCAGGAGAGGGAGTCAGATAGAGATGCTAGAGATGTAGGTGTTCTGGACAGTATGTTCATTTTGGACACAATTGCATTATCATTTCTCTACTGATATTTTGGTATCTATGGACCGCGAGAAATGATATGAAGCATAGAGGATCGCATGGTAGCCAGATGTATCATTTGGCGGGTCTATCGTATGATCTCTTTTCTTCATATGGGAGGATTGTTTCAAGCATTGCATAGGTGAGAGAATTTGACACTTGCATCTCTATTTGATATTTTTATGGACCCTCATTCCCCATCTCTCATTATTCTTGTTTGGTGGCACACTCTATTTATCGGATCTGTCAAGATCAATACTGATGGTTGCATCAAGGATGATTATGTGAGTGAGGGAGGCATCATCAGAGATCACTCAAGACATTGTATCAGGGCTTTCTCAGCTTCGTATGGACCATGCATAATATCAGAGGCAGAGCTCCGAGCTATTCTTGATGAGATTTTACTAGCTCAAAGACTAGGTTATTCAACGATTTCAGTTGAGTCAAATTCTACAGTAGCTATTCACTACATCACTGGATGGGCTATTCAATGCATACTTACATGTATCACATACATCATATCTTTCAAAAGAGATACACTCTCCCACATTTATAGAGAATGAAACTAGGTTGCGGATGCTCTTGCTATTGAGGGTTGGGATCATCAACGATATCAGGTATATGGACCACTTGACCTACCACAACATATTAGGGAACTAGTACAAGTTAACAGACATAGATTGCTTAAGAGATCAAAGTGAGATAAAATTGTTTCATTCCAAAAAATCTTATCTTGTTTATCAAGATGTAGTTTTTCTTCTCTCAAAATTAGGAAATTCATTTAATCAAAATAACAATCTGCAAAATGTGCAGTAAATAAATTACCGGCTAAAGGTTCAAAGTACCTAATAATAGATGGTAAATCAAAACACACATAAATCACAAGTCTTCATTGTGGACCCATTTTAGTACATTGTGGGGGTGAAATAGGAACTTGAACAGTACAACCAAAAATTCGCAACTGAGAAAATATTAGGTTCATGACCAAATGTCAGTTGCAAAGGTGAATATTGATAACATACAGTTGGTCTAATACGGACCAAGGACGCAGCATGTAATATGACATGACCTTAAACAGAAGTTAGGAGTTTTATTTTCATAAGTAATGGTCTAGCAATAAGTTGTATACATTTAATAAATGACTCTGCTAAACCATTTTATGTATAGACATGCACAATTGAAAGTTCAATAACAATCACAATTGACATAGAATAAGCATTGAATGCTTGTGATCTAAATTCACCAGCATTGTCAAGACGAATAGTCTTGATTGAGTGATCGAATAATTGCACTCGTGATTTTATGATTTGAGCAAGTTGTCAAGAAAAAAACTACATTTCTAGTAGAAAGTAGGCAAACATGTGATTGTCTAGTAGAAGAATCAATTAATACCATAAAATAATGAAAATGATCCACTTGGTGGGTGTATTGATCCACTTATATCTCCATAATATTTTCCAAGAAAGTTAGAGATTCAATATTGACTTTTGTAGTCGAATGTCTAATGATTAACTTGCTTTGAAAACAAGCTACATATGAATAATCATTATGTAAAAAAAATCTTCTGGATCCTTAAAAGATGTTTATGTGAGTTGTTTATTATTCGACGCATCATTATAACTCCTAGATGTCAAGTTGATCATACAAAAGTATAAAATTTTTTTATCAACGAACTTTTAGTTCGTGATAATATTTGATTCAACCATTTTTATAAATGTATAATACATACTAGATAGAAGTGCATGAAGTTTTTCTTTTATCTACTTCTGGCCAAATACAAAAGAAGTTATGAAAAGATATTCAACATTCTTTTTTTGTATCGTCTCAATGAGATATCCATTGCAGCGAATATCTTTAAAACTAAACAAATTTCTTCTGAATTTGTTAGAATAGAGTGCATCTTCAATATATAATTTTATATTATTTGGTAAAATAATACAACCTCTTTTGGAGCCTTCAACTATATTCATTGCACTTGATATCGTATTAGCATCATCTTAAAGAATTGGGTGAATATTTGCACTATCTATTAAACAAATATTTTCAAAATCTATCTTAAATCTTATTAGTATATCAAGACTTACGCTTTTTCAGAAGCAATAGTATGATATTCTTTGAAAATATTGAAACACCGAATTGTATGCTCTTTTGGAGTGATAAAGTAATATTCTTCTTTAATAAAACTTATTTTCCTTTAAAAATTACTATAAGTATCGAATTGTTTAGTTTGTATTCTTCAAAAACACAATGAGATATAATTTTTCGAGACATGTACTATTTCGAGAACATATTATATTTATTATTATTTCTTCAAAAGCAATAGGCAATACTCTTCTAAAATATTGAAAATTTAATTCATGCCCTTAAGGAATAATCATATATTATTATAGTAATACAAAGATTTACTCTTCAAGAGTATAAATATAATTTACATTAAATTGTATTTGATTATGTTCTTCAGGAACAAATAAAATTTAATTAGAATATCTGTCCATAATAGTGTGCTACTTTAGGAGTACCAACAAACTATTATTTAGATATATTAACTCTTTAGGAGTATGCAATATTCTTCAATTCTTCAAAAATATTAATTATAATGTCGTGTTAATTCAAAAGCAACGAATTATTTGTAACAGATATATCTACATTAATTTTTTTTTGGAATATTAATTATAATTTTGTGTTGTTTCGAGAGAAACGACATAATAATTTATTGCTTCGAATTTATGAAAGAACATTTAAAATATCTAATCAAGTTATAAATATTAAATACCATACAAATAAGAATTGATCAAATAAAAGAATAAACAGGAATTGAATACATTGAATATAGTTATGATTTGAAAAAAAATAAAATAGAAATTGATTGCATACAGAAGAATTGGAGCACAAAAATTATAGTGGCAGCCAATTGGCAAAATTGACACATGAATTGGCAAGCAGATTTAAAACATTTCAGCAGCAAGCAGAAAATTCAATGTTGCCACGCAATTGATATAATTGTTTCGACATGCAGATTAAAAAATTGGCAAAAAGCTGGAAGGCAAAAGAATAAATTGATTACGATAGATTTCTTTCAATTCCGTTTAGGAGTAACAATTTACAAGAAGAAATTGATGTGCTATAATGTATCTATATACAAAAAATTCACATGTTACCTATGATTGCTCGTGGTGATATTGTAGTGAGCATGGTTGATACCAAGGATAACCCTGCTGATATGATGACAAAACCACTTCCTATTACTGAGTTAGAGCATTTTTTAAACTTAGTGGGTGTTTGTCACTGATTTAGTACATTAGGGCTTGTTTGGAAGAGGAGAAATGGTGTTTACTCGAAGATATGTTTTAATTACTTGTGATGGAATTTGGCTTAACGTGGAGATTTGTTCTGGTGTGATCCTAACTCCATGTGATTTGGATTTGGTTGATTGGAATAAGTCTAAAGAAGTTTGGGTTTTGGAGAGTTCTAAGTCATGAAGATCAAATTTCATCAAGGATTGAGAGTTTGGTTTAGAAAAAACTTGGAGATGAAGTAAAACACTTTGCGACGGAAAAAAAAATTCAGCAAGCTCGGCGAGAACCCGACGCTGCAACTCCAGGCGAGGGCGCCAGGTCCCACACCGAGGTGCTCGGGATGGCGCCATGGTGCCCCATTAGAGTATCCTTCCACAATATTCCTATTTTATTCGAATTTTTGGATTCCTTCATCTTGGACTCCAATAAGAGGATTTATATATATTTCCACATTGTATCTCCATATTGTAACATTCTCATTATATTCTCTACACATTCAACAACATATTGAAAGATTGAGAGCTTAGATTTCAATTGATATAATTAAAATCTTGATATTGTAAACCAAAAACTATTGATTATAGTAGATTGATCTCCTTTGAAATTATTGTGTTCTTATTTTCTTCTTCATTATTTCATTATTGCCATTATCTTGCAATTCGTTTCTTAACAAGTGGTATCAGAGCGTGATATTGATTGTTCTATATGACGACAATGAAGTATGACATTTCGTTGTTGCATAGAAACATGAGATTTACATTATGGCAAGTGAAGGTGCAAGCGATGTTAGCGCATATGGATTTGGAGGAAGCTTTGCTTGGCCTTAACAGGATGTCTGCTACCTGGATATAGGATGAAAAGTGACGTAAGGATCGAAAATACCAATCTCAAATTCATCTACATCTCTTGAATCAAATTCTTCAGGATGTTCTTAAGGAGAAAATTACTGATGCGTTGTGGTTGAAGTTAGAGCAACTTTGTATAACAAAGAGCTTGAACAGTAAGCTAGATTTGAAACGACGCTTATTATCTCATCGAATGTCTGAAGGTGCATCATTAGATGATCACTTAACTATGTCCAAATAAATTGTGGCTGAAAGAAGTCGGGATACTTTCACCGTGAAAGAAGTCTATGATACTTTACTGTCTAAGGAGTAGATGAGGCATCTTGATGGAGGATCTAGAAATCATGCTAAAGGCTTGATTTTGCACAGGAGAAATCAAGATAGGAATCTTGGCAGAAATATGAGGGGCATATCGAAGTCTAGACATGCTGAGAAGACATGTCACTATTGTAAGAAGAATGGGCATATTAGAGCTGATTGCTATGCCATGAAAAATAGAAATAAAGTTGTTGGTGCTACTAAGAAAGAGAAGTAACATGTTAATACAGTAGAGACTGATGTTGTGGAAGATGAGCAAATTAATGGAGAGTTTCTTGTGATTTCTGAGAGAGATTTTAAACTTTGTGAGTAATGGGTTTTTTAATCGACTTGTACTTTTCATATATGTTCTAACGGGGACTGTTTTTCTACATATGAAGGAGTTTCAAGAGGTGTTTTGATTATGAGAAATAATGTGCCTTGTAAAATAGTCAGAGTTGGCACAGTTAGAATCAAAATGTTTGATGGTACTGTCAGAACACTTACAGATGTAAGACATGTTCCAGAATTGAAGCTAAATCTCATATTTTTTGTGCACTTGACTCAAAGAACTATAGGTACATTTGTGAATGTGGAGTTTTGAAAGTGAGCCAAGGTGCTCTCGTTGTCATCAAGAGGTATAAAAACTCTACACAATTGTACATTTTATACGGTTCCACGGTAATTGGGGATGCAGTAGTTTCTACTTTTTCTTGACAGATGATAAAGTTACAAAACTTTGGCATATGTGGCTCAAGTATATGAGTGATAATAAGATGACAGAGTTGAGTAGAAGGGGACTTTTTGATGGGCAAAAGACTAGCAAAATAGATTTTTGTGAGCATTGTGTGTTTAGAAAACAAAAGAGAATCAGATTTACAAAGGGAAGACACAACACGAAGGGAACACTTGAATATATCCATTCAAATCTTTGGGGATCATCCAGGATACCATCTAAAGGAGGCTGTTATTACTTGTTGACAGCAATTGATGACTTCTCCAAGAAAGTTTGGGTAATCTTCTTAAAGCAAAAAAGTGATGTGTTTGAGATCTTCTAGGAGTGGAAAACATTGGTAGAAAAGTAGACTGGAAAGTAAGTAAATGTCTATGCACTGATAATGGGTTGGGGTTTTATTTAGATAAATTTAATAGCTTCTGCAGGGCTGAAAGCATCTTAAAACACTTGACAGTACCTGGAATTCCTCAACAGAGTGGCGTGGCAGAACGGATGAACATAACCTTGATGGAAAAGGTTCATTGTATGCTTTCAAAGTTTGGGTTGCCTAAGTCTTTTTGGGCTAAAGCTGCTACTACAGCTCTTTTCTAATTAATCGCTAACCATCAGTTGTCATTGATAAAAAGACATCAGAAAAGGTATGGTCTGGTAAAATTTCTTGCTATTCTGATTTGAAAATTTTTGGGTGTCCGACTTATACTCATGTGGATAATGAGCAATTGGAGCCTAAGTCTAGAAAGTGCATCTTTCTTGGCTATAAATCAGGTGTGAATGGGTATAAGTTGTGGGGTCCTGAGAATAGAAATGTAGTTGTTAGTAGAAATGTAGTGTTTGAAGAACTTGCTATGGTTCGTGGTTCACCTCTTGCAGATTCTGATAAAATTGAGGAGTAGAATCATTCAACTCGGGTGGAGTTAGAAATTGGTTCAGAGAAATAATTAGTAGTTACAAAATAGTCTACTATAGATCAGTCTAGTTCAGGGTTGACATATAGTAATATTTTGCCTACGTTGCCTACACCACCATTACCACAGCATTCTATAGCTAAAGATAGACCTCGTAGATAGATTAAACCTCCACAGAAGTATGGGGAAATAGATTTGGTAGCTTATACATTGAGTGTGATTGAAGACATTGATTCTACTGAGGAGTCTGTTACATATTCATAGGCAGTCAGTTGCGGTGATTCTAACAAATGGATGATTGCTATGCAGAAAGAGATGAAGTCATTGAGCAAAAATAACACTTGGGACTTGGTGAAATTACCTAAAGGTAAAATGGTGGTTCGTTGTAAATGGATGTTTAAAATAAAGGAAGGTATATCAGGGATTGAAGATGCTGAATACAAGGCTAGATTGGCGGTTAAAAGGCTACAGTCATATTTCAAGTGTTGATTTTACATATGTGTTTTTACCAATTGTGAAGCATAGTTCTCTTCGGGCTTTACTTAGAGTGGTGGTTAAAAATGATTTGGAACTTGAGCAAATGAATGTCAAGACAACTTTCTTACATGGAGAACTTGAGAAGAGAATCTACATACAACAACCAGAGGGGTTCATAGTTTCAGAGAATGAAGATTATGTGCGCTTGTTGAAGAAATCCTTATATGGATTAAGGTAGTCACCGAGGCAGTGGTATAAGAGGTTTGATTCATTCGTGACTACTCATGATTTTAATAGATGTCATTATGATAGTTGTGTGTACTTCAGAATGAAAAGTAGTAGATCAACTACATATTTGT
Organism: Fraxinus excelsior; assembly: GCA_019097785.1. Taxonomy (NCBI): domain Eukaryota; kingdom Viridiplantae; phylum Streptophyta; class Magnoliopsida; order Lamiales; family Oleaceae; genus Fraxinus; species Fraxinus excelsior. The sequence continues at coordinate 5,226,194 of CM032641.1, forward strand.
TATTATATATTGATGATATGCTTATAGTAGCCAAGAATAAAGTAGAGGTCAAAAAAGTAAAATTACAAGTCAACAAGGAGTTTAACATAAAGGATTTGGGTGCAGCTAAGAAAATTCTTGGAATGGAGACCTTAAGGGATAAAAATGTTGGCAGAATATATTTGAGTCAGAAGGGGTACATTAAGAATGTGCTTGAAAGATTCAATATGATGAAAGCTAAGATTGTCAGTACTCCATTGGCTGCCCACTTCAAACTATTATCTAACTTGTGTCAATAGTCAAATGAAGACATTGATTATATGTCTTGGGTTCCTTACTCCAGTGCAGTTGGTTCGCTCATGTATACTATAGTTTGTACCAAACTTGATTTGGCACATGCGGTTAGTGCAGTTAGCATATACATGGCTAATCCTGGCAAGGAACATTAGAAAGCAGTGTAGTGGATCTTCAGATACTTGAGGGGCTCTTCAAAGGACTTTGTTAGGAGTACATAAATTTTCACATAATGGTTTACATAATAACATGTGGCACATATCCAACATTTAATTCAAATCTCACACTTTCACATTAACTACCGAACATCACATTATGTACTCATTTATGTATTTAAATTATGTACAACAAGAATTATCCCTCTTCAAATGCTTGTTTGCAATTTGGTAGAAATTCGTATGGAGTAATCGGTTATGTGGATTCAGATTATGCATGGGATATTGATAAGAGGATATCACTTACAGGGTATGTGTTTACCCTTGGAGACTATGCTATCAGATGGAAATCTATTTTGTAAAATACAGTGAATTTGTCTACAACAGAAGTAGAATACATGGTCATTACATAGACATGTAAGGGGTTATGTGGCTGAGAGGATTAATTGGTGAAATCATTGAAGACTTGTAGATATTTACAGCATTTTGTGATAGTCAGAGTGAAACTTTCTTGACAAAGGATCAGATGTTTCACGAGAGGACTAAGCACATTGATGTGAGGTACCATTTTGTGCGTGATGTAATTGCTCTATAGCGAGCAAGGTTGATACAAAGGATAATCATGCTGATTCGATGACAAAACTACTTCCTATTTTTAGGTTTGAGCATTTTTTAACTTAGTATGTGTTTGTCATTGATTTAGTCTATTGAGACTTGTTTGAAAGAGGAGAAATGGTGTTTACGTGAAGATGTGTTTTAATTCCTTGTTATGGAATTTGGCTCAAGGTGGAGATTTGTCGTGGTGTGATCCAAATTCTATGTGCTTTGGATTTGGTTAATTGGAAGAAGTCTAAAGAAGTTTGGGTTTTTGAGAGTTCTCAGTCATGAAGATCAAATTTCATCAAGGATTATGAGTTTGATTTGAAAAAGGATTTGGAAATAAAGTAAAACACTTTGGGATGAAAAAAATTCAGCAAGCCCAGCACCACAGCGCCCCTTCTTGGAACAGTGAACCCGATGCTGCAACGCCTGGCAATGGCGCCGCGGTGTTGGGTCCTGCGCCGAAGCGCTCGAGGTTGGCGCCATGGCACCCCCGTAACGTATACTTCCGCGATTTTCCCGTTTTATCCTAATTTTGGGATTCCTTCATCTTGGACTCCAATAAGAGGGTTTATATATATTTCAACATTGTATCTCTGTATTATAACATTCTCATTATGTTCTCTACACTTCAACAACATATTGAGAGATTGAGAGCTTAGATTTCAATTGAGATTACTGAAATATTGATATTATAAATACAAAAATATTGATTATAGCGGATTGCTCTCCTCTGTCAGTGGTTTTTTTCTCGAATTGGGTTTCCATGTAAATTCTTGTGTTCTTATTTTATTCGTCGTTATTTCATTATTGCCATTATCTTGCGATCCGTTTCATGACATTACGAAATTAATTTTGGTACACTTGATAGATGATTATGTTTAGGTATGTTCATTAGTTGCTATGAACTGGTCGATTTTACTACAAAATTGTTGAATTGATTCGGTTATACCAATTGCATTTTTAAGTTTTTTTTTTTAAAAAAATGACAGAATTACAATTTTTCAACTTAGATGACAAATTCAGCAATTATCTATAAGTTTCGAAACTACAATCTTCAACTTTTATTGAAACGACTTAGAAAATATTTTTAAAATGTCACTGTATTGTAAATGAAAAATTAAAAGAGTAAAATATTTTTCTTTTTTTTATGTGATCAATGTTAAACCATTTGAAAAGACTATTATAATTTCCTAGTAAATTATTCAATAGTTTGGTTATTGGTCTTTACATATTCTACTTTATAAACATTAAACCATCGGTCCCAATAACCAGATAATTTAATCTGGTCAAAATCCAGATCGATTTTATACATATGAATACACTTGAAATGCGGTAAAAATGATCTTTTATTTTGATAAGTGTATTTTATACATTTATTTCGACCACTAAACTAGAATATTTGTTGAATTGTGCTTTGTAGGAGTACATCAATGATATTGGTGGAATTGAAAAACAAAAGAGCGAGAAAAGACGTAATTGGAGCTAATATGAAGATTGGAGACTAAAATGCAAATAATGAAAAGTTGTGGCAGATGTCAAAATGAAGATGTGAAAGTGTAAGGGGTCAATTAAACAAGTAAGGAAGGCAAAGGATGGGAAAAAGATATCAAAAAGCGATGCGAAAAAGTTCGAGGACCAAACTGTCAAATTTTGAAGTTGACTTGTCCTATGCTATCGCGTAGGCCATCTAAGGACGCAACCTCATCCTAGCCATGATGAATTAAAGGGGCTAAACTGTTTGTTCTATACAGCCGCATAGTTCAACTTTGTAGGCGAAAATTCAATTTCCTAATTTAACTAAAACTCTGCATGAAAATTAAAGAGGGGTGTCCTTTATAAACCCTAGGACGTCCAAAAAGCAACCAATGCGGATTCTAGTATAATTTGAGAGCAAATTGAGAGATTTTACATCAAGGCGCAAGAAACCCATCGCTTGGGGACACAATTGCATTGGATTATTGAAGATTTCAAGATTCATTTATTATTTCTTGACTAGGTGATGTTTTACTTTATTTTTTCTTGTAATTTTTTATAGAAACAACATTATACAATGATGAACTTTACGGGATTTCAACATACCCCTCTATTGAGCTTTACGGGACCTCAATATTGAGCTTCATACAATGTTGATCTTTACGAAAATTCAACACGACCCATACTTTATCAAAATGATTTTACAATAGAATTCTTCTATTGATAAATAATACAAACAAGTTAAGTACTAAGAGATGTTAACTTCAATGAATAGCAATAAATGATAGTTCAAGTATTACATAAATATTTTTGATAAATATGATAGTTAAAAATTAGATTCAACCAATCAAAACTTTTCAATGAGATGATGAAAAAGAATCAAATACAATTAAGTTTAAAAATATTCTCAAAATATTTCTCTATTTTAATAAATAATCGTAATAGATTAAGCACTATGAGAAAAATTAGAAATTTTGGTTAATATGATGATTTTTTATCCAATCAATCAAAGTTTTCAATATGAAGAAATACAAGAAATATATGTAATGTAAATTCAAAGATTTTCTTTGAAATATATCTCTCTTTTATGAATAATATAAATAAATTAAGTACAAAAAGAGAGATGAAAAACTTTGATGAAGATGGTGATTAAAGACGTTGAATCAATCAAAGTTTTTGACATGAAAAAATAAATGAAATGAGTCCTAATATAATCTTGAAGAAATCTCTCTAAACATTTCTCAATTTGATGCTCTTAAAAATCTCAAAAGAATGGAAAGAGTGAAAGTATTTATAGCAATCAAAACATCAAAATTTCTAACCAACCAGACAAGTCATTCGGACATCCACATCCTGAACTGGACAACCGAACTAGCCGTTCTACGTTAGAAATCGGAATGGTTAAAAAAAATTACTGTTAGGCGAATCGGATGTCCGCATGGTCAATCGAACGTACACTTTGACATTTTTTTTTTTTTTTTCGAATTTTTCCTTTTTGATTGGTTTGAAAAAATGTAGACTTTTGAAGGACGTTTTCGCTTTAATTTTAAAGGTAAGTAACATTGTAAAATGTTTAAATATCAAGTTGAAATACTTACCTTTTTTCAAGAATAATTTTTTATGCAAGTGTTTTAATAAATTAATCTTTGTGTGCATAAAACAATTTTTGAGTTTTTATCATTTATTGATAAATATTAAAGTATTAATGTCTTTATATTCGAACTAAGAAATCTAGTTTTTGATCTGGTTTCGAAATCTGTATTTTAGACTTACCGTCTTGATCTTTCTTTGATATCGTTTCTCATGCTCTTGATATTTATCTTTTTTGGCTTTTGTCTTTTAAGTTTTTGTCTCGAATGATTTGACTTGAATGCTTAACTTCTACTTTGATTTTCATTTCGAGTCCGATATATAATGCTTGATTGAATTTAACATTGAATTATCATCACTCAAAAATCATTGTTAGAAACAATATTAATCATGTTTGTTATGATCAAATATTAAAAATGAAATCAACCATATGTTAAGATTTATTGTATTAGATGGATGACAAGACTTCTTCATTTTTAGTTTTAATTTGAGATTCTATTTTTTTCAGTTAAATTCTTGTGTTGTAATTCCATAAACATTAATCTTTACATTGTTTTAATATTTGCGCACCATTAGGATAATAAATTGCTATTCATGGAGTTGAAAAACTCATAATAGGTAGAATGTTGTTTATGAAACACACATACAAAAATGTTAGGAATAATATTTATAGCGTGTGCAATCGTGTGATATAATTTTGAATATATATGCAGGTTTTTAATATGAATTTGAACTAGAGATAGATCGGGTTGTGCTAAACGTAAGTTTATTATATCTTGAAGAAAATAGTAAATAAAACCAAATTATCGACTGTCACAAATGTATGAATTACATTAATTAACACAAGTTGATAATTGGAATTAGAAATAGATTAGTTGAGTCGGATATCCAGTATATTCACTCATATTTGATTTAAAAACCATATTTAAAAATTAGCATAATTAGAAACAAAATCAATCTCTTTTGTTAAAACGATAGAATTTGATAATATCGAATATATTAGAATTAAACTCTATTCCTATTAGACGATACTTTTCTTATAACATTATTACTTCTCAACGAATCCGTATGCTTGCGGAATTTCATCGAACAATTCGTGTACTTTTCACGTTACGTTATGATTAGCAATAAAAATACTCATTGATTTGCCTTTCCATTTATTGCATTTTAATGGTAAATGTTCAAAAATCTCACAATGGTCTAAAAACTCAAATGAAGGCCAAAAATAATCTTCTTAAGTCAATAAATAACTCTTGCATATAAGAATTACATTTCAAAACTAACAAATTTGTCATATTATTTCAAAATTCAGATATTAATTTCAATTATATATATATATATATATATATATATATATATATATATATATTCCCACCCCACACCACCAAATTAATAATATATCAATTAATATTACCATACGAACCCCATTTCCACCTGTAAGACATTTTCAAAAATTGAAAACTTTTCTCGAGATTACACCCCATCCTCGGAGCCCCATCCCATCTCATCTCATCCCAACCTAACTTGTAAAAAAATTTCAAAAATTTCAAATATTTTATTAAGATTACACCCATCTTGGAACCACCTCCCCCACGGACCACACCTGTAAAATATTTTCAAAAAATGAATTTTTTTCTCAAGATTATAATAACCAAATTTGTCTTTAGTGTGATTGTTTGGGACTAATTTGTGAATGTATGCAACCAAGTCAATAACATGTGTTATCTTTGACTAATTGTAACCAAATTTCTCTTCAGTGTTACTAACTACGATTAAATTTGTCTTCAATGTGACGGTATGCGATCAATTCACAATCAATCACAATTAATACAAAATTGGTCACAACCAGTCACAATGAACGCATACTTGATCACATAGTATCACCACAAACAAATCTGCACACACTAGAGACAACACTATAATCTACCACCAGTCACCACTAGGGGTGGGCAAAACCCAAACCAACCCGAGAAAACCGACCAACCCGACCGGGTTGGGTCGGTTTTTTGAAAATTTTGGGCGGGTTGCGGGTTGTGGGTTGGGTGGTCGGGTCGGGTTGCGGGTTAGCAACCCAAACCCGACCCAACCCAACCCAACCAAAAAAAAAAAAAAACTCTACATAAAAAAAAAAAATCAATCCTTAAGATACCAAAATCGACACGGCTATATAATTATATGCACAAAAGAACTCGAATAGAAAAAAATGTTAACGGATTTAAAAAATATTAACACAAAAGAACACATATAATCACAAGCGCAAAAAATTGACAAAAAATAGTGAACGGCCCAAACACAAGAAAGTTGATACAGCTAACAAAAATATGCCCTCTACACGAAAGTTAATTACTTGAATTCCATGACAAAACAAAATATATTAAGAAGATACCAAAATTCACATGAACCGTGTAATTACTCCAGCGAAAAGAATTCGAATAGAGAAAATAATTCAGAAATAAAATTTCACGAACCTTAAAAATGAATTCTGTAATCTAATATTGGCACACTGAATTGAAAAAGGAGGAGCGTGAATCGATAAATTTTAATTTTTGATTTTCAAGTCATCACTCGAATCAATTTTCATTCAACAACTATATTTTCAAAGATAATTGCTGTCAAATTATGGGTGCAATATTGAGCAAACCCGTCTCGTGAATAAATAGTCAAACTCGTCTTTGTCAATAAATTTTTTTGAAAATGAGATAGTATTTTTTTTTGTAAAAGTTACAAATGAATATATAATTGGATTGTACTATTTTATTTTTCAAGTTTATTATCATTGGATGGCTAACGGTTATATTAATGTTATTTTACATCAAAAAATTGGATGATTTTAATTTTTGTGTAATAAATTTTTCTCAAACCGACCAACCCAACCCAACCCGACCGACACATAATTGGGTTGGGTTGGGTTTCAACATTTACATGGGTTGGGTTGGGTTGAATTTCTAACAAACCGACAATGTTGGGTTGGGTTTGGGTTGGGGCAAAAACCGACCCAACCCAACCCACGCCCACCCCTAGTCACCACTAGTCCAATGCATCACCATTACCACCTTCAACTCAAATCGATGACTATAAATACCACCTTTACCTTCAAATATTACCAAATATCACCAATAATTAACACCACAACTAAACACCACAGTATAAAACTCTTCCTCGCCCCCAGGGCACATCTCCAAGTAGTAAAAGAGTAAGGTGGAAAAACTCTAGCTTTACTTGAGGCTGCCGCGTCAAGAGTTCGAATCTTGAAATATGGATTTGGCCCTTGGATAAGTGCAAGTGTACAAGCAGCCTTCCACCCTATACCCTTGGAGGCATAACCTGAAATTTACCTCCTTCACCAGAGCCCAAGGTAAGACAGGTGAGGGCTATCAAGATTGCGGTTCACCATTTTGTTTTATATAAAACTCTTCCTCACTTCACCTACCACCACTAATACCACCTAAATCACTGTTGTTACTAGGACTGGGCTAAAAAATCGCAACCCGAAAAACCGACCCGACCCGTTGTCGGGTCGGTCCGGGTCGGTTCAGAGATACCTTGGGTCGGGCCGGGTAAAAAATAATTAGAATTCTTGTGGGTCGGGTCGATTCAACATCACAAACCGACCCAACCCTTTCAAAACCCTGGCTTTATCTTTAATGTAATTAGCCTGCTCCAAAATTCTCTAAAGCTCCAGCATCTATCATTTTCTTTGCTCCTCCACCTACTTCCTCTGCCGGTTAGAAAACGAGAAGAACTGTTCCCTGTCAATACTAAAAAAAATCAAGAAAGCTTCATCAGTGGACGGAAGGAAACTATTGTGTGTTAAGTAACAGCAGGGCTATGGTGCTATGTGTTTCCTGTCCTGACTCGAACAGGACAGAGGTGAGGTGGTGGTTTGTTTTGGGTGCGGAGGACGGAGGCGAGAGGCGGATGTTGATATTGTATTGGTGAAGATTTTACTATCATGGCGCCGTTTCTTGTAAGGGGAAGGCCCAGGTTGGGATCCAGGCGGAGGTTGGGTTTGGGGTTCGTGTGAATCGGAGATGGGTTCAGTTTCCATGGGGTCGGCCTCGATCTCCTCCTCATTAATGGAGTTCAGTTTCCATGGGGTTCTTGTTGATGGCAGGTTCAGTTTCCATGGGATTCTTGTTGATGGCAGGTTCAGTTTCCATGGGGTTCTTGTTGATGGCAAGAGTCGTCTCCTTCTCATTAATGGAGTTCAGTTTCCATGGAGTTCTTGTTGATGGCTGGAGCCGACCCGACCCGATTCGGGTTGGGCCGGTTTGTGGCGGAAGATGGGTCGGGTCGATTTGTGGAAGAGCTCAAAATCGGCTATTTCGGGTCGGGTCGGTTTTGGGCCAAACTCGACCCGATCCGACCCATTGCCCACCCCTAATTGTTACGTCAAATCTACGCACCACCACCTTCACCTCAAATATATCACCACCATTACGACCACCTCACCCCACCCCACCCCCATAGCGCATTGCAGGTGCACCGACAACTTGGTCTCAACTTCAGCAATAATTTTAAGAAACTCTTCTTTAAGCTTCTGAGCGTGAAAAATGAAAAATCTCGGCACAAATTAATAATCTATTACGGCAGCATCTCCTAGTAACAACATAAAAATAAAATTCAAATAAAAACAAAATAAACAAGATTTTATTGCCAAAGAAGACCTCGAATTTATTGAAATTGGAAAATTTTCCATTCATCGAGTATTTTTTTTAAGAGATGATGAGTTTCCTATGCTAATAACTGAGAGAACACTGCAAGTATAAAGTATATTGATGGAATTGACATCGGTTCTCACGAATGTGAAGGCGAAGGACTTGGTGGATCTTATATCAGATTTCGACAAGTCTAAACCGAGATGGGGTATTTGTTGGAAGTGTCTGACAACAAAGTCGTCAACGAAAAGAGATTTGGGGATTACGACGGCAGCGGCACAACGGAGGAGGGGCGACTAATAGTTGACGATCGTCATACCGATCAATTTGGAGGATGATGAGGGCGTCGTCGAATCTCATCCTGCTTTGATTCCATTCTGCTTTGAAAATAGAGAGAAATTATTTTACCTTGGTTCCATTCCCCTTTCTGGTTTGCAAAGAAAGAGAGAAGTGTTTCAGTTTTTAACACCTGATTTATGATAATTAAATCTTAAACCCTTGATTTTAGGTAATTTGCCTTTAAAAAGTCATTTCTAAGCCTAATTAGTGAAAATGTCAGATGCCCAGCTTTTCATAAAATTGTAGTTTGACCCAAATTTTCTATAAATTTCAAATTTCATGGTCCCTTTTCGCTAGTTGCATGAAACATATTTTTTTTATCGATTTTGCTACATGTACCTAATAGATTTACACACACGTGATATGTTAAAATATGATTAGATCAGAATTTCTTCAACAAAAAAAAAAAAAAAACCCTTATCTGCTCTCTTTTTGACCTATCATATGTATGTAAACTATTATGTAATTACTTATATACAAGTAGCATTATTCTCATTTTATCGGTCAAAAGCATATTTTTCATATTTTTACTTTAGTCCCTTTTAAACTTAAAGGAGAAAATGATAGAAAACTCAACATTTTTGCATATAATATATTCTAGTCATTATAACTATTTACTTTCTAAACAAATTTTCTCGATTAATGAAAATATTTTCACTTTAAGCCTGGGAAATGTCTCAATCTCGTATGTACGTATTTTGAGCCCTAAATTTTCAATACCTCATAAATGAGACACACTCATATTGTTCACGAAGTTTCTGGGCATTTTATTGGAGCCCTCGGAAGGACTTGTTTATTTTCTAATATATCATAAAAAGTATTAGCTCATGAGAGCTAGTTTGACATGGTATGACATGGATTAAGCTTGTGTATTGAGTCAATCAAATGTTTGGGTGGAGCTTATTTCAGGCTTATAAGCATGAGGGCATGAAATAAACCTCACCCAACTGCATGTTTGATGTGTTGAGACTAGTCGATCACACATCAAATATGATTTATGTATATCCCGTCACAAGTATGATACAAGCCAAAAATGGCCGACATAACCTAATTTACACATTAGTGCCAACTATAGGGGAAGCCAACTAGCAATCACACCGATAAGTGCACACATAGTGCCAACTATAGGGGAAGCCAACTAGCAATCACACTAATAAGTGCATTTTACAAGCTTATTTAGGCCAAAAAATATATGGATAATTGCTAGCAAATATATTGGAATATGAATTAATTCTATATAAATTATGTCTTGTAGAATAACATTGATAGATATGGTGAAATTTAGGAGAAACAAACGAAAAATAACTAAAATGGAAGAAAATCAAAGTTCAAAAACATAAGTGCAAAGTGCAAATAGACAAAAGATGACCCAAAAGAAGAAACGAAGATATGAAAGAGTCGAAGACCAATTTAGCAAAGACATGATATATTGGAAGAAGAAGAAGAAGTGAGCAAAGAAGTCAAGAAATAAGAAAATAGAGTTCGAAGACCAAAATGCAAATAATGAAATTTAACGTAAACTATGCTATAGCATAGTTATCCATGCAGTCGTATGGCATGATTCGGGGAATTCCAGGGTTGAAATTCATTGAACTATGCTATAATATGATATTGTACTATGTTATAGCATAGTACATTTATGGAGGAAAAACTCTATTTTTCTTATTTGAATAAAACTCTTATGGAATCAATGTTGGGAACATTTTTTAAGATCTAGGGCCGTCCACAATGAAGGGGAGACACATTTTAACAAATTTTGGAGCATAGAAGGAGGCAAGAAATACGAAAATCAATTTCAAGAATCAAATATTCAATTCAAACTTTATTTTGGTGATATCGATTCTTCAATATTTCTTTTCTTTTCTTCTTCTTAACATGTTAGACTAGTTATCTTTGTACTAGGAGAACGATGAACCATGTAATATAAATTTTTAATCTTTAGTTTATATACTTGACAATGAAAACACGTTTTTGGATATTGAATGATTTATGTGATTTTCTTTTCTCCACAATTATTGTGCACAATAGTTGTGTGAATGTGATGACCTATTTTATGCATTCGAAATGAGGGAAATAGGTTCGACATGGTGTAAATCTTCTAGGGTCCGATAGGGGATAGAAATATAATGGTATGCTATATGTGAATCTTTAAGTATTCATTTAAAAAAATCATGCATTCTTGTATGTTCATATCCGTAATAGAAATATATTCGAGTCATACATAAGAGTAGATTTAACATTATTCGAGAAATATTGTTAAATAATATGAGAACATTGATTCGTCAAAATTCAGTTGTATTGTCAAAGTGTAGAACTAAGGTTAAAAAGGATTACTACATGAAAATTCGAGATCATGTGCTTGTCATTTATTAAACACATTAATTTGCATTTAATATAATTTGTGTTTAATTTAGTTAATTCGCTCATAATTGCATAAGTAGCTTATTTGAGATATATAATTTTGTCACAAACAAATATATCATATTATTCTTATTTCAGTTAAGATTGCGATAATTAAAATTGAATTAAAGCAATCTCCATGGGACGATACGTGGACTCAATTCCACTTTATTACTTGTTAATGAGTCGTACACTTGCGGTGTTTTGAATTCAAAATATATTCTCGTAAACAAGTTTTTTGCGTCGCTGCCGGTGATTGTATTTGAGTTTAATTTTATTTATTTTGGCACTAATTCGAAGTTCCACATGTATTCTTGTATTTTTTTTTTTCATTTTAGTTTTTTTCCCTCTTTTTCAGGTATAAAAAGACAAAGAATAGCAGGATAAAAAATAACTATGGTTGATTTCAACAAAATGCTCGTATATCGATTCATCATAAGACAACAATAATTGGTAGCTCAAGAAATTGATGAGGAAGGTATGATCGTGGGAGATTTTATTACAGGACAGCGACTACGAGATATAAAAACGAAATGTGAACTTGATGAAACAGTCCTGGGTGACTTACCTATTGCATTATTTCTTTTACCAAAATTTTACGTGGGTGATTTTCCTGTGGGATTATTTCTTCCACATATTATTAATGAAACATCAATTAAGGGAATCTTGTCCATCGGACTTTCAACAAAATGCAACAAGAGGAAGAGACTTTCCATGAAAATGTCATTGTTTCTTGGCCAAAAATCTTGGATGCAAACAACTCGAGAAAGCTTCAATTAAAGAAGAGGAGCATGAAAAGATCGAGAAATTATTCATAACGGGACAAAAAGAATTAGTAGCATTCAAAGAAGAAGAAATTAGTATGCAATCCCTCCTTTTATTGTTTGTTCAAAAATTGAATTTGTGATTGAGTCTTATGAGGAAAATGATGTGTACATTATTGAGTTCAAAACATGTGATGAGGAGAAGTCATACCATATGGAGAAGGACAAGGTTAAAATTTGGAAGAAAGTTGCAATATGGAACAAAGTCAAATTGAGCAAGCTAAGTAGTACCTCCAAAGCCATATTTAAAGTTCCATGAAACACTTGTTCAAAAAGATTGAGTTTGACACTATAAATTGCTTAATGGGAAGCAACTCATTTTTCTATCCATTTTTACTCATTTTGATTAACTATTGCATTACAAGTAGTTTTAGGGAATGTATTAATTTAGGAATTTATGCATTTAAACGGTTTTGAACACATTTCAGACAATACTTTAAGACTTGCATTAGTAACTTAGGCATGTCTACTTATTGAGTTCATCATATATAGGCTCATCGTTAAAATTCTAACATTACATTGATGTGATGTGCATTTTTAAGGCTGCACCTAAATCTCAATCATCTTAATGTTGGAATATTAGAATTCTTCTTAGCGTGAATACATTACAAATATTTAAACCTTATTTGCTATCATGAATATTTATTTTGAATTCTTGAAACATAAAATTGAAATCTAGCAACAAAGAAAAGTGGTGGTTATCATGATGTCTACCAACCAGACCAACCTGATTCTTCTACCTATCCATGTCTACTACAAAGGATTTCTGATCCTTACTACTTTATTTTGATTATTTTTGTTCTTACATTGGTGAAAATGTTTTGTATAAATTTCGGGCAGCAGAATTTTCATGACACATTTGTCATTCATCAATTTTCATGACACATTTGTCATTCATCAATATTTGTGTATAATTTACTTTTTTTTTCAATTGTTTGCGAAAAAATAATAAAAAATAAAAATTTAATAGTGATTTTTTATTTATTTTTTAGTATTTGCTCATTGTTTTGTGTGCTTGTATGTTCCTGATGACCTTGCCGCTGGCAATGATATTTAATATTGGAATGGGTATGGACTTGGAATTGTGGAAATATTGCATGATTAAATTAGCCAATACTTGTTTATGTGAAACTTGACATTCTTTGTGCACGACACTCATATTTTACACATTAAGTTGGTGATTTGGCTTATTACTTAGAGAAGATTTGAATATAGTAAGTTAAACCCGAATAAACTCTATGACTTAATCTATAATCCATTTATAGAGTAGTTTGGAAGTTGTTGAGCTGTTAAAGCAACATTGAGACAAGTAGGGGTTCCGTGCATGAAACTTTTCTTGTTTAGATTGTGTAAAATCAATAGGATAGAGATGAGTTGAAAGTCTTAAATTAGAGGTTAGTTTTGGAGGTTGTAAACAAGCCTGTAAAGGTGAAAAACTTGGTGCCCTATGATTATTAGACTTGGGAGTCATAAGTCTAAAACTTGCTACATGGGTTATATAGAAAGCAAATGAGAATATATTTGAAACAAAAAACAATAATAGTTGAGAAAAAACACAATTACATTGATTTAAGTCCCGAGATATTTGGTCGATAGAACTATACATTTGATACGAGGCAAGTAGTTTTGTTTAGGCTTAAAGGTTGATGCAGTAAAAAATATAGTAGAATCTCAACTTGTTAAAGTGTGAACTTGTGATAGTAAGATTCATCCAAACTAAAAGAGGGTAATAAGTAAAATTAAATAAGTTTTAACTTAGGATGCACCCTGAAAAAATTGAGTGAAAAGAATAAGTTTGGGAGTGTGTGTATCTCTCGATTGAAGAAATGAAATATTTGACTACTATAGGTCAGGAATTGAGTCAATCATGATCTTGATATGTTTACATGAGTTTACACACACATGTCGAGTTATGCATATAATTGGTAGATGTTGATTTGATTTTGCACCGTTGAAGCTGTTTATTATATCGATTACTAAATTCTAATCCCGAGACATGGTATGATGTCAAAACATATTTTGTGTGGAGTTAAGTTACAGTTTTGTTTGAAAACAAACAATAATTCAAGTTTGAGGGATTTGATAAGTGCACTTTACACACTTATTTAAACCACAAAACATGGATAATTGTTGAAAAATACATTGGAATATGACTTATTTCTATATAAATTATGTTTTGTAGAATAATATTGATGGATATGGTGGATTTAGGACAAACAAGCGAAGCTAAAATGGAAGAAAATCAAAGTACAGATAATCGAAAGATAACTAGAAGAAGAAACAAATATATGAAAGAGTCGAAGACCAATTTAGCGAAGACATCAAGTATTGGAAGAAGAAGTGACAAAAAATGTCAAGAAATTAGAAAACGGAGTTCGGGATCCAAAACGTAAGGAATGAAATTTCATTTAAACTATGCTATAGCATATGTATTCTCTCCATGCAGTCGTATGGCATGATTCATGGAATTCTAAGGTTGAGATTCATCGAACTGTGAGATTGTACTCTGCTATAGCAAAGTACATTTTTAGAGGAAAAATTATACTTTCCTTATTCGAATAAAACTCTTATGGAAACAATGGTGGGAATTTTTTTTAAGATCTAGGGTCATCCGTAATGAAGGGAAGACATATTCTAACAGGTTTTTGGACCATAGAAGGAAGCAAGAAACACGAAAATCGATTTCAAGACTTGAAAATTCAATTCAAACTTTATTTGAATGATGTCAATTTTTCAATATTTCTTTTGTTTTCTTTTTTATAACATGCATGGCTAGTTTTTTGTACTAGAAGAACGATGAACCATGTAATATGAATTTTTAATCTTTAGTTTTACATTCTTGACATTGAAAACACATTTTTGAATATTGAATGATTTAAATGAATTTTTTTTCTCCACAATTATTGTACACGGTAGTTTTGTGAATGTGATGACCTATTTTATGCATTCAAAATAAGCGAAATATGTTCAACATGGTGTAAATCGTTGTATGGTCCGATAGGGGATACTATGTGAATCTTTAAGTATTCATAAAAAAAAAAAAAAATATGCATTCTTATATGCTCGTATCCGTCATAGAAATATAGTCGGATCATATATGAAAATAGGTTTTTAACATTACTCAAGAAAAAATGTTAAATAAAATAGGAACATTGATTCTTCAAAATTCAATTCTGTTGTCAAAGTGTAAAAATATATTGTTATATTCTATGTGAATCATTAAGTGTTCATTTAGAAGATCATGCATTCTTGTATGTTCGTATCTGTAATATAAATATATTCGAGTCATATATAAGAGTCGGTTTAACATTATTCGAGAAATATTGTTAAATAAAATGGGAACATTGATTCGTCAAAATTCAATCGTATTTTCAAAGTGTAGAACTAAGGTTAAAAATAATTAATGCATGAAAATTTGGGATCCTAGTACGTTTCTCATTTCTTAAACACATTAATTTGCATTTAATATGATTTGCATTTAACTTAGTTAATTCACTTATAATTGCATAAGTAGCTTATTTTAGATATAACTTTGTCACAAACAAATACATTGCATTATTTTTATTTCAATTAAGGTCGCAATAATAATCTCCGTGGGGTGATACTTGGACTCAATTTCACTTTATTACTTATTAAGGAATCGTATATTTGCCGTGATTTTAATTCAAAATATATTTTCGTAAACACACACCATTCTTCCTGTCCTCTGTAATCGTTACAAAATGATTCCTGATGAACATAAAAGGCGACTTTAGCTGTTTTTTTTGTAACTTAATGGACCAATGACACAAAATAATTGTTTTCCTTAGCTTTTAGTGGAAAAGTTGGCAACCAATTCTCTTATTCATTGACATTTATTATTTATATTCCTGGCTTTTGCAATTAGTGCTCCACGGTACAAAACAAAAATTATGGTATGAATTTAATGAAGAGAGAAAAATGAATAAAATAGCCGTTCCACCCCCCCATATAATCCATACAGGAAGAAACAGATTATTCTTGTTTCCTCCGGTTGGAAAATGTAGAAATTGAACTCTCCTTCTCTCCGTCAACTCATTTTCCCTTGTACACCAAAGGGTTTTTTCCCAGTTGAGAAAATATGGAGAATTTAGATGTGGAAAAGATTCCTGTGCCACTCGCTAGACGTAAAGGAGGCCTTCAGACCATGCCTTTCATTATAGGTAAATTTTGTATCTTTAGTCCAGTCGAATACTGCATATCTAGCATGTCGTGATATTTATATATGCTGATTTGTATCATTTTTTGAATTCAGCAAATGAGGCATTTGAAAAGATAGCAAGTTTTGGACTTATGACAATTATGATATTTTACCTTATGTCTCATTATCATTTTGATGCTGCAACTGGATCAAGCATTTTGTTCATATGGGGAGCCACTTCAAATTTCATGCCAATCTTGGGAGCTTTCCTTTCTGATTCATATTTGGGTCGATTTCTTGTGATTGGCATGTCAACAATTGTTAGTCTTATGGTTAGAAATTCTTTCCCCTCAAACTCCTCCTTGCATAGATTGATATAACCAAGCAATAAACATTAGGGTTTCGACCTATTTAACTCTTTGAATCTGGATCCCTATGCCATCGTTAACGTGAACGTTAAAATTGAGCATGACTTTCACTTGAATTAATGTTGATTATGAATTGGTTTGATAATTTTTATCTTCAACTTTAAGTTACGTGTGATTAATTTTTAACGTCCACATAAAAGATTTTCGTCCCTTGAGGATCCAATTTACTTATTTAAATAGGTTGGGAATTCACAACCTCTCTTCTGAAGGATGGAGACACATAATCAAATCAATTAAAAAGTTACAGAGCTCAATCGTAGTGAATGAACTTTTAACGAAATTTCAAATTGCTTATTAAACTTCATTTTGTAAAAGTTATTAAACTATTGAGGTCAAAATAAATAATTAATTTTAACCATAAATTTCATAGGGTCCATAATTTTTATCAACTTTTCAACAATAAATTTCAACAACTCATTAAAATGAAAAGTGTCACTTGTATACTCTTTCCTTGACAAGATTGTTGACAAGTGTTGATTGGATGAAAAATTGTGTAAAATTTAAAGTGTCCAATCATGTTTTGTCACGTGGCAGAGTATAAAAAAAATGTAAATGATGATATAAATGAAGCACGATTGTATCTAAATCGGCTAAATATTTATCAAAAGCTTTGTCAAACAGCCACTTTCTTCTTATGTGATTGTTGAACGTAAACTTTGTTTCATTTTATCTAAACATAAAAAAAAATGCTTTTTACACTTCAATAATTCTATCTTGTGCTTTATTTTTCGAGTTTTTTTACTAAAAATATACATATTAGCAGAGTGGATGAGTGGCCATTTTGGCGAGTCAAACTAATAGATAAGAATAGAGTAATCGAATTGTAGCAAAGTTTAAGTTAAATGATTTAACTTGACATAAAATGAAGTTTAGTGATCGAAATGAAATATCGCTAAAAGTTCAATCGACCGATGTTTTAACCCTAAAAATACACTTGATCATTTGAATTCGCTTCAAATATTTGATTGCAGGGACTGATTGTACTGTGGTTAACAGCCATACTTAAACAGGCAAGGCCACCTTCTTGTGATCCATATAAAGAAACTTGTATCAAACCAAATGCAGGCCAGATTGCACTTCTTTTCTCATCATTTGTGCTGATGTCCATTGGAGCTGGTGGCATTAGGCCATGCTCTTTAGCATTTGGAGCTGACCAATTCGAAAACCCAGAAAACCCGAAGAACGAAAGGATTATGCAGAGCTTTTTCGGTTGGTATTATGCTTCTGTTGGGCTCTCACTCATGATTTCAATCACAGTAATAGTTTATATTCAAAACGAATACGGTTGGGTCATTGGGTTCGGAGTACCGGTTGTTCTCATGTTGGTGTCTGCCATTGTTTTTTTCTTCGGTACAAATCTTTACATTAAGGTGAAGCCAATCAAGAGTTTGTTTACTGGTTTTGCTCAAGTTATAGCAGCGGCTCGGAAGAATAAACACGTTGATTTCCCGTTAAAGGATTCTGATGGATGCTATTATCGTGGCAATGATTCAAAACTTGTTGCTCCGACAAAAAGATTAAGGTTGGTTTATATAGTTATTGAAGTATTAGTTTTAACCTTTCTAGGGTACCAAGATTATATTTAACTTTCTTAGGCAAAAGTCTTGAGTTCGAATTCCGAAAGACGCAATAGAAATTCTTAAGGGGTAACATTCATACGCTGTCACCATCAGAAATTCAAAATATGAAGAGATCTCTGTTTAGTACCTCTATTACAGAATCCAAATAAGTCGTGCAACCCTTGTTCAACAATTTAGCAATTCTTCATGGCTATACTTATAGCAATAGAGGGCGTGACCTTTATTTCTGCAAAGCCAAAAATACTCGGCATGTTTGAGGGTTCAAACGCCACTTTCTTTTCATGGCAGTCAATCCCATCCAAAAATACTCATTACATTTGAGGGGTTAAAACGCCACATTCCTTTTATGATAGTCAATCCCAACATGATACCCCGATGGCTAATCCATCCCTATTATGATACCATAGACACGACATCTAGTACGTGTTACAAGATCTACTAACTCGTCTTTCCCGTCTACCATTATTGAGAAACCTCTCAACATACAATTTGAATTCATTACTTCATTCGGAGGGTGTGGATCCATGCGCATAAGCGGTTTCTCTACTTAGCAAATCTTGGACTTGTAAGTTGTAAATGAATGGTACTATTGTCTAACCTTGCAGTGCACAAATAAAGCTCAGAAATCCACTTTCTTATGTGTTCTTAGGTTCCTAAACAAAGCCTGCATTATCCAAGACCCGCAGAAAGAATTAAACCCGGATGGTTCAGCTTCAGATCCATGGAGTCTATGCACAATCCAGCAAGTAGAACAGCTCAAATCACTGATCAAAGTACTCCCCATGTGGTCGACGGGCATTGTAATTGCTATCACCATTAGCCAACACACGTTTCCAGTACTCCAAGCAAACACCTTGAACAGACACTTCATTGGAAAGTTTAGCATCCCTGCTGGCTCCTTCGGCCTGTTTGCACTCCTTACTTTAACACTATGGGTAGCCATATATGATCGAGTCCTTGTCCCTCACATAACAAAGTACACCAAAGATCCCCGTGGGATTCCTGTCAAATACCGTATAGGAATCGGATTATTGATTTCTTGTCTCTCCACAACCGTATCAGCATTGGTTGAAAAAAAGCGTCGCACAAAAGCCCTTGAAGAAGGATTAGCAGAACTTCCAAAAGCAGTGGTGAACATGACTTCAATGTGGATAGTTCCACAGTATTGCTTGAGTGGATTGGCCGAGGCGTTCAACGCAATCGGCCAAATCGAGTACTATTATTCGCAGTTCCCGAAGAACATGGCTAGTATTGCAGTGGCACTTTTCACACTGGGAATGGCCATTGCTAACTTGATTGCAAGCTTAATAGTTAAGATTGTGGATACTTATTCGAAAAGGGGAGGGAAAGAAAGTTGGGTTTCGACCAATTTGAACAAGGGACATTATGATTATTATTGGTGGATTCTTACAATGTTTAGTGTGGGAAATGTCATCTACTACATCATTATCAGCTATTTTTATGGGAATTTCGAAGAAGAAAAGGTTTGGAACGAGGATGACGACGAGAACATCAAGGATGGAAATGATGTCATCATTGAAATGGCAAAATCAAAAGATTCTCCAAAAATATTAGCTATTAATTGAGTTGTGTTTGCTTTTACTGTTTGGTAAATGTAGAAACTTATTAAGGGAATCAACTACCAATAAATATAACCCTTGTTTGTAGTTAGATTTCGAACTATGTTTCCATATAGATCTCTTGTCCACGTTGGACACGATAAAAAAATTTCACTGCTGACGTTGCAAGAGAACCTTACTTATAATTCTCTGCAAAAATCATTTAGAAAACCATACTTAAAATTCAATCTGAAACATTTTTTATCCTTCCTGTAGGGGGCAGGAAATCAATTATATGTTTCCATATAGTGTTGGACTGTGTATACTACAATAAATAAGGTTTTAATTTTTTTTTCTTTAATTTTATACCATTTAAAAAAAAAAAAAATTCCGGGTTCAAGTAAGCAATTTGTAAAACGCACTAACTAGCTTGGGAATTGAACATTTTTACAATTTAAGTTTATCAACAAGATGTTAACTTCAATTGATACAAATTTTATTGAAAAATAACGCTGCGAATAACCTGGTAAAAAGGGGTCAGAAATTCTCTCAAGAACTTTTCAATACTAACACAACCATAAAATTTTTATAGAGAGATATAATCATAATCAAGAAAAGAATGCAATGAATATGTAAATTGAAGGTACCTAAAAACTTGTAAGAGATTATATTAATAGTTAAGGGAGAAACTTGATTGAACTATGTTTGGGATTTTTAGTGCATTAGCTCTACAAAGGCAGCAAATATTTGTGAGATCTATGCTAATTTGTAAGAACGAAATTTCACCAATCTAATGCGATAACAGGACACACTCTAATCTAGAGCTTGTTTAGTATGGCTTAAAATTCAATTAAAATTAAAAATATGACCATTATTGGGTCTCACCCGTCTAATAAAAGTCAACAATAACGGCTATATTTTCAATTTTAATCTGATTTTAATCTCTACCAAACACCCTCCTAATCTCTTCAGACAGAAATTCATACTCTTCGTTAGTTGATACCTCTTGATGAATCATTTCACAAGTGAGACGTAAATATCTGGATTCAACCCTTTTCCGGAAGTTAGGCACAACAATTTTACTGAAGCTTAATCCAGTTCCTTGAGAAAATCAATATTGTCGACAAAGACCTGAAAGATTCATACAAGATGCAAAATTTGAATCACAAATTTACGTTGTTATTATAGCACTAATGTCTCTTCACAAACTTAAGGTTCATGTAATTGTTCTCTGATATAATACATGTCTAGCATTATTTCCAACTATTAACAAATCCAGAGACAAAAACCTTTCAAGTTTCTAACAAAACATTTAGCCCCTATTTGTCATCCATTTTCTCAAACATTGTTTGCTACAGTAAACAATTTCCACCACATATTCATTCAATAAAATATTTTACACACATCTTATTCCCCTTTATCCAACATGGTGTACTAATAAACGCACCCTTGATGTCTTCTTTCTCTAGAAAACCCTCAAAACCAATGCTTTGTATCCTGCTACTGACATTCCTTCAGGGAAACCAAGCATCTTACATTGCTCCTAGTAACATTTATGCTCTTGTTTGGCCCTCATTATTTCTTATTAAATTATAATTAAATTTTCTCTCTTCTTATCAACCACACGTTCTCCTATAAAATACAATTACGCATAAACCCAAAAAATTTTCCTTCTTTTTAACCACACATTCTTCAAAAAATTACTATTCATTTCGTTATAATTTGGAATAATGGGAGCCAAATAGGTGCTATATGAGGTTTTAACTGCATTGAGACATAGGTTTGAATGATTGTTCGACTGTCGAAACTTAGATCTAAGAATTGCAACACATGGATAAATAGAGTTGAGCTAAATAAAAAATAACATTATTTCAAACTATCTCCAATTTGAAATTTATTGCTTAGAATATCTTCCGATAGGGATCATTGCTACAGTTGTACTCTTCATTTCAACCAACAAATGACAATATTACCATATGAAATTCATTGCTCAGAAAATCTTACCATATGAATTATTGCTACCACTTGGACACGTAATCTTCCTCTAGACATTGAGTTAATTCAAAATCCATAAGCCAAAATGGCATATAACAAATATTGATTTAAAACTGAGAGGAACAGGCACACCTCTAACACCATTCAAAAACAAAGACAAGCAATTTAAAGCAGCAATATTTTGGTCTGATAATAATTAAAGGACTGAACACTGAAAAGCAAAGGTCATACCGACTTCCAACCATCGGGATCAAGACATGCAGTAATCTTGGTATTAATGCCAGGTAAAGGTCCAGGTTCTCGAGCAATTACTCCCCCGGATAGCTTGATTGCTTCTGCAGTTTTATAAACTTCGTCTGTGCCTATTGCTATCTGCGAGAAATTCATAATCAGTAGTCAAATTTGAATTTTACACTTTCAAAGACAGCAGGCATAATATATCATGTCAAGCATGGCAGAATTAAAATAATGCTAGGAAAATGGAAAAAGTCTACCTGAGCGTAAGCATTTCCTTTGTCATATTCAGTAACACCATAATTGTATGTCAACTGACTCAACTCCAAGACAGTATTTGTATCTTCCGGACCATAACTCATCATCGCTATTGTATATTTCAGAGAGGATCAAGAGCACACATCAGTACATAGGGATCTCCAAACGCAATACAATGCAACCAGGATAAGCATGTTTGGCTAAGCTTAAAAGGAAGTAGAAGCTACTTTTTAAGTGACTTTTGGTACCAAACTTACTTGGATATATTACTTTCTCTTACTTGTAAGTAAAACATTGCAACAAAACAGTGGCACCAAAGCAAAAGGTTAGCAAAAATCAAAGTCTCAGGCACATAACATTTGTTTTGATAATTCCAACACATGCACACAGACAAAATATTTACTGAATAGTTCACAATCTCCAAACTTCTCTATCAACTTGACCTAATAATGAAAATGACAGGAATACCTTGTATTCAGGATTATCTCGCTTGCGAAGAAGCTCCATGCCAAAAGCCTAAAAAAGGAGGCATAACTTAGCGATTATGCAGAATAAAGGACAGATAAGGCAAGGCTAACAGATGAAGCTGCGAAGGATAATAATTTAGGGATAAGTAATACACTGTACTACAGCAAAAATGATGTTGATGATTATGAAAAAAAAAATAAATAAATAAATAAATTGTGCGTTTCTTATTTCCTAAAAGCAGAGCACACCTTCTCATAGAACTCAATGGAACGATCAAGATCTCCTACTCGAAGCATTACTTGACACAATGGCTCAGGTGTAGGACCTCGCTCCAGTAGCTCAAACTTATAACCATCAGAATCTTCTAGGAATGCAATAACTGTTTTACCACCTTTGATAGGACCAGGTTCTCGGGTAACTATACCACCTTTAGCTTTTATGAGATCCACAGTCTTCGTTACCTATTTGTAACAGTATCAATATCAATCAATTCTATCCATTTTAAAATTAGGAGAAAGAATCGAGCAAGCATGCTTTTAAACAAAGATAAAATCATAAATATTGAATGTCGACACTAAACAAGTCATCTATCGAAAGGCCAAGAACTGTGTCATGCTAGAATATACAAAGAGCTACAGATAACAACCTAGAAAGGGAAGTATCAATTAAATGCATTGATGGATAGGGGACTCATGGCGCTGATGCCTGTTAGGCTTGGTTCCTGAATCCTACTATTCATCTATGAACACGGTTTCCAAGCACCTAATATTAAAAAAAAATAAAAAAAATAAACTTAAAAGATGAAAGCATTTAACTGAACTCCTACAGCAAAACGTAATACTCTTATCAAGAATTCACTAGTTTAGAGAAAATTTGAACAAATGCAACTGAAAACCAAAGATAAAAGGTATTTGAGTCTTTGAGGTTATAGCTATGAAGAAACATCATCTAGTTTAAATCGTATCTATTGCATTCTTATATAGATTGACAGAAAAAACTAACATCCTCAACTGCAATGCCAAAATGACCATATCCGGTCCCAATATCATATTTCTCAATCCCATAATCTGACAGAATCATCAGATAAAACATAATATTAATGAAAAATCAACTTAGGTTGGTGGAGAAAGCACATACCCCCGAAAAGAGGCACATCATAATAATATTTGTGCCTTCAATTGATACTTAGTACAGATCAAGAAAATAATATTCGAGAAAAACTGATGAATGCTTACTGTATGTAAGTTCAATAACAAAGTGTGAATCTTCTGGTCCATATCCAAGAAATACATTTGTATATTTTTCCTCAGGTATGTCACGTTTTCTAAGCAGTTTCATCCCAAGACACTCAGTGTAAAATCTGCAGCCACCATTTGATTATATTTACACAACCAACTGTATAAAGAGGAATCAGAAAGCCACGATAGATGTAAATTATAGTAAAAAGAAGAGGCATACTTTATTGTTCTGTCTAAGTCCCCCACGCGGTAAACAACATGTAGCATTCTTCTCTTATCTTTCTTAACCCATTCTAAGGCATTTTCTTGGGTAGTAGCAGTACTTGCTTGTGCCATGTTACCTGCTGCACAAGCTGATTTGCTGGTGCCCTCTCCCCTAGATGACTTAGAAGTCTTAAGGCCAAAGCACTGTAACTGTGACACCGCTGGAAAACATACAGATTAGCAGGTAAGCAGCACTCTTTTTCAGTCCACCAATCTTTAAGTGAACTTATATATTTACGTCGCATGATTCTTTCTGAGGTAGAAGCATCAGCGTTAAGGATCATTCCTAAAAAATAGAATTAGAATTTCTTTTTATGATTGATCCTAAGATTAGCAAGAAAAGAAAAAATTAAAGCACAAATGGCATACTGTAATACTGAATCGAAAGAGGGACGTTATTGATGCATCAGATCAATTCTTGTAAACCTGTTAATACATGGAACATTATAGAGATGATAAAGCATTTGAATTTTCTCTCACTGAACTTAAGCAGTTCTAGCCCAAAAGTTGGATAGTCAAATGCAAGTGTCACTATAATCCCATCAAATTTAAGTTCATTCAATTCACAGTTCTGATTTGATATTATCGAATTGAATTTAACAATAGCAACTATTTTAATACAGAAGACAAAATAAATAGATAACACGAACCTCTTTAGTTTGGATGTTTTATACGATTTAACCTAAAAACTATATCGATCACTCCTTAGTTTTATTGAAGTATTTGATCAAATATAACAAAGATGATGGTTAACTATTTTATTGCATACAAAGTAAAATGAAGATTGAAAACTTTTAATAAGTTACCAAAATTCATTATTCAAGTAACTACTATAAACAATTTATGTAATCCAAGCTAAACCGAAGGAGGCCTAATTATAGTAATAATTCTGCAATAAAATTGTAAACAAGAACATGAGCTTGTGTCTATCCAGGAATTAGTGATTTGGAATAGCAATCATACAGAAGTCCAAATTATTCTTATCACTGACTCCTAAACTCAAGCTCCAAATTTCATTCAAATACACCAGAATCTTGAACTGTTAAGAACCGTACAAATGCCAAAAGAATGAAAGGAAGATAAGTAAATTGAGAATCTAATTTTATCTATAATTGTAACAAATTATATCTATTTAATGGACAATTTTCATGGAAAACAAAGGTAAATGAAAACTAAAAGATCCAAAATTTCATTATTTTTCCAGTGGAAAATTATATCAATCAAATATAATTAATTGACAATTTCCAATAAAACAAGTTATAGACAATTCAATTTCCTGAAATTCATTTTTTTTTCATCCAATTCCATTCTTACAATCAAACGAATCCTTAATTGAATTGTCTTACGGCTACATACGTGCAAGACAAAGAGCAAACATCAGTCCTTACATGAGCATGAGTCCGTTTAAAATTTTAAAGAAGGGGCTGAGCCGAGAAGGAAAAAAAATCTTAATAAAAGATTTTCTCCCTGATTTTTTTTTTTTGGCCCAACCCCTCCATCGCCCCCTGTTTAAAAATACCAATTTGCATTTCAAACAATGATTTTATGCCAAAATTGAAGTTTCCTCTTTCAACAGATATTCTATCCATTTCTCTTCCTCAAATTGGAAAGAATTACTTACTCTATCAATACATGACTCTTTGATTGCATTAGAGACCTTTGTCTTACGTTAAACACACCCGCTTAAGATTCAATCATGGATTTTCCAGTCCACCGCCTTGTGCGTTCAAATAACTAAGTTTGGGGCCAAGAATAAGTTGAGTAGTTCATCCACATTTCTAGGCATAAATACTCGAATAAAGATGATAAGAACGATTTACGGTGAACTGACTCGATTAGCTATTTTTTGTACGAATGCAGTTAATCTACTAGTATTGGGAATGTGCATCGGCTAGATACTTAGTTTTTTTCAAGATGTCAAGGTCTTACCGAACATAGTCATTCAATATGGTTGAATTTAAATCCAATGTTCATTAATGATTGATGCTGTTCACCTAACCTCTTACCAATATGATATTGTGCCCAAACACAGCCAAATTTGTGTCACGCATGGAAAACTGAAAATTTAATTAAACAGAAAAAAATAAAAAATTATACGAGAGATGGTCCAATGGACAGCATGGGGTTGACATATAAAACATTTTACAGAAACTAATTTATCATAAACCTGGAAAGTTGCTAATGCTACAGATGACCATGAAATTTCTTGACGTCACGTCTGACGTCTCAATTTATTTTTATTCAAATTCTCTGTCTTCTTCTATTAAGATAGGTTCTTTTTGCGTTGCTTTTGATTCTATCCATTTTGTCGTTGCCCATCTCTATATTTGTTTCCAACTATAGTCAGACATATAGAAATGAATAATATTATGTAACATTATTAGTATTATAATATCAATTTAGACGATTTTATGTATCATTAAATGAAATGCTCGATTAAATTAATCACAAAATTTCACATTTAATTGAATCTATTACATAAGACAATATAAATCGGTGTTCAACACCACTGATACTAGATAGCATTAAACTACAGAAATAGGTTTCTAATATATTTGTCATTTGGTAGTTAATGTTGAACGTGTAATTGAAATAATTTAAAGTTGTTAGGTAAAATTAATTAATTAATTTATATTGTGTTACATCCCCTTATTGAAGTCATTTATATTGTCAAAGTTACAATACCTCAACATTTTTTTATGAATAATACTATCTTAAAGATATATGGCATATTTAATGGATATATGTGCTTGTTCGGGAGAGTTTTAATTAATTTTTGGCATCGACCTTGTGGGTTTAATTCACTATTAGTTTGCCGAGGACATTGAATAGGTTGGGGTGCGGGGGAAACGACCCACGGTACAGTAGGGGTGTATTTTTCTTGTACGGGCCTTAAAATTATGTTTGAGTTTGGGTTTTGGCTAGGGTTAATATAAATATTACTGATGTAACTCTATTATTCATATTAAATAAAAACTCTATTTCGTTCCTTGTGAACGTGGATCGAACCACGTTGAATACTTGTGTTGATTTCTCTATTTCACTTCTCTATTATTTTACACTTAAAATCCAACATAATTTAATCGTTAGGTAAAATGTGCAAATAAAAAAATATATTTGATTAAAAGTGATTATGATTTAAACCCTCTCAAACAAAATTTTGATGTGATCTAGATGGGTAAGCACCATTGAAACTACATGAAATTAATCAAGATCAATAACTAGAAATTAAAGTTTTTTTTTTTTAAGTAATACCATTCATTATCCACACCGGTCTACATGACAACGAGTTTCATGATTCATTGTCCAATGAAAGGAATTTACTGCCACCAAAACTAATGATGTATATCAGTATTAGCCTTCTTTAGGCCACATCAGAGTTTTGTTGTCAACTTATTATTTAAAATCAATCAAATAACTTGTTATCAACATATTTTATGAGACTTTCAAGTATTATTCACTTATCAAATACGCATTTCTATCTACTTACATAGACTTGGCTCCTTCCACTATTTGGGAGCTTATGGTTTCACATTCTACTTCATTCCCCCATGATTCTATTCACCCTTCCCTCGTGGTCAAAGGCGTAGGGAGAGGTCACGGCTAGGCCTTACCCTCTAACCCATCCACCCATGCTCATGGTACTACTTCACTATCGATCACCCATAAATATTTAGCATTTAAATAATTTATAAACACTTCACAAATATGTTATCAATATCAGAATCAATTTAGATTTATGAAATTCAATAATGGAGTAAATATAATGATAAATCTATTTTGTTAGAAGGATTTGACATAAAATTTGACATATTTGCATGTATCAATACATGATTGAATAGAAAAGTTTATTGTGTTTTAAACTATTTAATTATAGAATGTCATATAACATTACGTCTAGTTTTATATCAACATTGATATTCATGTAGTATGATTGTAAATATCATTAATTTTTTTTTATACTCAAAGTCCATGGACAATTTGCGAGCCTTAAATAATTAATTAATTCCTATCGAGTATAGCACAATTTACTCTAACCTTCTATAGGATAATGAACAACCTAGCATATGTTTGAGCTCCATTTTTTACAAAAAAAAAAAATATTTTTATAAAATTCGTTTCTTACCACACGTTCTCTTGTAAAATAAATTTACACATAGATTTTTTTTTAAAAAAAAAAACCTATTTTGTAATCATATGTCTTTTTTTTTAAAAAAAAATTACTATTTCAAAACACATTTTCCATCGGAAATGGAGCTCAAATAGAGGCCTAATATTTTGCCCCTGTTTGGTGGAGATTAAAATCAAATTTTTAGTAAATTTTGATAGAAGTTAATGAAATGTGTGGTTGACAATTTGTAGGTCTCATGACATGTGTTATTAAAATTGATCGTTGACCTTGATTTGAATTAAAATATTGATTATAATTTCTACCAAACAAGACTTAACTAGTTAAGCGCTGCACAATAGAACAAACATCATGTTACATGCAACCATGAATGCTCAAACTATGCAAGATTTTGCAATGCTACTATGCTGTTGGGAGGATTTGATACCCTTCCTGACACGATACTCAAAATAGGGGAGCACCTTTTTGAAATTTTGTATTCACGTGGGTCCCACTCTTGTGTGAGTATCGATCAAGTACGGTGGCAAATTCTTTCTGATAAAGGAACTTAATTCAAGATTTTATGCACAAGTCATCCCTTACTCCCCATTACTTTGTTTATTTTTTAATCATGCATTATTGACAGGTATAGATACGATAAGATAATAGTTAATTGTGTTAGAGGGTTTGTTGACTAAATACACAATGACAGAATGAATAACTTAATTAATAAAGACGTACAATTTTCTTTATACCTTTGTTGAGAGATGTTGAGGTGGTATTTGATTTAAACTTCATTTCTTCAAACTAATGGCCAAGATGATGTCACGTTATCATCTGTGTGCAAAATAATTTATGTATAAGCAGCTTAATTGAATTAATAATTAATGATTAACACTGACTTTCTCTCTCATTACTTTAATATTAGGACAAGAAATGTAATCTGAATTAGTCATCTTGAACAGCTGTATATTAATTAAAATTTTCAACTTTTGTTTTACGTGTCAAAAACTTGAACTATATAGCATTTAATTATTCGATAGAGATGGGTTTCCCACTTGATCAAAGAATGTAGCACAAAACCAGGTCCCAGAGGTAGTCCATGTTACTAGGATGGTATTATTTGAAAAAGAAGATTTTAGAAACATTCATGATACTTCGACACATTAGACAAACAAAATGACCGAACAATTCGATTACACATGATATTTCGATATATTAGATGGGATAAAACGGGACAAAGTATCCGAAAGTTTCTATCAAACTTTTTTCTTCATTAATTGCATCAAATCTTGTCCAATCCAATGACATCAAAGCATCCTCCATAAGAGACCGATTATTAATGTCATTCCTAATCAGTAACTGCAGTAGTTATCATACGTGACAGTTTGTTATTTGAGACATTAACTAGTAATGTGGAGGCAACAAAACTACAAGAAATTAATGTCGCAAATAACAAGTTCTCACGAATGATGATTACGGTAGTCATTGACTATGAATAACATTATTCTAACCAATATATATCCAAAAACTACATTTCAAGAACTGAAAGTGTATAAAAAAACAAGTACACTAAGGTATATGTTTGTCTCTTGAACTAATGATTGCAGTATAAAGACTTGTATGTTAAAACCCTAACTAAATTCACCAGAATTTAATAACTTTTCTACTGTACCAGAATTTACACATTTAACCTCTCTCTTGAGGTTGTAGATTGAGACTGTGGAGCCCTTTTTTCTCTATTTGCAAACCACTGAACTGTTTTTTTGGCAATAGGCAGCCATAACCTTCTCAGTTTTTCCTCCTTAAAATTATTTTCTTGAACATAAGAAGAATCTCTGTTGTTGAATCTTTGATGGCTTGTTATTTCAGACATTGATCTCTTGTCTGAATTCAAGATTTTCGACCCGAATCTTGAGTTTTGTTTGGATTCATCTGAGGTTGTAGGAAAACTTGGAAATGGAAAGGAGTAATCACACTGCTTGATTTTGTCCTCAAAAACTCTTTTTCTTTCCATCTCCTTCTTTATATTTATGATCTGTTCATTTTCTTCCGCAACCATATTTTTCGTTTCCATGGATTTTTCTTGCTTGTTCCTCGAATCCAAAGAAGAAAATCTTCGACTGGAAATGTCGTTAAGCATCTCTGAATTCAAGGACATCAGGTCGGAAGAACTTACGTTGCTCCAACGATTCTTCAACATAACATCAGACACAGTTATTTTGTGATTGAATTTGTGAAGAATTTTATTGTCTTTTTCGTCAGAATCATCGACAATTTCTCGTATAGGCAATTCTTCTTCCTTCTTGCTCTTATCAGAAAATTTTCTGAAACTGCTGCCAATGCTAAATCTTGAAGATCCTTTGAAACTTTCCTCTCTTTCAACATATAATTCTATGTTGGATTCCTCTCTAGTCTCTGATTGATTATTCCATAAAAATCTCAAACTATTCGAATATGTCAATTCTGAAAGATCATCAGCACTTACTTTCTGCCTGCAAAGAGGGCAAGTCGAGTGTTTTTTGAGCCACTGATCAACACAATCAATATGAAATGCATGTTTACACTTAGGCAACAACCTAAGAATCTCAATATCTTCAAATTTCGACAAACAAACAGCACATTCAAGGCCTTCCCTCCAACCCTTAAGCGCAGAAAATCTGAAAAAAGGCAGGGATTCGATTACTGTTTCATCGATTCCTGAAGCACGAGACCTTGATCGAGCCAATCCATCTTGAATTTGCTGGTTCGTGTTATGTACAGACGGCGCGCGGTGACAGAACTTTGCATAAAGAATAAGGACAAAAGTTAAAGAAAACATGATAGAGAGAATACCAATTACAACTGCTAGACTTGGTTGAAAATTGTTGATTGCATCTTGTGAATTGGGCACTTGCTCTTCATTTGATGGTCTTTGTGCTTCCACATAGAAGAATATGAACATCAAATGGAAAAACAGCACTTTTATGTCTAATTGAGTCATAAAGAAATCTAGAAAC
Source organism: Fraxinus excelsior (assembly GCA_019097785.1). Lineage (NCBI taxonomy): Eukaryota > Viridiplantae > Streptophyta > Magnoliopsida > Lamiales > Oleaceae > Fraxinus > Fraxinus excelsior. The sequence continues at coordinate 5,257,799 of CM032641.1, forward strand.
TTTTTCGAACCACTGTATTTTACCCAAGGAGCATATATATAGTGCAATCAAATACTTATCTTGTATGTAGAAGTCTCCAAAAAGTATTTGACCTATTAGTGGTTCAATTGGTACCAAAATTCAAGTTAAGTTTCTAATAAAAATAGAGATCTTGGATTCGAAACCCAATGGTCGTGACAGAAATCCGTGAGAGGTAAAATAGGTTCAAGCTCTCATGAAAAGAACATTTCGTAAGAGAATGATCGAGTACAAAGCTTGAGTCATTTTTTGTAACGATCCGACATTTATGCCCTAATCGTTAACTTACAACTTTCTATCCTATCCTCCAAGATTCGAACCCAAAATATTACCTTACGAGAGGCTCGAGTTAAATCGTATTTGTTTCTTCATAGATGTTTTCTCGTTTATAAATTAAAATACTTTATCTGATCAGGAATAATAAAAGGTCAAAATTGATTGCATCACTAAGGCTCTTAAAATATCAAGATAGTCAATGGCAGGGTAAAGTAGCTAAAATGCATGTACGTGTTTCCCTGGCTATGCACTTTCGTCTATCATTTAAATTCTTATTATAAAGTCAGCTTTTCATCACTCCATTTGAACCAACTAACATTAGCCATTATTGACTTAATTTATTTTCTAGTATAATCTACCTATGAGTTGAGCTCATGCAATACGATATACGATTTGTTTGGTAGAAATTAAAATTAAAATTTTAATTTAAGTCAATGTTAGTAATCAATTATAAATACACGTTTTATGAAACTCGCAATCGTTTAACCACTCATTTTATCAATTTTTTTTAAATCTATTAAAAATCTGATTTTAATTTCCACCAAACAGGTAAATAGTATATACATGTATATTAATTAGGGATGGGCAAAAACCCGTCCAACCCGATCAACCCGCCCGACCCAACCCAACCCAACCCAACCCGACCGGGTTGGGTCGGTTTTTTCCATTTTTTTTCTTGGGTTGGGTTGGTTGGCAAGGTTAAGTTGGTCGGGTTGGGTCGGGTTGTGGGTTAACCCATCCAACCGACAAAAACTATCCAACCCGACCCGCTAATTAAAAAACTAAAAAACTTTGACAAACTAAAACAGAATAAAAGTGAGAGACCCGGTCAAAAAAAAAGTGAGAGACAAAAAAAAAAAAAAAAACGTAACATATCTTCCATCATCTCTTTCACACGGTGGGCGTCGTCTCACTAAATCATCATCATTGGTTGTGATTTTGGACGAGATCTCTCTTTCAATACATCTCTTTTTAACCCAATATATTAATGTTGCTTTAAATTTAGTACTTTGATGACTTTAATGTTTGTTGATAGGTCGTCCCAACTCCCAATCTTACCCGACCAACTCAACTCAACCTGATCGACATTTGGTTGGGTTGTATTGGGTTTCAATCTTTACATGAGTTGGGTTGGGTATGGGTTGGGGGAAAAATCAACCAAACCCAACCCACGCCCACCCCTAATATTAATCTAAGTAGAAAATTAGAATATCAGCCTTTTTTTCTTTTTTGTAGGACGAAACGAATTGACTAACAGAATTATGGAAGCTTGTATATATAAATATAATGATAAAAATAATATCAATATTAGAGCATTTGAAACTTGGACCTAAGTGTCAAAATAACCAAGTTGTTACTAAAACCAAACTTTGAATTATCTCAAATTATGGATGATAAAATTTCCAACTCCCGCCCCCACCTTGCGTAGTTCCATCTCAAATAGTAAACGAGGATGGGATGGGAGAAATGATCACTGCTCCCAAATTTTTTTTTTTTTTTTTTTTTATTGTTATTATTCAGTTTAAATCGTATTTAAAAATATATGAAATAATAATAATAATAATTAATTATTTAAAAAAATAGAGAAAATAGATTTTATTTATTTTTTAATCCCACCCCACTCCTGCACCTGCTTCCGTGCCGTTTCCCAAAAAATTTTGAAGGGGTGGGATTGGACGACAGTCGTGAACTTGTCTCCATCCCATTGTCATCCCATCGGATGGGTTAACGATCTAGCCTTGGAGTGGTAATATTTTTCAATTTTCTAGGTCGTCTCGTTAGCCCATGCAAAAAGTGGGCTAAAGTGGTTTGTTTTTAATTTTTAAAAGTACTTCCTCGATTAGGCAATCTAATCAAGGTAGATCAATTAGTGCCTTGTTTAGCTAAACTAGGGAGGAGGACTGACCCACCGCTGAAGCGGATTATAATTTGTTAGTTAATAAGTTTGTAATCATAAACATAATCACAAAATATCCGGCATGCTTTTCTAAGATGCACATGCAACATAATAATGGGCACAAGTGGAAGGTGGAAAAATTTCAGTTTTGCTTGAGGTTGTCGCGTCAAGAGTTCGAATCTTGAAATATGAATTTGATCATTGGGTAAGTGCAGGTGTATAAGCAGTCTTCCACCCTGTACCCTTACAGGCATAACCTGCGATTTACCTCCTTCACCAAGACTCGGGACAAGGCAGGGCAGGTGGGGGCCGTCTGGGATGCGATTCATCCTTTTTTTTAATAATGGGCACAAGGGATTTTCTTGCAGATAATATGATGTCACAAACATGACAGATAATGCTTAGTAAATACCAAATAATATCATCTCGACAGCATTTAAAAGGGAGTAATGTAATTTAGTATCAGTGGTGTTCAACATTAGTCTATATAGTAGTACTTACGACATTTAATCAGATGTTCAATTGAATATAAAAAATTATGGTCTATTTAATATGATCTATATGTTTAGTTGTGGAACGTAATTATTATCCTTCTGGAGCAGAACAGGTAAGCACATCGACCTCCACGGTGAGGTTCATGAGGGGTTGGAAGGGGCTTGAGTCCTTTGTAAATTTCGATCTTGCCCTAATTTGTCTTCTAAATGAGAAGTTTTCATTAGACGTTTAGATTATCATCATAAAAAGAGAGAGGGAGGCGTTAGAGAAGATACATGTGCATTTTCTCTTGTTAATTTATTGTCATCATAGTGAATTACTACAACATTGAAAGGTAACATAGTCTCACATCAAGTCGAACGTCTATAAATTGTGTCTTTATTTCTTTCTACTAATTAATTGCTCTCAGTTGAATCGAATTAAGGTGTCCAATTCTAAACACTATATTACGCCGATAACGATATTGTATGGATCGCATTATTCTTTAAAATAGTAATGTGGTGGATATAGATTTAGCATTTATACTGCATCCCTATTTGCCGAAATATTAATACGTTGATCTCTATTAGGACGACGGAATGGGTTGATCCTTTATTGCTTTTTATTTATTTTTTGGTTCATCTTAATTGAATCATTAATTATTTAGCTTAGGGGTGTTTTCATCTTTTTGGTGTTGTATGGTTTTCACCATATTTTTGCACTATAAATAGCGGTAGGACAAAGAATTTTTAGTTGAATTTCAATAAAGATAAATACTTAGAATTTTTTCTTCAATTATCGATTTAAACCAGTATTTGTGAACGTTTCAGTAATTCGTAATCAATGCTCATTGATTGAATTCCTTCTAACTTTTGCTTACAAAAAAGAATAATGCTATATAGCACAATTGGCTATAGAGCACTCGTCTCTACGTCTTTATGTAACAAATTCAATTAAAGGTGAAATTATGTGATTCATTTAACTGAACATTTCATTTAACGTCGTTAGTACTGTCATCTAAATTGATGTTAAACACCAGTAACACTAGATAGCATTTCTCTTTATAAAAAAAATAAATAAAAAAAATAAAATCTCCACAAATTTGAGATGAACTACATATCGATTTGCGGCCCAATAAAAATAAGTACTCATTTAAAATAAGGAAAAGTTCATATCTAAGGTATATTATTTACCTCAATTCAAAAGTAAGGTAAATAGTTGAAAATTCAAAAATCAGGTATGGATTTAATTAATTAAAAATATTTATTAAATATTGATAATAAAGTCACAGTTTGTGATTAATGGCCACAGATTTATAATTATAAGTTACAGATTTATTTACTGGTCACATATCATCAAATTAATTGGTCACAATTTATTTCGTGGTCACAGATCAAAAATTTGGTAAGCCACGTATCATTCAAATTACATGTCACTTTTTATCTATGGGTCACGTAAGTTACAGTTTATTGGTCACAAATTACTTTTAGTCACGACATTTAATATTTAGTCACAAACGACTAAATAGTTGGTCACATAAGCCTAATTGTTTGTCACAGACACCCCACCCATCACAAGACACCACCATCGCCACCACAGAAAATACCACATAGATCTGGTCGCGGTGCTTCGCATGTGAAGAGTCGTCAGCGAGGAAGATAGGTGAACGTCAATCTGTATTCCTTATCCAAAAAAAAAACGTCCTCTGTATTATAATCGCACCTGTAACCGCCATATCCACCACCATCTGGATTCTCCACTGCCAAATCCACCACCATCACCGCAACGAACCACCATACACTATTATTGCCAGACTCACTGCCACCTGCACCAACCACCACTTCACATCACTGCGCTACCAAATCCACCACCACAAAACCACCACCATGCAAATAGTGTCGCACACCACCACGCAAATCACCACCCAAATCTCTAGTGTACCATCGACGCAACAAGTGTAGATCTGCTTCGCGGTGACTCACACTTCTGGTCGGCGAATTCGCGCCCAAATTCCATTTCTTATTTTGCCATGGCTGCATATCTGTGGGGAACGGTTTTTGAGAGAGAAAATATGGTAGAGCTAGGGTTTGGGTGAAAGGAAAATTGATTTAGGGTTTATATTTATTGATACCTGATTTATGAATAATGAAAATTTGCACCTGAATTTTGAACTGTATTCTTTAAACCCCTACTTTTGTGTAATTTCCTCTTTAAAATATGTGAAACCCAGTAAAGGTGTCTTTCAACCAAAACGAGAATAGTCCAATATTGCTAAAAGCCTTAATTAATTTCACTTTTTCATATCAAAACGTCTATAAATTTAAAGAAGTTACAAATAAAACTTATACTTTTTTAACACTTAAAACTTCTCAGCATTGCCAATAGTTAAAAAATGTGCATTTTTAAACCTATTAAATTTGCAATTTAGTCCCTAGATTCTCAAACGTCTCAAATGAAGCCCAAATTAGTTTCCTCACAATTAATGATCTTATTTTCACTAACTGCGTGAAATTTATCATTTTCCCCATCTAAGGCATATTTTCCATATTTGTATTTAAGTCCCTAAAAACTCGAAAATTTCAAATTTACCCAAAACTCGACCTTTTTCAAATTTTAATAATTTTTTAATCATTATGATTTACTTCCTGAATAATTTCACTCGACTAAGGAGATACTTCTACTATTCTTCACTTTGAAAACAGGAAAATTAAAAATTTCCTTAGAGTCCTAAACTTTGAAACTTTACAAAAGAACCACAGAACATATTATTCTTAAGGTTTCGAGGTATTCCATGAGCAGCAACGTTGATGGAGATAAGACATTGGGTGGGATTAGCCAAGGTGACTTCCACATGCTTTCTTCATTAGAAAAACTTCTTGTACTATGAAGAGATTTAATCAGGCGAGTATTTAACCATGTTGTGTGTATATATATATAGGTACAAAGTAACATAAATATGCTAAACTACTACAAAATAAACTCGATATGTAATCTAATAATATTTACAAAAAAGCTATCAATGACGAGTTGGTGTCTATCTAGAGAGAGTCAAGGGGACTTCTGCAGGGGGATTCTATAACCATAGCCTGACCAACTGACTTAATGATGGCCGCACATGAGACCTCTTCGATTAGGAGTCAGGGGATGTGAACATAGTGGCCTTAAATTAATTCCCTCGGTCCCTACCGTACTCTAGCTTGGTGCTTTCCATTGTTAGAATTTACACATTTACCTCTCTTGTGGTTTTGAGTTAAGAGTACTGTGGAGCTCTTTTTGCTATCCTTCTCATTCTTTCTTCCTCCTCGTAAGTGTAGTTAATTTCTATACTTACTCGAGAACCTAAATGATGATATTTTATGGTTTTTTGGATAAAATAATACCTAACTTGTGTTATATAGTATTTTGTAGATAAAACTCGATATTTGATGAAGATTGAAGAAAAGAATGCAAAAATAGTGAAAATGAAGATCGAAGATCCCAAGGATTTAATTGGATATAATTGGAAGATAAAGGAACAAGATTATAAGAGAAAATGGCTGGAATGAAGCAAATTCAAAGTGCGGAGACTAAAGTGCAAATACTCAAAAATTGTGATGGACCTCACAATGAAAATTTGAGAGTGTTAGGTGTCAATTGGATGCAATAAGAAGTCAAAAAAGAATAAAATATAATCAAATGATCTTTGCAAATCAATTTCCGACCGTACAAGGCATATTCTAGATTTTCAATCAGAGTTTGAGACCCATTTTTAGAATGGTAAACATTAGTCATTTGAGTTGTCTTTCCAACTCACTTTGAATCACTTTAATTGGATATCGGGAGGAAAAGTTATGCCAGAATATTGAAAGATGTATAGAGACAAAATCATGCGCACACGAATGTAATTTTCCTTATTTGATTGAAACTTTTTTGAAATGTAACTTGGATAAAAAATATATATATATATATAACATCATTTCATCAAAAAAAAAATATAACATAATTTCATCATGTAGAATACATGGGAGGCAGCCATTGGAGGAGTTCTCTCACCTTTCAAAAAATTGATTCACATCATAAAATCATTCAAGAACAAAGGTAGGCATTAAGATCAAAGCGGGTTTGATAAGTGCAATTCATGCACTTATTTGGATCAAATTACTAAACTATGGGGCGGACATAGCGGGGGTCTGGGGGGCACGTGCCTCCCCCCCCAACTTTTCGGTTTTTTCTTTTTCTTTTTTTTTAAAATCATGTTTGGTATTGATTGAAATCTAAATTTTAATCTAAATTAAAGTTAACAATTAATTTTAATAACATATTTCATGGAATCCATTAATGTTTTAACTTTTATCAAAATTTACTAAAAAATTGATTTTAATTTCCACTAAACATGGGTAAAATCACAATAAATTTGAATTTCGATAATAAGTTAATTTTAAAAATTCTCCGACTTGTATACTAACTGAATCTACAAATTGAATTGCTTATGTCATCTCAAAGCTTATTTCAAGAACTATATTATGGGCATATCGAATAATCCAAATAGATATCGAAAATATTAGGAAACTTTTACTATTTTTGCGATACAAACTTCTCAGTGTAATTTTCATCATTTTATTAGGAAACTTTATATGGAATATGGCATCAATATTTTTTTGAAATTTTACATCCAAAAAAGTCATATCTCATATAAATTTTCGGATGCAATGATTTTTTTTTTTGGACGTAATCGAGAGATGAGTTTGAGATTTAGACCATATAATAAATTTCAATAAATTAGTATAACGTGTAGGGATACCTATACTAATTATTGCGGTCATAATTTAAATTTTTAGATCTAGTGTTTCGTTTAACTAAAATTGATTCGCATATAGATGTGAAATTTAATTAGTTAAATAGGTTCAATGAGAACTCAAAAAGGGTAAATTGAATATAATACAAGAATTTCATCGAACACTACATTACGTTATGAATCTTGAATTAAGAATAAAGATGATCAATAGATGAAATTGTTATGCCCTAATATTCATCACATATTTCTTTCTTCAATTATCCATTGTTTACAATTTTTTTATATTTTCAATTAGTTAAAAGTAGTTAGAAAAATCATCATAAATATTTACTTGATTTTGTCAAATAGGAGTTAGAAAAAGTAGATTAAGACCTAAAGTATAGTTCTTGTGGGAACGATAATTAGGACTCAAAGGTCCACTATATTACTTGTTACGATATCGTACACTTGCGATATAAAAAACGCAACATGGTTACACAAGATTGTTGAAGAATATTCACCTATTTTCAAGATTCTAGTCATTTCGACTTTCTTCCATATTTTCTTGATTCGGGTGATTTTTCCATATTATCTTTTGTATGATTTAATTAATAGGTTCAATGATGAACCCTATTATTTTTTATTTTAATTGAAGACAATTAGTTTAGTGTTTCGTGATTTTTCTTGATTGATTTTGCATTCCTATTGAACTATTTGATTTCTTGATCGTCAATTAGATAGTAAGTTGTTTGTTGGTGTGTAGAAGTGCTCACAATAAATCTAGAATGAGGCAAAACCAACACATGGACAATAGATGTTATGAATAATATATATTGTATGTGCAGTCATTTGTAATTAATCATGTAAATCAATGCATATTTTTTTATATGAATTCGAATTAGGAATATGATCGGGTCGTATTAAACATATGTTTAATATATTTTGGAAAAGAATATTGAATAAAAATGGCTTATCGATTTCTTGAATGCATGAATTTATTAAATTACGAATTTAGAATTGAATTAAATGGCGGGGGATTCAAGATTCCAATACAAATATTCACATATTAGATAAATATTTTATTTGCTTTCTTAGTTTAGGATTAGTATAGAAAACATACAAACTATCTCTTTTGATATTACATGACTTTGAATTTGATAAAAGCTATTGAATTAGATATTATACATAATTTCTCGTAAGAACGATAAATTTGAAACTCATCATTTCTATTACTTGTACAATGATCTCGTACACTTGCGGGTTTCACGTGAACACTCCATATTATTTTCTTGTACACAAGAAGAATCTCTATCGTTAAAGCTTGGATGAATTGTGATTTCAGACATTGATCTTTTGTCAAAATTCAAATTTTTTTATCCAATTCCTGAATTCGGTTTAGATTCATCGAGGTTGTAAGAATATAATCAAATGGAAAGGAACAATCAATTTGCTTGATTTCGCTCTCAATAACTCTTTTATTTTCCTTTCCTTTCCTTTCCTTTCTTTATATTTATGATTTGATCATTTTCCCCCTTAACCGTACTTTTTGATTCCATGACTTTGTTTTCCTCGTTTCCTCGAAAGCTAAAAATCCTCGACGACTGGATATGTCGTTAAGCATTTCTGAATTCAAGAACATTAGGTCAGAATAACTAATGTTTCTCCAACGATTCCTCAACATAATAATGGACACGGTTATTTTGTGATTGAATTTTCAAATAACTTTCTTGCTATTTTCATCAGAATCATCACAACTTTCTCATATAGACAATTCTTCTTCCAGCTTCTTGCTCTTATCAGCTAATATTTTCAAACTTTTGACAATGTTAAACCTTGAGGATCTATGGAAATTCACTACGCCAAAAATGAGCATTCGCAACACATAAAATGCAACATTCAGTAGTTAAGTGTGCTAAATGGGACTATCGCAACATTTTAATAAATGAATGTTGTTATTCGTTAATATAATTGAGCTTTAGCAACATTTTATAAATAAACATTGCAAAAAGTGTCTTTCGCAACGTTTATAGAGCGTTGCAAAAAGTTTGATTTTTTTGCAACGTTTATTAAACGTTGCGAAAGATCAAACTTTCCGCAGCATTTATTAAATGTTGCGAAATGCACTTTTTACAACGTTTATTCAATGTTGTAAATGATCCTTTTAGCAACGTTTAATAAACGTTGTGAAAGTAAATGGGTTACGCTAATTGGGTTGGGCCAACTTTTTTAATTGTGGACCGGTTAATCCGACCCGCCCGAACTCTTAGGTTTACAAAGGTTGGATACCTAATTCATTTGTCTTTCTCCTCAACCCATGTTCAGACTCTTCTAGTCGTCTTCCTTCGTTGAGTTTTGAAGAAAAACGTCATCATCTCTTACATCCTCTTTCCATATCTATACTTGCTGTTCATCTTCTTCTCGTCAAAATTAATGGCGGCCTAATAGAACCCATAAAATTTCTCAAAAAAAAAAGTCCCAATTCATGGAAATAAAGAAACCCTAATCCCTATTGTTCTGTTCGTATTTGAGTAAATATAGATATAAATATTCCCTTCTTTCCTCGAGTTGGTATTATCGTGGATGAGATCATTGCATGTCTGGGCGTGGATCGCTTCGATAAGGTTTTTATTTAGGAAATTTAATTTTATTGTAGATTCATCAAGAACTTTTGATGGATTTTGTTATAAATTTTGTATTTTTCAATTTTTTTTCCTCTTCTAGTTGGTATTTTTTTAGATTTTTTTATTATAAAGTCGTTTGATTTTGGGGTTTTGAATTTCTGGACTTGTAGGTTAACTTTTGATTTTTTATAATTGAAATGTTTAGTGTTTTTTACTAAGTTTTTAATAAAACCTAATTCTTTTCCAATAATGTGTTTGTCTGTATATATATCTGGATAAACCTTGTGTGTTGATTTGTGTGCATCTTCTTCTTTGTTTTTTAATGATTTTTAATGGTTGAAGTTGATTTTGGGGTATAGTTACTGCAAGTTTGGTTTGATATTTTGGTTATGTTCTTTGGTGGTGAAACTTGATTTGAAACCGATTTGTAGTAAATATATTTAGCTAATAACCAGTTTGCTAAATACGAAATGAGAATCTTGATATTCATGACGCCTTTGAGGGTTCTTAGCTTTTTGCCTGTCTTGTTTGCAATTGATAACGTTGTAAATTTTTGGCATACTAGTTGCCTTAAATCCTGCTTCTATATGGTTGCAAGTGGGAAGTTTTACATTTGGAAAGTGTTTGATTTTGAAAATTGGGTAATACCATGATTGTCAATATCTAGGTTTGGGTAAGTTGATAAGTCGAATCTGAATCTTGATGTCATCCCAAGCCTCTTAATGTCCAATAATTATAGTATTAAACAATTGCTGGAGTTTCTTGGTTCAAGAAAGACCTGCATTAAGCAAAGGTTATTTACTTCCAGAAGGTGATTTTTCCCTTGCAATTCCTGAATCAATATATGTCTCCTATTTCTTCACCGAGTTACAATGCACTTCTTATAAGCCAATATATCATGCAGCTTTAATATAATCCGTCTCCTTTTGGAATAATGTAAGGTTCTGTATTCACAGAGTTAGTAGCCTTTTACTAGGTTGGAGGTCCAGATGTCCCTTTGGAAAATTTCATTACTTTAACACAATGTTTTATTGGATGAAAATTGGTGCTATTACTAGAAAATTATTCCAATCTCCAGCAATGATTTCATCTTGTCTTATTTCACAAGGTTTTCCTTGAACTAATGGCATAATGCAAATGAAGGATTCCATTTCGTTTATTTGAAATATAGAAATTATCTTAATGCAGGTAAAATCTAGGATATGGTCCTATATAAATCAATTGATAAATTCCATTGCCTAGGCATTGTAGTCATTATAATTGAGAGTGAGTACGACTCTTGTACAATGACAATACTACTGCAGTTCTTGCGAAATGATTAATTACGGACAAAATACTTTCGGAGCATGTTTGTCTATTGTGTTTATTCTTTTCTATTTCTTGGATGCACTCATGCAGTTATTATTATCCTTTAGTAAAGTTAATCCGAGTTTGAGAATGAAAATTTAACACAGTATGTGACTTAACCCTTTATGTTTGTTTTTACTTCCAGATCTTGTTCGTCTCTCATCATTTCATTGTTGTGTAGGTTCGAATGAGGAAAAGTTAACCCCGAAATGGTACAAGGAACATGTTAATTCTACCTCCCCTCATTTTATTGCTTGTAGGTTCAATGAATTTGGTGTTGATGGGCAAGCGACAAAGTCTTTAAGGCCGAAAGTTTGACATTTTCGCCGACCATATTAGAGGAGTATTATATTGAGAAATAATTACTTATTGTATTAAATATGTGTGTTGTTCACTGGCTCTGTCTAATTCCAAAAAATATTAGTATGTAATTTTACCCTTACTCCACCACTTGTTTATGGAAATTGTTGCATGTATATTACCGATCAAAAAAATAATTGTTGCATGTATATTTGGAACAGAAAGACCAAATTTCATCGGCTATGTTGAGGAAATTCAAATGTTGTATTGATTCAAAAATTTGTAACGAAATTATCAATGTTTATGCAATTCCAAAATTTGTTCACAAAGTGCTATTTTAAATTTTGTCAATCAACTACCATATATAACCTAAAAAAAAAAAAAAAGTCTACGGCAACGTTGGAAAAATGCTGCAAAGGGTCTACCGCAACATTGAAAAAACGCTACAAAAGGATCTACCGCAACGTTTAAAAAACGCTGCAAAAGATTTTTTCGCAACGATGAATAAACACTGTAAAAAGTCTTCCTTCAACGGTAACATCAACCCTCGCAACACTTGGAAAAACGCTGCAAAACGTCTTTTGCAGCATTTTTTGACCTCTGCAAAATCTCTTTTTTGGTGTAGTGATTCTCTTCTCTTTCAACATAGAATTCTATATTGGATTCCTCTCTAAACTCCAACTGATCATTATTGCATAAAAATCCCAACTATTTAAATATATCAACTGTGAAGGATCATCAACACTTACATCCTGCCTACAAAAAGGGCAAGTCGAGTGATTTTCGAGCCACTGTTCGACACAATCAATATGAAGTACATGTTTACACATAGACAAGAGTCAATGACTTTCAATATCCTCAAATTTCTACAAGCAATCTACACATTCGAGGCCATCCCTACAACCCTTGAGCAACGAGAATACATAAAAGGCAAGGATTCGATTACTATTTTATCAATTCTTGAAACATGATATATTTTTGATTGAATGAGTCCATCTTGGATTTGTTGGTTCATGTTCTGAACAGACGTGTGACAGAATCTTGCATAAAGAAGGATAAAAGTTACACAAGATATAATAGAGATAAGACCAAGTACAGCTACTAGACTCAGTCGAAAATTGCTGCGTGCATGTTGTGAACTGGGTTCGTGTTCTTCATGTGATGGGCTTTGTGCTTTTCGTCCATTTGAAAACCCATAAGTGTACGAAATCGTGGTCCAGTAATTTAATGATGAATAGAGGGTCGAACCCACGAGTACTATGTATTTAGCCGAATTAAAATTAATTGCAACTTTAATCGAATAACAAACAAATTGTTGTGATTTTTCAATACTAATCCTTAAATTATCAATTAAAACTAGTAAAACCAAGTAAATGTGTTTTTCAAATATGTGAGATGTATTGCTAAGATATCGAATCTCCCCTGATATTTTATTTTTTAGTGTAACAATTAAATTGACAATTTGAAATTATTCTTATTGGTCAATGTTCTAATTGAAAACTTCTCTCTATAGCGACCAAATATAATTCTCGCATGTGATCCTTCTATCTCTTGATGAAAGATGCAAACACAATAAACATATTAACAAGTGTTAAAACGCCTATTGGATCCATATAAAGCATAGATGTATATCTCTATCTTCTATCGAATCTTACATTATTTATTATATTGTACTTAAACCATGTTGTTTCTCTCGATAATAATAAAATTCACTAACAATTCAATTGTTGATTAAGTAATTGAAAAGAACGATAAAAATGATAATAAACATCCCCAATTCAAACCAAATTTAGGTCAAAATAATTAATTAAAAACTAAAAATATCATAACAATGGTTCATCTCATTATAACAATGTATAAAACTAGCCTAACTTATTGGAATTACAATAAATCATAATAAATGTATAGAACATTGCCCAAAGTCGTGAATTAACGAATGAAGGAAGATGAATCTTGATGATCTTGAATTTCTTCAAAGTAATCTTGATAAACCTCCAATTATTCTTTCAATTCTTGCCTAAAAATTACATGTTTAATCTCCAATTGATGAGTTCTTGAATTTCACCTTTGAAATATTTTCACATTAATATATGATTTTGTTCCTCTCTTGTGATAAAAAATTGATGGAATATTGTAGTATGAGATGTATTTAATATGTATTCTGTTGTTAGGTATTTGTAGGATTAAGAATTAGTTAAAAATCATGTCCAAATTTGTTCTAAAAGAGTTCCAATCGAATAAGGAAATTTGCATTCATGCGCGCTTGTTTTTTTGTCTCTACACAACAGTCAATACTTTGGTTATAGCTTTCTCTCCTAATATTCGACTGAGACAATTCAAAGTGATTTGGAAAGGTAACTAAAAGGACTACAACTTTTCTAGAATTATAATATTTCCAATTCGGACGTTTACTATACCAAAAAAGGGTTTCAATGTTCGGCTAAAAATCTAGAATATAACTTGTGTGATAGGAAATGGGTTAATTTCACTGAAAGTAACGAAACGGTCATTGAAGTTTCAAACTTGTAGAAACGGTCACTGAAGTTTTAAATTTCTTTCACAAACGATCACTGAATTTTCAGATTTTTTTGGGCGAGTTTGCGGCAATTTTTCGGCAACTTTCAACCACCAAAATCGCCGATTTTGGATACCGTTGGAAAGCCCACAATGTCCTCTTCAATTAATACCAAATATCTTTCCATAACTCCAAGAGATTCGGCCGGAATAAACTTACGAAGTCAGCTACCCAAATTGGGCAGATTTTCAGATTTTTTTGGTAGCTGACTTCGTGGGTTTATTCCGGCCGAATCCCTTGGAATTATAGGAAGATTTTTTGTGGTAATTGAAGAGGACATTTTGGGCTTTCCAACGGTATCCAAAAACGACGGATTTGGTGGTCAGAAGTTGCCAAAAAATTATCGCAAACTCGCCCAAAAAATTTGAAAATCTGGGCAGATTTTCATAGTTTTCGGTTACCGACTTCGTGTGTTTATTTCGGTCGAATCCCTTGGAGTTATGGGGAGATTTTTGGTGGTAATTGAAGAGGACATTGTGGGCTTTCCAACGGTATCCAAAAACGGAGATTTTGGTGGTCAAAAATTACCGAAAAATTGTCGCAAACTCGTCCCAAAATTTGAAAATTCAGTGATCGTTTGTGAAAGAAATTTAAAACTTGAGTGACCGTTTTTTCAAGTTTGAAACTTCAGTGACCGTTTTGTTATTTTCAGGTAACTTCAGTGACCGTTTGTGAAATTAACCCGATAGGAAATTGATTTTGATAAAAAAAAATTTATCATATTCCATTTTCTTTTTACTTCTAATTACATCAAATTGTCACCTAGCCATCTTTAAAGAATCGTCTTGTGGTTCGAATCAACTATTGAATATTTGTAATTTGGTCATCAAACTTTGAACTTCGTCATTTTCACTAATTTTTGTTTCTTTCTTTCAATTTCTCGTTCAACCAAACCATTGGGTTATATCTATATGATATAAAATACAACAATTTATGATATATTTATAAAATACAACAATTTAGACCTTGAATAAGTATATAAATACACTTATCACTTTTACATGGAAAAAACTCAAAGTACTGTATAATCAATATGAATATACTCAATTCATGGAGAACTTTAGCACAAAATCTTGAAATGTTCTTAGAAATCTCAATTTTACATTAGGATTTAGAAGCATATATATGCTACCATCAGATGCTTAGAAGTGAAGATAGGATTCTCCATTTGTCATTTGGACCTTGTTATCTAGGTTGTTTTAAAGGTTTACAAAACGCTACATGACACTCTATCATTTGTTAGTTTAAAATACGATCAATTTTTCATCCAATCATTTCCCTTTAAATCATCTTTTGATATTTTTTCTGGACATTGCCTTTGTACAACCAGCATAATTCTTGTTATTTTTCTAATTTGTTTGAGTTTGCTTTTGTCATTTTTAAATATTTATTAGGGAAAATTGCAGTTGTGGTTCCTGTCTTTACTCCCTTTTGCACGTCTATCTTCAAAGTTCAATGCCTATTTCAAAATAGCAATATCTTAGATATTTCAAAATTTTGGCATCCGTGTAGGTTTGGTCATAGAGCAGGGTGTGCTCGGGATTAAAATATCCTCATTTCCTTTCCATTTTCCCTATTTATTTATCTTTTTAATATTATTTTTTAAATTCAATTAAAATTTGAAAACTTACTAATTCAGGAATCCCCATCCACCACGAGTGGGGTGGGACATTTTGTCGCTGAGGGAGGGGGTAGGGTGTTTTGTCGACCTTACGTTTGTGGTCTCTAGAATAATTAGTTGTTAACATAATTTTTATACTATCTATCTCGGTGGACTATGGATGGCAAAAATTGAAAATTCGAAGACGACTCTGCCAAGAAACAAAAGATTTGAGATAGAAATGCAAAATAAAGTAAATATGGGACAATTTTCCTTATTTTATTACGTGATATGCAAATTTTAAATTTTTGAATCTGTAACTCGTTGGTCTATCCAACTTCTGATTTGGATATGAATCTTCAAGAGAAATAATTCTATGTAAGTTATAAAATTATTTTATAACTCCTGCAAATTAGCAACACAATTTCATAGATTAGATTTTATCGGTTTAATTATTAAAATGCTAAGTAAATGTTGTCTTTGAATCAAAAGCCAAATTTTGGTTGCTTCACAAAAGCTCCTAAAATAATAAAATAACAATAAAGTCAACGGTACTGTATCCTAAAATGCATGTAACCGCTTTCCCTCTATATATATTAGTGCGGATCGTGTGTTGCACGATAACCGTTATAATTTTATAAGAAATGTCACTATGATGATTATCTATTTGAAAACACATATATATTAGTTATAATATTTTCAGGCAAACTTTTTTATTCGGTGAGCTACATCATAAACCACACACCATTCGAAATAAGAAATACATCTTTGATTTTCTTTTTATGCACAATGTTTTTCAAGACTACAGAAATTTGTCGCACACAATCTGTTCTAAAACTTTTGGAACATACCTATAATATAACATGCTTAATTCAAACATAGAGAAATTTAGAAGCTAAAATTATGAATAACATACGGTGAGAATAAATATTTATACATTTAAATAGAGAAAGATACAGATGACAATGAATTGAAATTAAAGAGAACCTTATTGAATCATGTGTACCAAAATGCAATTGTAGCATAACAAATGTATAAAAAATGTCTTCCAAAAGCAACTATCCCACATTAAGATGTGATATAAGGACAAAATGTTAAGTGTCATTGAAAAAAACACATTGCTGTTATTGAGTAGAATAATTGATCTTACTTAACAATTTAAAGTATAAATGGAGTTTGTTGCATTAGTGTTGATAAAATCATCGATAACATTAACGATGATAATCTTACTGTAGTCTTTTGTCATTCCATCTGCATAGTAGTAGTTATTATCCATGGCTTTGTTAAAATTGTATAGTATCAAAATATCGTTCATTCTATTGTCTATGCAACTTATTGAGTAACGAAGATAGGGAAAGTAACTTTTGACCGTATCAAAATTTCTCATACATTTGTTCTATCATTTTAATTTGCTAAAATGGACAAAAACTATATAGGTTTTGAGTTTATAGTGTTTTGAATGAATGAGATACCACGTCAATTGGGGAGCAGATTGCAAAAATAATACTTAATGTATCCAACAAATTTACAATTTAATATAAAATTGTCTATATATAAAATAAAAAGATATGTTTAATGGTTAGAGAATGACCAAATTTACCATGGTTCCATGATAATCAAGTTCTCAGGTCAATGATCAATTTGAACCACCTCCTAGATCATAAATTAAAAGCGTCCATTCCTAATATAGCATAAAAAGAACATAACTAGAAGATAACATACAATTAAGCAAACAAGAATTCACAATGAAAGCAGTAGTAGCAACAAGAACAAAAAAAAAAAAAAAAAAAAACAACAACAACAAAATTTTTTGTTTCTACACTACATGAATTTGTTGCACAAAATCTATTTTAAAACTTTTTGAACATACTTAAATATGATTAATTTTTTAATGGACTGGAAAAGTTCAATCTACGTATCTTTTGAACACATGTTTAGTGGACGATGACATGATGCGCAGTGAACAATGAAAGTAATTTTCCTCTATTATATATTGTTGGGATATTCAAAAATCTCAAGAAAATACTCATGTTCTAACAGCCAGCAGCGCATAAAATTATTAATAAATCTAGAAACAGTCTGAATATATCCTAGCAATTTAAAAACAGTACGATCTTGAATTTTCAAAATAACATCAAAGTTTATAACAAACTCTTTCAGTCTTCTAAAACTAAAGTTAAATATACCCAAATTATAACTAATGTAAACAAAAAAGGCATATAGATTATGATTAATAGTAGAAAGGACTACAAGAGAAAATGGTAAAACATTAATTAAAGAAAAAGAAGTAAACAAAATGACACGTAGAAGAATTGACAATTAGCTTTAGTGTTTCAACATAAAGACATGTTAGAATAAAAAAAAAAGTTCTGAAAGGCATGCAAACAACTCTCAAGCATAATTGTTTACGTTTGACTTCTTAGATATACTTGCAATAAAATGTGTAGCTTCATTAAGTAAATAAAAATTATTAGATCCTTACTTGAGCGATTTAGAGCTAAAATCACTACTATTGAGGAGAGTAAGGATATAGATTCAATTAAGATTGAAGAGTTGGTTGGATCTCTCCAAACTTATGAGCTGACCTTAGATAAATTCGTTAAAGATAAATCTTTGGCCTTGAAATTCGTGAGAAACACTCGGACGGGATCTTCTGATTCTGATTCTCTGAACGATGAAAAGTTAGCTTACCTAGCTAAAAAATTTCGAAAAATATTTAGAAAGAAACGTAACCCTCAAGAGAGACATAAGTGTGCCCCAAGTGAATATAGGATAAAATCTAAATCTATGAGGTGTCATAATTGTCGAGGTTTTGGTCACGTTAGGAGTGAGTGCCCTAGCAGTAGGAGGAATTCGAATAAGGCTATGAATGCTACTCTTACTGATGACAAGTCTAACTCGAACAATTAGAGTAAGAAATCCACTCGTGAGGAAAGTAAAAAATATACTACCTTTCTGCTAGGGTTAATGAAGGATCTGGCCAAGGGAGTGAGAAAGCTGAGGACTTAGATAGTAATGAGGATTTAGCTGAAGAGTCTGAGCATGAGGAAGATATCCAAGAGGCTTATGATAAGATGTATCAGAAGAGTCTTCAGATTATTACTAAAAACAAAACCATGAGTGCGAAGAATAAGGAACTTGAATTGGATAATGAGAGGCTTGCAGCTCACATTAAGGAATCTACCTCGATCCTGAGTGAAGTGAAATCCATGAATGAAACTCTAGAGACTCGGTTTAAAAACTTCACCAATGAGATTGAGAAGTCATCTAGGAAAGTCAGCTAGTTGACCACTGAGAGAGACCTTAGAAATCTACGTTAAGAATCTTCTGAACGATCTAGGATATTCTAAGTCTCAACTGCTTGCCATCTCTAGTGGTTCAGAAAGGTTAGATAACATGTTAGAAATGGGCAAGCCGACTGGAAATAAGGGAGGTCTAGGTTTTAAGGAAAATTGTGCAAGTAATTCTAAGATGATATTTGTCCCTATCACTGACCAGACCAAACATGTGCCTAACCCCGATCTTAAGGATAAGAGATTTGTTAGATAGAGGCCTACTAGACAGCATAGGACCCGTCGACCTAGGAATAGACGTCAACGTCCACATAACTTTAGTCCTAGATTTATCCCTACATATTTTCATTGCAGTGAGTTAGGACATATACGCCCTAGATGTCATCAATTCCTAAATAGACATAGAATCACGAGCTTTAATAGGAATAGAAATCAGGAATTTGTTGGTCAAATTAGATTCCTTACTAATTAAGTGAGTCGTTTGACCAAGTTAGTGACACACTTGTCAGCGAATGTTCATGTTACTCGGAAAGTTTGGGTGAAAAAAAGTGATCTGAAAAATTGTGATATAGATCAGGTGCTCTTAAAGGTAAAAACATTTGCATACCTAACTGATTATGTATTTTTGTTGCGTGCTCGTGCTTTTTTATTGTGTGATATTAATTTATGCATGCATCACATCTTTTTATTTGTTTTCTAGATAGAAATCACATGCATTTTTTATTATTCTTGTGTGTTTGATTTTGGTGCATTTATGCTTTAAGAAAAATTTGAAAATTGAAAAAAAAAATGCGGGAAATTGTTTTTACAACTTAATATATAATATACTTAAACTTGCATGTTGTGATCATGTATAGACATAATTGATAAGCTGTAGCATAGTTTCCATTACTTGCTTGTGTTGATATGGAGTAATTAGTATATGTGTCTTCATGTACCATCTGCACTGTACACAATATGACATTATAAATGAAACTTAATCGCATGTGTGAGATTTGGGATGACAGTCACTTGTTGGTAAGTTGTCTTTGAACATGAATTGACCACTTTTAGTAGAGTTAAGCCTAAGTATATCCCTTAAAGAGCTCAATATATTATGTTCTTTTTCGAAACCTATTTGAATCGAGCAATTAAGCTTACAGGGCTTCACATAACCTGGTGCATATGGTCGACTGATTTGGGTTAACCGACCTAAAACTCGTTACATGGGTCATTTTAGTCGCTTAATGGAGAAGAGTCTGCACTTAAGATATAAAAAATAATAATGAGCTTAAAAAATTGAAAAATGTGAAAAGAAAATATGCTCAAAGTAATGGGGAGAAAAAAACAATATAAAATGAGCTTTTATTTGAGATCTTACTGTGCTTTATGGTTTAACTTTCATTAGTATGAGAATATACTTATGGACATTGATGTTCAGTATGTCCCTTCTCACAAAATTAAGGTTTGAACTCCTACTTACAAAAGATTAGTGATACTTTACACACATGTGTCACTTATACAATTTACTTCATGTTAACTTGAACTGAGTATGTGAGAATGTTTACTATACATTGATTATACTTATGTATGCTAACGATTGCATTTTTTATTAGTTATATGTTAATGCTTAAATAGTTGTTTATCCCTTCGTCATTTGTGACAAAAAGGGGAGAGAAAGTGAAATGAAGATTTTAGTGAAACTGTTAATTTTTTTGAGTTTTGATTTAGGGGAGCACTGAATGAAATTACGATTTGCATTTTATGTTTGAGGGGTCGTTGGGGAGAGACATATATACATTTGCATACTGCATAAAAATATTGAAAGTTTGCAGTAATGGGGAGCATTTGCATTGCATTTTATATGCATAACTATTTGAGTTTTGATATTTTGTGATGTTAATGTTTCGGTCGGTGTTTTGATTGACATTAATATCGCGTTTCAAACTAGTATACTTATTTGTGTTCATGTGTTTTTGACTTTCTGTATCACGTGCTTTTACACTGGGTATTGAATTTTTGATTTAGTATACCAAGGAATGCAAGAAGTCGAAGAGCTTGGGTAGCTTGAGTAGTTTAGATTTTTTTTTTGTTCCTCGACTTATTGTGTAGTTTTGTCACAGAATGTCAAATGAGGAGTTTGTTAGGTTTTTAGTATTGACGATTCTGTGAATAAAATGACTAATTTGTAACGTGTTGTAAAAGTTAAGAACCTATGGTGCAATTTGTATAAGTTGTTTCATGAGGTCTAGGGTTCGAACATAAAAAGAAGAGAAACACAACATCGTATTTTCGCTAGCCTATCGCCTGGCTCATGCTCAAGTTGTAGAAACAGAAACGCTATCGTCCGCTTGTCGCCTCGCCATGGCTCGAGCGACATATTTATGCGACTAAACCTAGTTCTCGATTTTGAAGAGTTCTATATGGCCAATAGCACCTAAACGTCCCCAACTATAAATACAGATATCTGGGACGATTTTCTATAGGTTGCTTCATTATGCTACATTGTAAAATACATTCATATTACTTGAAGATCCAAGAACATAATTCATTGGTGAAATTATTCATTCTTGAGATCCGACAACCAAGTTTTGAAAAACATCAAATTGAAGAATCCAAAACATTTACTTCCTAAACATTCTTAGGAATGCACTTTCTCAGTTGGACTTCAAAAGTTTCTGGAGGTTGAGAAAGGTTGGACAACAAGCGCAGGAAGAAGAACAAGAATAAGTGATTCCTAGGTATCCACTTGGAAGAGACAATTGCAGAAGATTGTGAGTCTGGAATTTACAGCAGATCTTGGAAGTTACAGGAGGTAGATCGAGAAATATAGTAGCGTGGTTAGATAGTATCTACAATAGCAGATCGTAAGTCTGGATGAACATCAAATCTTGGAGATTACAGGAATTACAACAGCGGAAACTAGTGGAATTTGATAGGCTGGAAGCGGACTGTAATCCATATTTTCTATAGTAGAGGTAATTGGTTTGGTCCCAGAGTTTTTACCCAGTTGGGTTTCTCTGTCATCATATCGGTGTTCATTGTTTATTATTTTCCATATTACTAACTGTGGTATTTAAATGGTTAATACCCTCAATGGTCACTGAACTTTGTCGAAAGTTCCCCATGGATCATTGAACTTCAAAAATCCCATAATCAGTCACTCAACTTTGCCAATTGGTCTCCCATCCATAACCGACCTAACTCTGTTAGTAATTGTGATGGATGGAAGACTAATTGGCAAAGTTGAGTGACTGATTAGGGGATTTTTGAAGTTCAATGACCCATAGGGAACTTTTGACAAGTTCAGTGACCATTGAGGGTATTGACAAAAGTTTGACTTTTTTTTTTTCAATCAAGCCTTATCCACATTATTATAAACAGGCCATAAAAGGACAAACAAGACTTTGTTACAAACTATAAATAACATATTTTATGAAAAAGAAAAAAAAAGGGGGGGAAATCCTCAATTACAAAAAATGTTTGACAAATTTTTACTCACAGTGACGTGACAAAATGTGATTTGCCTATCTTGTTTTTATTTTTTTATCTTTTAATGAATGCATGTAAATATTTTCTGTCAAATTTGTCTATACTTATAGCATGATTAAAAAAAAACATGTCATCTTATGATCACTTGACAATGGCACATCAAAACCATCAGAGCAAATAGCCATTCTATAATACCCACAATTCACGACCACCACTCATTCACCCCTATCAAAATCAGAAGCGTCGTTGACCTTACAATTGTCTCCTACACCTTCAAAGCACCCTCCACCACAAAATCCCCCATCTTATCCTTCCCCAGAACTTCATCCATACTTTTGAAGCATCCCAGATTTCCACCATCACTTTCTCCCAATTATTTGTTATATAATAAGCTAATTTAATTATAATTGAACTCTTTAAACTTAGTTATATGTGTGTGTGAAATAAAATATCTAATTTGATAACGATTTATTTGTGTATCATAAATATGAATAAAATAAATATGTAATTGCTGTAAAGTCTTAGACTAAATTTGAATAATTGAACATTGGGATTGGGTTGGGAATAAAGTTACTTGGGCTAAGATTTATTTTTGGACTAGACTAAATTTCTATTCTTTTTTGTTTTCACCATGAATTTAAGCTAAGTTTTCCATTTTTTTACAAGATTAATACCCTCAATGGTCACTGAACTTTGTCGAACGTTCCTCAGGGGTCACTGAACTTCAAAAATCCCCTAATCAGTCACTCAACTTTGCCAATTGATCTCTCATCCATCACAATTACTAACGGAGTTAGGTCGGTGATGGATGGGAGACCAATTGACAAAGTTGAGTGACTGATTAGGGGATTTTTGAAGTTCAGTTACCCCTGAGGAACTTTCGACAAAGTTCAGTGACCATTGAGGGTATTAACCCGTATTTAAACATAGGTTAATTGAATTGTATGCTTAATCATCTAGACATTATTAAAAAGTGATTTGTTGCTTTTAATAGATTATTTCCGCGCGTAAGGTCAAACTTAATTAGTAAACTGCGTAAATTTTAGCTATTATTCCAAGATTTTATAATATGATCTCTACACAGTTTAATGCTAAGATAAAAGTATTCAGACCAGACAATGCTCCTGAATTAACATTCAATGATTTCTTTGCTGATAAAGGGATATTACATCAGTTCAGTTGTGTTGAAAGACCACAACAAAATTATGTGGTGGAACGTAAACATCAGCACCTTTTAAATGTAGCAAGAGTCCTATACTTTCAATCAAGAGTTTCAATAATGTTCTGGTCTGAATGTGTATTGACGGCAACTTTTCTGATCAATCGAACTCTATGTCTTTTATTGAAACACAAAATACCTTATGAAGTTTTGTACAATAAGGTTGCAAGTTATTCTACACTAATAGTATTTGGATGTTTGGCTTTTGCTTCCACCTTGACAACACATCGAAATAAGTTCTAACCACGTGCAAGGTTATTTGCTTTTCTAGGATATCCATATGGAATCAAAGGGTATAAATTGTATGATATAGTCATAAAACAGATATTTTCATCAAGATATGTTGTTTTTCACGAAGAGTTATTTCCATTCCACACAGTCATTAAAGTTGATCATATGACTGATCCTTTTCCTAACTCGGTATTGCCAATTCCTTCTTTATCTCTCGTCAAGATGTAAACAATGAATCTGCCAAACACATCCCTGATTTTACCCCACTTATTCCTAGTGGTGGCAAAAAAGCTCGCCGGCTCGGGCTCGGTTACACCGAGCCGAAGCCTGGGCCAAGCCGCATTTTGGGGCATCGGCCCGAGCCCGGGCGAGCCGACCAATTTAAAAAAAAAAATTTTTTTTTTTAAGGAAAGCTGCCTTGCGTAGGCAGCTAAAATAAGCTACCTGCGCAGGCAACTTTCAAAGCTGCCTGCAAAGGCAGCTTAATTTAAACTGCCTTTGCAGACAGCTTTTAAGGAGAAAAAAAAAATTCAAAAAACACGAGCCGACTCGGCCCGTTTAGGCTCAAGTCTAAAGCTCGGGCCGAGCCTTATTTTTTGGCCTGGCTTTGCTCGACTCGGCTCGAGCCGAAAAAAGCTCGAGCCGAGCCCAGGCTTTTTTTTTGGGCTCGGCTCAACCCGTTGACATCCCTACTTATTCCTTCACAAGAATCTTCATCTCCTCACTTACAAACCATTGATGCAATTCCTGATCAAGAAAATATTGCTCAACCTTCAATCATTGTTGCAAGAAAATCAACACGTGCCATTAGACCTCCAAACTACCTCAGAGACTTTCATTGCCACATACTTTCTCAAAATTCACATTATATTGATCATTTACCCCATCATATTAGCAAGTTTGTCTCCGATGATAAGTTGTCCCATGCACATAGGCATTTTGTATTAAGTGTCTCATCTCAGTTTGAACCTCAGTATTTCCACCAAGCTGTCAGGCATCCTCAATGGCGTGAAGCTTGAGCTAGATGCTATGGAAATCAATCACACATGGACTGTTGTTCCATTACCTTGTGATAAGCATTCAGTTGGTTGCAGATGGATATACAAAATCAAGTATAATTCGGATGGATCAGTTGACAAACATAAGGCACGCCTCGTTGCAAAAGGATATACATAACAAGAGGGCCTTGACTATGTCAATACTTTTTCTCCAATAGCAAAAACAGACTTTCAATCTCTTGTTGGCTCTTGCATCTTCTTACAATTGGCATCTTTTTCAACTCGGTGTTAATAACGCTTTTTTGAATGGTGACTTGTTTCAGGATGTTTACATGGATCTTCCTCTTGGTTATGCAGTCAAAAATCATGCCAAACAAGGAGAGAAATTAGAGTGCAAATTGCACAAGTCCATATATGGGCTCAAGCAAGCATCAAGGTAGTAGAATTCAATGTTTTCACAAGCACTAATCCGCTTTGGTTTCTCCCAGTCAAAGCAAATTATTCCTTGTTTACAAAAGGATCTAAAGACAAATTTGTGGCATTGTTAGTCTATGTTGATGACATTGTCATCATAGGTCCTAATGTTCAAGCTATTGAAAATTTGAAAATGTTCTTACGTTCTAGATTCAAACTCAAAGATTTGGGATATCTGAAATATTTTTTGGGCATTGAATAGCACGTTCAAAGTCAAGTCTGATATTATCTCAAAGGCACTACACTCTACAATTACTTGAATACACTGGATATCTGGACTGCAAACAGGTTAATTCACCTATGGATCCAAAGGCTTGTCTCAGCTTACATGATGGAGATCTTTCAGATGCCTCATATCATAGACGCTTAATTGGAAAATTGATATATCTCACTTTGTCTCGATCTGATGTCACATATGTTGTACATAAGTTGAGTCAATTTCTTTCTCAACCTCGACTGCCACACCTTAAAGTTGTACATCATCTTCTTTGCTATTTGAAAGGCAATCCTAGTCAAGGCTTATTTTATCCGACAACATCTACTTCTCCAATTGAATTGCAAGTTTTTTCAGATGCAGATTGGGGCTCATGTGTTGACACAAGAAAATCAACAACTAGTTTTTGCATTTTCCTTGGAGAATCACTAATTTCTTGGAAAGCTAAACGCCAATCTACAGTCTCACGATCCTCAGCAGAGGCAGATGATCATGCGCTTGCTACAACCATCAATGAACTTTTGTGGATTGATTTAGGTGTTGAGAGATTTTCAAGTTCCTGCACAATCTCCTGCTCTTCTTTTATGTGATAACCAAGCAGTGATTCAAATTGCTAAAAATCCAGTATTCCATGAACGGACTATACGAGCCGACTCATTCCATTAACGACGGTCATTTCACCAAATCTGTCTTATTTTTTTATTTTTATTTTAAAAAAAATTCTTGAAATAAAATTTAAATAATTTCTACAATTCTCATCTTAAACTCCAATGATTTGCCATTTGGTTAATTCTTAACGCACATTAAAATCGATTGTCATTTCATTCGTGATAAAATTACAGCTGGTGCTCCTTCCAATTCGATCACATAATCAACTGGCTGATGTTCTTACCAAACCTCTCCCTGCTTCAACTCTTCTACCTTTGTTGTGCAAGATGTCTGTTAAAAACATATACAGTACATCTTAGGGGGAGTATTAGAGCCATTCTTCGCATGCATTCTGTTTGTATTAGTTTGTGTGTTTGTATCAGTTAGTTTGTCTGTTAGCCTTAGCTAGTTAGTTAGTTGTTTTAGTTTGTTAATTAGTTGCCAACTGGCATCTCTTGTAAATCGTGTATGAATATTATTTATACTGAAGCTGTACTCCTTTTGGCAAGTTAATAAAAGATGAATTTCATTCTCCATTTCTGGTTCTGGAACTAACAATAAAGAAGACAAACTACATTTGAGCAAGACAAAGAAAATGATATTTATTTCCATTTACATTAACAAAAGTTTGAAGTACCATTAGATGTACACATCAATCAGTGGTGAAATGTGAATGGAAACAGAAACTTCTTTACAATGCTTTTGAAGTGGGACAAGTTTTCATAATATACCCAAATTACTTCATGGACGGGATATCCCCTACATTACCGAAAGCAGTGGCCTAGAGGCGAATGCAACCAGGCTTAGAAGATATTATCCTGATGGAAGAACAGCTTACCAGTTTATGATGGTCCTTGACCCTGCAGGCTTTGTATCACTAGGTCTGCAACTACTTGCTAGAAGCAATATGAACAGATGTAATAGACTTCGATCCATTCAACCTCATCAATCAATCAAAAGCACGTTTAAGATTCATGACAAATTTGGAACTCTCTTGATCTCATCATTCTTGCACTTCAGTACTTCACAAAGACGTTATTCAGCATAGTTAAGCAACGTGATCATATTCAAGGTTCATAGAGCACAAATAAATTTCAACTCTCTCTAATCCTCATAAAGATTTTACCTGGAAAACTCTGTTGTACCAAACTGAGTGAAGGATCATATGAAACAAGTCATACTTCTCAGGAATTTTGTGCCAAACAAAATATTGCTGAACTATTTTTAATCTTTGCTGCATCACCATGTATTTATCTTCTGGAATTGATAGAAGTATGCTCCTCAGATTGGGAATATCTTTCTCTAAAATGAACAGTGCAAACATTTCCCAATTTAAAATATCAAAGAATGGGGGTACATAATTATCAGATATAATCACTGGTACACACTCATAGTATATGGATTCCACAACACGTGGCGTGTGGACTTCGTAGCCTTTAGCACAAATGCAATATCTACTGCTTCTCATGAATTCTCTGTATCTTGCTTTCCCTTCAATATCACGAGGCATTGGCCCAAAGATTTTCATGTCAGGTTCCTTGTTGTTCCAATATTGTAGTAAGATTGGGCGGACAAAACCATGCATGCCTCCAGCAAAGAAGGCTAAAATAGTTCTCTGGGAAGGATGAATTCCTCCAATATCCTTCCGAGGGTTCTCTCCAGAGCGAATATAGGTCACCGGCAAAGAGACGTCCTTCCCAATGTTAAAGCCTCCACCAATGTTGGAATTGCATAAAACTCTGATACAACTTCCTAAATTTTTCCTCGTGAACCGGAGGGCCTGTCAAAAAAAAAAAAAAAAACTTCTTTTAGTAAACATCATATGGTACAATCACTCAATGATTATAAATTTAGGTGTCAAATTGGGAGTATCATATGGATGCAGATAATGGCTTGTGATGCCTGGTAGAGGTTGCTTTCTAAAGTAAAAGGGAGATATGAAATATAAAACGAAAATATTTACATCAAAGGGTGTGTTGAGAGTCATTTTACATGGTATTCTTTCATGCTAAAACCAACAATACCCACTCTGCTTGTTCCCTACTCCCCCCATAAATAATCCGCCAAAAAAAAAAAAAAAAATAACTGAACAAAATCTAAGTTCAACTTAAAAATTGAATGAGCTAGTTGGAAGTGAGTTGAGCCTTAGAAACTGTGGAAATAGTCCATGACATAGAAAATTAGAAGATGATGATTTGTGCATCCCCCATATTAGAATGGACAAGGCTTTATAGTTTAGTCGAGTTCTTAACAGTCTTTGCCAAAGTAGGAATCCTAAGAATCTCTAGGTAAGCTAATATTACCCGTTTATCTGAGATTTGGGGACAAGTTTTTTAAGTCTAGTTCAAGTTTTACTGACCATGCAATATTAGTACTAGTCCATGTCATTTGAAAATAATATCAAATTGCACAAGCAGAACAAAACTTACGAATCAAACCGAACCGAACGGTTCTTCTTAAGTTAAATACCCTAATGAATATCTGAATCAAGAACCAACAAGTTTGGTTCAGTTCTCGGTTTTAGACCATGAAGTGAATCTTCCAAATTTTTGTTATCTTAAATAAGCCAAATTAATTTTTTTTTTTTTTAAAACAAATCTGCTAACTAATTAATTTAGCCCAAACTCAAAATATGATTTTACTATTTCGAATTTCCAGCCAAGACCAACTTATTCAAAATGACATAAATTTTACCCAAATCTATTATTTTACCGTAATGTCCTTTTTGCTGTTCTATTATTGTGAGCTTACTATCCTCCTCTTCCTGTGATTTTAATGGTCAAATTTATGAAGAACTCAACAAAGAGAGGTGCAAAAGATACCACGGAATTGGACTACGTTATTTTGTAATAACTAAGATTAAATATGTCATAGTTGAATTAAGTAGCGTTATTATAAATAAAAAATAAATTATTGTATTTAACGCAAGAACCAAGTGGGATCGACGAATGGAATCGAACTCGAACGGTTTCATAATTAAATTTAGACCCGATTGTTCCACTTATTAAATACTCGAAATTTCGAGTTCGATTCGGTTCTCTTTAGAACCGAACTAAATCGGACCATTACCAGCCCTACAAGGTATGTTGGAGTCCAAAATAAAAATGGAACATCATCTCAAAATAACGTCATTTCACCAACGAAATTTAAAATAGAAAGTATAGACAGAAAATTGGAATCATACCCAATCATGACAAGCGACAACAAAATGATCTGCTCCTTTAGTTCGGTTCCAAAAACGATATCTTCTTGCAACAGTGTCTACATAATTCTTTAGATGATTTTCTAGATCCTTTTGACTGGCAAAATTTGGCTCGTGAAGTGAATTCCTTAGCTTTAGTGAACTAAATGGCATGTAAAACAAGTGAGCCTTTTTGGGATCCCTCACAACAAATTGTCTATTTCCCTCCATCAGTTTCATGAACCATCCTTCAGAAGCATAAATGCCCCGCAAATGTGGTTGATGAAAAATTGGTTTTTCCCCTTCCCTGTAGACATAAACTTTGAGCATGCGTTCCATCAATTCATAACTCCTGCCATTAAGATCATAGGCAACAATGTTTAGATGTTTCACTCCAGCTATCAAACATGAAGCTACAGAAGATCAAGTTAGTTGTTTTCAAGTCCCAATATACATTGATAAAATCGCAGGTCTCATAATTAGCATCCATCATGTAATGACATTAGAAGCAATTCAAAGTCTTTGAAGGACTGAAACACATCTAGAGTTCACAAAGGGTTCAGTTTTGTAAAATTTATACAGGTACAAATTGCTTTATAGAAGTTAATTCTCAAGAAAATGTGACTCGGGAATCAAGAGAAGAAACCTTAAGATGGGATGCTAAGAGAAAAATAGTGATGTGCCTGCTACTGTATAATTGAGTGGGAATATGTCCCAAGCCATGATTACTGAAAATACATAATAATTTTCTAACATATGAGCTACTCTACAAAAATAGGGGGAAAGTGAAGCAAAAAACAAATAGAAATGGATAATGGATAGATCAACATAAACCTTGTTTTAGTGAAAGTGCACGAATTGAGATGCAGAATTGAGAGAGAAAAATGGTCACATCTGTTGCTGCCACCCTAAATTCATAAAGGCTATGTGAATTTTTTTGAGGGATTGAAACACATGTAGCCTTGACAAAAGGTCCAGTTTTCTAAAACTTTGTACATGTATGCATTGCATTATAGTAAGATAATTCATACAAAAATGTAACTCAGTAACTAAGACAAGAAATCTTAACGTGGGAACTAGGAGAAAAAAATGCAATGGATCTATTCATAAATAATTGAGAGGGAAACTGTTCCCAACCACAATTACAACATATAAGTAAATTTAGGGGTAAAATCCCAATGGCAACTGAATTTTCAACATTGTTTCTTAACAATCACTAAACTTTGATTTTTTCCTGAATAGTCGCTGTACTTCTAAATTTGTTCCCAATATCCCTTGACTTAAAAATTTTTACAAATATTTATTGTACTTTTAACATTGTTTCCCATCCGTCACTCCAGATCCTTTCCATTTGCCAAGTCATCAAAATCACTAATTTTCAAATGGAATGAGATGCAGTCTTGGACGGGAAACAACGTCTAAAGTACAATAGCTATTCAAAAAATATTTAATTTCAGGGACTGCAGGAACATAATGTTGAAAGTACACGGCCTTTGATATTTTTAACCCCGTGTTTCGTTTCAACATACAAGCTATTCAACAAACATTGGCCATAATGATGGAGGAAAAAACAACAAGAGACGGATAATTGAGATATCAACCATAACTCTTGTTTTATTGGACACTGGACAGTGTACTAAATGAATGCATAATTGGAGGGAAAAATGCTCCCATCCACTGTTAAATCATACCGATTTGTTCACGGTCATCAACTTTCAATTTTACATTCACAAAAAAACTGCTTCCCCATTTTATCCAACATTTATATCACAAATCATTCCCAGAAGCACATGCAAAAACTAAAAACACCATGAAATACAAAAGAAAAATAAAAGAATGGAAGAAAAGAAAGAAATTTCATTAGTTCAAATTTAATATCTAAAATCTTTTAATTCTTCTGCAAAGGGTGAATACATATGCGCACTTGTATATAGTATATAGCTTGTAAGCCAACATAAGCAGTCAATAACACTAAGCCTGCATTTGGCAGCATGGAGTTGAGGCCTAGAAATTGGAATTAAAAATTATTTTTTATTTAAATTATTTCAACGCCAAGTTCCTGCCGCTAAACATAGCATAGGCAGAAGATTCAACATGTAATAATTGAGTATACCTTCTAAACATGGAATAGTTTCGGAAAAGAGAAGCATGGACTTCAGGGACATTTCTTATAATAGGAGCATTTTTAATCTCAAGTTTGGCATGTTGAAGTTCCTTATCGCGTGCAGAAGACAAAAGGGGCCTCTACAACCAAAAAACATAGAGGTCAGAGATCTAAATCACATAACTTAGTCTGGTTATCTTATTTCAAATTAAAACTTTAAATCCATACCATTGCCTTCATTGAAGCAGAATTCTTCAACAACAATGAATTCATCTGGGAGATCGATGTTGGTTTTCCTCCCCGCTTTCTCAAGGCAGAGGCACCAGCCACCATTGTGCTGAGGTTTGAGATAAAAGAACCAGAATGCAATAATTCATTATCTTTATTTGTAAGTTGGGTTTCCAAGTCTACTATGTCATCATGTGTGGGAGATGTGTTGGTCACATCAGATAGACCTAAACTTCCAGATTCTAGAGCAATAAACTTTAAATCTCTTGGTGACAACTGATTCGAGGGGCCAAAACCTGTTTGATTGCTGCTTTTTATATGGTGTGAACCAGTACTTGCGCTTGAGCTAATATTCCTGGCAGCATCAGTGTCTCCCTTGACCGGCTTTTTTGCTGTAACAAGTTTTAAATTTCCCTCCTCTATTTCAGATAAAGAATTTATGTCCCCAACACCATCTAATGAAATAACATTGTTTGTGTCATCACTAGAAGCTTCTTCATCCAAGTCAGGAGTATTAGCATTACTAAACACCTCATTAACGTTAATAGCATTGTCTGATTTTGGTATATTAGACTGGTTTGAGCTGCTGACCATAAAAGATAAAATGCCCCCATTTGTACGTAACAAACTTGGAAAGTAGTTTCCATAAAGTGATGTTAAAGTCTGAGAAAAAACTAGAACACCAATTGCAATGACAATAATAGATAGCAGGTGCTTTATCTTTACAGCACGTAAACCTTTGAAACAGAAGTCCATTGCATGTATTGATAAGGGTCAGAAAACCATCTTGATCTTCATTCTTCAGCAACTAGGATTACTTCTGATTCTCAAGTATCATAGGATCTGCTAAAAAGAACTTATATGGAAAAATAAAAAAATCAGTAAAACTCAGTACTGATAGTTATTGTTTTAGGGAATCAACCCGAAATTCCCAACGTCTGAGAAACAAAAATAGAGAAAACACATGTCAAAGAAAAACAATCACATGCACAAGACAATATTTATGTGGTTCGGCCAATTTGCCTACGCCACGGAATTGTAGGAATTTCACTATTATCAGGGAAAATACAAAGTGGGATTGTACATTTTTTTCCTCTCTCTCTATATCAAAAAGAACTCTAATCACCAAAACTGTGTTTTCTATACCCTACTCATATGATTCACAATGGGCTACAAAATGGGCCAAAAAAAATTTCCCGGGGGCGCTGTCCACGGACCCCAGGAGGCATGTCCATGAGAGCTCCAACTTGGGTCTATCGGTCCAAGTCCCCCGCTCCATGACTAAGCCTTAGAAAAAACTCCCATTAAAAACCATGCAACATTATTCGGGTCGGGTCGTCAACCAGATCAAACAAAAACTAGGCTCCACAAAGCACAACAGTTATTACTTTAAAGCGGTCTTATAAAAGGCTTTTTGGAGATAGCTTCAAGGCAACAGGGTAAAGAATGTTCCTTGAGGCACATATATAAGATGATCTCGCATGCCTCGTTTTTATTCAAATGCCACACTCACAAGGCCATCGTCATGATAACACTTATGGAAAATTGGAAATAATTAGTCCAGATAAAGAAGAAGACAAAAGGCTCTATTTTATGTGATATAAGCTCTTTAAAGTGTTTCCTGCCCTTTTCCCAAGTTTGACATAGAAATATTGCTGTGCAATATAGGTGGTGGTCTATTTAACTCTATTGAGTTACTGCACCTTACTCTTAGAGGGCTATTTTCTTTATAGGTCTTCATTTCTCTTTCTCATACGATAGAAAATTTATGATTATATGTGCTCTGAAATTTCAAGTATTTTTCTAATTTCATTTGCTCAGAACATATTTATACTATTTCAAATGAAGGAAATCAGTTTAAAGAAACGCATAGGACCTCAACTTGGACAAGCTTTGTCAAAACAAGGGATCCTACCTATTCTCATTCACGTTTTAAATTGTGTACTGTTTCAAGTAACACATGTTAAACTCCCCCAACAACAAAAACAAGAAACTAGAGTTATATATAGAAAATTTCCCTATTCATAAGAAAAATATATAAGCTTCAAAAAATGTAAAGAGCATCCAGCAATTCGCGAGATATTATAGCAGTATAATCATATATGTCGCACCCTTAACAGGATAAGTCAGAGAATCAAGAAATCTGAAAGTACGTAACAAAGCCTTCTCATTAATTCTGAACTACATCAAGTGTTACTTATGAGTTGTCAAATTAACAGCTTCATTTTTTCTCTGAGTCAACAACTCAAAATTAGTAAGCAAACAGGCACCAGTCTAAAAGAAATGGACTTTGAAAATCTTTAAAGGAATTGGTCATAATATGTATTTCTAAGGGCAAATTCCATTGAATATGAAAAAATGTAACCTTATTTGTATGTTCATGAAAAGAACACTATGTCATGTTTGGCTAAGCTTAAAAAGAAGCAAAATTTACTTTTAAAGCTTCTTTTTTACCAAAATTAGTTTTATAGTTACTTCAAGACTTCTCAAAAAATTAAAAATCTTAACTTCTATCAAGAAAAGTAACTTTTAACTTAGCCCACATGATTGAAATTCACACTCGGGTTCATATAGGCATTAATTGATTTGGAACTGACGGAAGCATCATCCTGTAATTCTTTTCTTCAAAGATAAAATAATTTAATTCTTGTCAAAAAGACCATAGTTCGAAAACTTACTAATTCTATATTCTTGGCGTAAATACGCCAAAAACAATGCAAATCAACAGTAAACTGATGGATGCTCGAATCAACTAAAGTATTTCTTGTATCAACGATTATACTTTTTTTGTAAACTAGTTTTGATCTGGTTAAGCATAGAGTTGAAAGATTAAATCACGCGCCTATGAATTACAATATTGGAAAATCCCAGGAAATCTGAAAAGAGAAACCGCGTACCATAGACACGAAATGTTGCTTCAGAAGCTATAAAGTAAACTTGATTCCAGAAGTGAAACAAATTTTTATCCTCCATTGACATTAGCCATAAGCAGAAATGGAAAATAGAGTGGAGAGTGCAAAGGGGTTCTACTGAGAATTCGAGCCCGTTTGGCTAAGTCCAAAATAAGTAAAACTTACTTTTTTTTCATTATATGCATTAAGACAAGCTAAAAAAAATAGGACTTATTTTCTCGTTCTTGTATCTTATCTAAACTTGAATCCGTAGTGACCACCAAATTTAATTATTACACCACGTTATTATCACATCACAATTAAAATATATTTTTAATAAATACACCAAAATGAATATATAATTATACCCCTAATATAATAAAAAAAATGAAATATAATTTTAACCATAAATTTGATGAAATTTATAATTTTTCAACTATACATTTTATCAAGCTTTATCAAATCTATTAAAAAAATAATTTTAATTCTCACCAAACGAGGACTATAAGTAAAATTCAATTGGTGAAATGAAAATAACTAAGTTTCTTATTTACATATTTGACTGTCTAGTTTTTTAAGCTAATCAAACTTCTTTTATACACATTTCTTAGTATTTACGATTTACTAACCACTTATTACCTACATATTTTATAAGAGTTTTAATTTATAAGTACTAAAAGCACTATTAAAAAGCACGAAGAATGTCGCATGGACGAACCACAACCATTGTTTCTATCGACTTGTTGGGTGATGGTATTTGGGACGTTTCATTTTCTGGAATGATTATTATTAGCCATTATTTGATTTAGATAAACATTAATTTTTAATAAATTTTAATAAAAAGTAACAAATGCACACTTAAAAAGTTATGGTCAAATGGAATGTATGATTAAAATTAATTATTAATTTGATTTAGAATTTTTTTTGTTGACTAGAAACCTGCAGTCGTTACCCGTGAGTGCGCACTAGATAAACCTTCGCTCCATGTGGAGTAACTCGCAAACCACACTGAACTAAATGTATTTTTCTCAAATTAAATACTTCAGTAACCATTGAAGTTTACTATATGTTACGGCTTATTCACTGTCCTTTTAAAACTTATCACAATGGCCACTCAACTCTACTTCATCCAACTCATTGGCCATCGACTTGAACCGTTTGTAAACTTGCCTATGTGATTCACGTATTATT
Source organism: Fraxinus excelsior (assembly GCA_019097785.1). NCBI lineage: Eukaryota > Viridiplantae > Streptophyta > Magnoliopsida > Lamiales > Oleaceae > Fraxinus > Fraxinus excelsior. The sequence goes on from CM032641.1 coordinate 5,293,803, forward strand.
GACGTGGTACGTTAAAATTAACTCATGTGCCACTTAAACACCAACTAAACCAAAACACGCCTTTAGCCTCGAGAGAAATTAAAACGCTTATCTTGCTATTCATTCCCAACCCAGAACACGTCTCCTTCAACCTCATAAATGAATTAACCCATACGTGAGAGAGACCCATCTGGCACACCCCAATATTGTTCAAAACCCTAACCCCCAATCGATACTAGTGATGGCAACGGGGCGGGACACCCCCGCCCCGCCAATCCCCACCCCCGCCCCGCCTTTGACGGGGCGGGACACAAACAATGTCCAAAATTAAACAAATAACGTTCAATTTTTTTATTTATTTTTAACTAGGCGGGGCGAGGCGGGTTTTTTTGCCATTTCTAATCGATACTACCCCAAACTCAAGGCCCCACGAATTAGTTGAAGTGTTGAATCGAGGAAAGACTTGCATGTAGAGGGACCACTTGAAGGTAATTCAAAAACAATATTTTACACTATTTTCATGAAGAAATGGGGTCGACATAGTAGCTTTTGCAGTTGAAATTAGAGATAAATAGTAAAACTTGGGATCCAGAAAATTGGGCAAAAGACGGGAAAATGAAAATTTGCAAATTATAAACACACACAATATAATAAAGCTCCCAATTTTCCTAGCTTTTAGGGATTAAAGTAATTTTAATCAAATGATTAAAATAAATTCTAGCTTAATTTTAATTTGTTTCTGATTGATACGTTAAACTTAGATTTTGGACCACCCTACTATTATCTTCACAGTTTAGTAGAAAACATTTGATTTAAGCACAAATGTTTCTAGCTTTTCGGGGATTTAAAGAAATTTTTTTTTTTATTTATTTAACCACAAACATTTGAATCAAACACATTGTATGACCAAAATGTGATCGATGGTGTTGAAATGAGGTTGGATGGCCACGATCAAGTTTAAGATGAACGGGAAGAGGGCAACAACATGGAAGTAGATTACTAGGAATATCCGTCGGAAGAGGGAGATGGTGGGTTTCGATTTCCTAAATTTTCTGTCGAGATACATTTGAATAACCCACAGTTTGAGGTTGGGTAGATTTTTAGCTTAGCAATTGAGTTCAGAGAAGCAATTATTTAGAACTTACGGAGCATTGAAAGGGATATAATGTGAAGTTTATAGCGAACAAGGAGAGACGAGTATAAGGTGTTGAGTTTGTTAATTTGTCACGTGGGCCAACATATGTAATTAATTGTATAAAAGGGAAATTAGGCCCATTATCCCCAAAAAATATTAAATTAGAATAATACACTTACAACTAATTAAAATCTTTTAACCCATAAATAATACGTTCAAAACACTCCAAAATCTCAAACTCCCAAATCAAAACCCCGAAATCGTCTCTGAATCATCCAACTCACAAATAATTCCAAAATTCTTGCTTAGAAACTCTCGCCCACGAGTTACTTCAACCATCGAACCCCAAAATTCCAAGAAGTCCCAAATCAAAACCCTCGAAATCAGAAACTTTGGTGATTGCGCTTCTGTATTTCATTGATGAATGGATCAGTGGCAAAATTCTTGTGTTTTTTTGGGTATTAATGTACTTCTAAAAACAGGTTTCTTGTATATTCTGTTTTTATTTTTCAGAATTGATAGGTTTGTGAAAGCTTGGGTTCCCAAATTTAATGCAATTTTGAAAGAATCAACTCTTTCATCCATATTGTACTTTTGAAGTCATTAATTTGTAGGTACAATGCTAGTTATAGCTTGCATTTTTTTCGTTGAATTTCAATTGGTGATGCCTTATTATCAACTGCATTACTCATGTAGTCAAAAGTGATGAAAAAAATTTGCATATGCTATTATTTGATGTAAGCCTGAAGGGAGTGCATTCAATTGAGACTTTTAAAGACTTTTGAAAAATTAAAAAGTTTAAGTGTATTCAATTGAAACTTTTAAAGACTCTAAAAGTTTAGTTGTATTCAATAGAGACTTTTAAAAAGTCTCTAAAAGTTACGAGGTATTCAATTGAGATTTTTTAAAAGCCTCTAAAAGTCACGAGGTATTCAATTGATAGTGACTTTTAGGAAATTTATAATTTACTAGATTTTTGAAGACTTTTTGATAGAAAATATGAATAGTCATAACAAATTTCTCATTTTACCATGAGATTTGTCAAGAGCCGGCCCTTTTCTTCTCTTTCACATTTTAGAGTTTTCTCCTCCTCTTTAATCAGGTAAAATTTGGTTGGAATCTTTGCCTTTAGTTTTTCTTTACACGGTATATGATTTTCGATTTTCATATTTCTACATATTTTTGTTGATTTCTGCCAAGCGCAAAAATAATTGAAAGCGGCTGGACCTTCCAACATAATTAAAACATGTGTATCAAGTTAATTGATAGTAAAATATATTCATAATATCATTTTAGAGTGTCAATCGAAATTTCTTCCAATGCACTGCAACCAACAGTGTCTGTATTTTCTGCATCTGTTTCGTTTATTTCACAACATTTAACAAATATTCATCTTGCGAAACTGATCTAAATGGTACATTTTAAGTAAATGACAATTTGTCTCCTCTCCACCAACCATTGATGAACTTCTACACATTCACAAGTTCTTTTGGGTTGCTAAATTGAGATCCCTGAATCCACCCCCTCCCCCCTCCCTCTTATTATTATTATTTTTTTTTTTTGTTTATCTTATTGTATGATAATTATACATGTTACAAGTCATGTGTTAATTTTACAATTATTTTATGTTCAGGTAAATATTTTTTGGGAGATTGTGGATTTTCAAATCAGCGTCAATTCTTAACTCCTTTTTGAGGTGTTCGTTATCATCTTCAAGATTTTGCTAGTCAAGGTTGTGACCCCTGAAAATACAAAAGAGTTGTTTAATCTTCGTCATGCTTCATTGAAGAACGTAGTTGAGAGGATATTTGGTATATTTAAATCACGATTTACAATTTTCAAAACTGCTTCTCCATTTCCATGTAGTGCACAAGAGGAGCTCGTATTAGCTTTGTAGGATTACACAATTTTCTTCGTAAAGAGTATCGTTCCGATGAATTTCCTATTGAGCCTGATAATGAAGATTAATCATCTTCTTCGGTTAATGAAGAGGAATATTTTGGATCCTTTTTTGAGAGTCAAGAACAAGAAAGAGAGCGTGGTAATGCATGGAGGGCTACTATAGCAACTGATATGTGGAATGATATTGGAAATGTTTAATATTTTTTTGTTGAACATAACTAAATGCAATTAAATTTTTTTGGTAATTTATTATTTGTTAATTCATTTTATGTGACTTGAAAAAAATTAATTTTTTTTATTTGACATGAGAAATTTGATTCATTACTTTGCATTTTCAATTATATGAGTTATGAATAATTTGGACATATAAGAAATTGTTTAAAATATTATATTATATATGCTTAATATTTTATTTTAAAATATAAAAGTCTCTATTGAAAGTTTACAGAAGTTCATGGAAGACTTTTATTAATTCTTACCAAATTCATTGAAACCACTTAAAAGTCCATAAAATCCACAAAAGTTGTTCACTTAAAAAAGTCTACAAAAGTCTTTAGAATATTAGGAATGTTGTTTGTACGTAATTTACACAAGTATTGATTGGCCCAAAGGAATGTTAATATTTGATCGAATTATTTACATATATGTGATAAATATATGACAATTGTAAAGTTTTTTATTACGTGAACATTGAGTCGATTCAAAGGTAGATTTTATATTTGATTGAATTTATTGTCAATATTTAATTACTATATCAAGAGTGCCACTTACAAGTTGGTATTTCTGTCCAAATACTAAATATCAATATTGTCTTGTAATGAGGTTTATCATTATTTGAAATTATTGATTATCCAATACAGACTCATATATGAACATGTTAATTTGGTTTAAGTTTTCTATTCGGTTAATCCATCAAATTCTATAATATTTGCCAATATCAATTTAATTCATGTGCTAGAACAAAAGTTTAAGGGTTGGAAATAAAATGTTTATATCGTTCTTGGTGGCATGAATCTAGATCTTGCATTTAAAAGTGAACAACTCACTACTCTTACAGATAAAAGTTTCACTAATAAAAATGGGGCTCGGATAAGTGGGATCATTCAAACCGCATAAGTCTTATAATCATGAAACGTGAAATTTCAGCAACATTCATGGACGTTGTGTCCAATAATGTAACTACTGTCAGGGAGTTTCTTGATGAAATTAAAAAAAGGCGTAAAAGACTAAGGCCGGAACTAGCACACTTTTAACGAACTTAATTTCACTAAAGTATAAGGGTAAAAAAAAATATAAGGGATTATATCATGGAGATGTCTCACCTTGCTTCAAAACTAAAAGCATTAAAGGTTGAGTCATCTGATGAAATGCTCATGCATTTAGTTTTTATTTATATTCTTTGTCAATTCAACTAATTGAAGGTCAATTACAACTGTTAAAAGAGAAAGTGAACTTTTAATTAGCTCATTCCATATAGTGTGTAAGGAAAACAAAAGGTTAAAGTAAGATAAAATGAATATTACTCACTTGGCAAGTACCTCTAAAGAAAAGTTATAAAGAATTAGAAAACTGCATCATGTTCGGTTCAAAATAAATACCGAAAGACTGAAAATGATAAATCGACGGTTACTTTTGTGAAAATTTGGGATACATAAAGAAATATTGTACTAAATACCACGATTGGCGTGTAAAGAAAGGTACACTTCTCACTTTGACTTGTTTTGACATTAATTTAGTTTCAATACCTAGACACGCTTAGTGGATAAAATTATGGTGCCACCACTCATATAAGTGCCTATATAAGGTTGTTTGAACAGCCAAAAGTCAATTGATGCTGAAAGATTCATTTATGTGGGGCAACGACAAATTAGTTAAACTTGAGGCTATATGGACTTTTAGATGATTACTAAAGACTGGTTATGATTTGAATATGAAATAGATATTTGCAGTACCGTCTTTTAGATTGAATTTGGTTTTTATTTCTAAATTGGACAAATTTGGTTACTATTGTTCAATTAGAAATAGTTAATTTGATCTTGTTTTAACTCAAATATTGTGGGTACCAGTTCTTTATCCGATTACGATAACATATATATGTTTAATACGATTGCCTCTTATAAAGAAACCATACATGTGAATTCACATGATATTAAACATAAATCAACCTATAAGAATTTTGTTTCGTTATTGATTATGTAAATCTCTCAAAAGAGAATTAGAAATCTTGTATCAAAAAGAATTCTAGGAATTCTCGATTCCCTTAATTTTTCAAACTTAAATGTTTATGTTAATTACATTAAGGGGAAACAAACAAATATAAGAAGATTAGGTGTCAATATGACTTTAAACATCTTATAACTAATTCATATGGATATGTGTGGGCTATTCAATTCGAATTCTTGGAATGGTCAACAATAATTTATTATGTTCATAGATGATTTTTTCTCGCTACAGTTACCTATATCTCATCTAAAAGATCCCAAACACTGGGCATGTTCAAGACATACAAGGTTGAGATTGAAAATCAACTCTGTAAAGGAATTTAATAAATCAAATCTTACCATAGTAGTGAATACTATGACAGATATGACGGATCTAGAGAATAATGTCTAGGGTCTTTACTAAATTCCTAGAGGAATGTGGAATCGTCCCATAGTACATCAGAATCTCTCTAGATGGAAGCATTAAAGACTGTAGTTTAAATTTTCAACAAAGTTTCAAGTAAAACAATTGTTAAGGGGTTACAATTTCTTTTTAAAGATTCTACTATTATGTTAATTTTCAAAACGGGAAATGTCTGATTCCTTGATGATGTAGAGTTTACACTCTACTGGGGTAAGGTTATAAGGTTAAGGATTTTGTTTTGGAGGAATAATATGTATATATTTCTTCTGTTGCAGTTGACAATAATCAAGATCAGGGACAAATTCTTACTCTACATCTTGTTCGAGAAGCAATTTCGGATCAAGACAATATTACAATATTATCTATGCACAATCAAGAGATTGTTCTAGAAAACAAACTCAAAACCTCAAGAACAAATGTCATTAAGGAAATCTACTATATATAAAAAAAGAAGCAATTTTGGATGACTTTAGAGTATTTCTCCAAGAAAATAAGGATTACGTGGATTGATGGAAAAAGATATGATCAATCAACTTTCATTAAGCAATACAAAAGAATAATTCTTAAAAGTGGATTGATGTCATGCATAAAGAGATAAAACTCATGAGTAACAATAACGTTTGTGAAATCATCACATTGCCTGAAGATGTGAAGCCCATTGGTTGTAACTGAATATTTAAAACCAAGAGGAATTCGAAGAGTAATATGAAGAGATATGAGTATCGTCTTGTTGCAAATGACTTTACTCAAAAGGAAGACATCGACATTAAAGAGATTTTTTCTCCAGTTTATATGAAAGACTCTTTTAGTGCAATTATGGAATTTGTGACACATTTTGTTCTTAGCCCATGTTTGGTACACATTAAAATTTTCATTTTCATTCTTCTACTCATTTTCAATTAAACATTTTTAATAAAATAATATTTTTCATCACATCAATAATTTTTCCTTTTTTTCAACCACACATTTTTCATCAATCTACTATTTCAGAATACATTCTTCCAAAATAATGTGGCTCAAACACACCCTTAAACTACGTCAGATGGTTTACAAATATAAAAAACCATCTATGGGTTTAAGCTGGTTTTCGATAATGGTATCACAAATTTCATCAAATAATTATATCATTTGGTTTTGAGATGAATTCAGTTGATAATTGTGTATATCACTAGTTAAGTAGGAGTAAGCATCTTTTTTGTATTGTATGTTGAGACATACTGCTTTCCTACAATGATATGAGCTTATTGCACGAAATCAAGAGATTTCTGTTATGGGAATTTGAAATTAAAAATCTTGATGACACCTCTTTTGTATTAAAGACTAGTTTTATGCTCGTGCAATGCACGGGCCGTGTTATTTTAAGTTACGCATTTGAATGCAAATAAGTTTTTTTAAGAATAGGAAACTTACAGCAATTCCTTTCAAGTTGAACTTATTCTTTTTTTAACAAAAGTAGTAATAGAATATGGAAAATATAAAAGATGTGGAAAATAACTAATAATTAGAAGCAAAAGTTCTGGTTGATTAAATAGACCCCCACAGCAAGAAAGACAACTTTGATGTTTTCAGTTTTGAAGTGCTAAAGAAAATGAGCACATACAAGAAATTAACTTGCTTTAAAAGGAAATTCATGAATATATTCACACAGATGTACATCTTTCTATACAAATGACTTGACTAAAAAGGACTGAAGTTGCTCATGAGAGAAATATATTTTCTTTATAAAAATTATACTAAAAATATTACCAAAGAAAATGCATATTAGTGTCTTGTAGTTTCAATAGCATAAAAAACCTATAAAGACATGTGGTGCTCCCTCTTTGCCAGCTTTTTTTCTAGAACTTCACTTTATGGAAGAATATCTCTGCAATTTTTTTTCAAACATCACCTTAATCTCCATTTTTGGAATAATTTAATAAGGAAAAAGTTAATAAAATATCCAATAAAAAGGAATTCGTTAATGTAGTGAAAGACTGCAAATTATGTAACGAATATGAAGTTGTTAAGATTATGAAAAAATGTTTTTTATCTTATGCAATAGAAGGCCTTTGAAAGGAGAAATGATTGAGTATGTAATAAACTATTCGTCCATAGAGATTTGTTGTCAAAAAACAGTGCGGTTGTGTAAGCATATAGAATAGTACTTGTAACATTACAAAAGCGAGTTGATGAATAATGTTGTTCCCATTGTTTCTAGACTTGAATCTGCAAAACATAGTTTTATTAAACAATGGGTTTCCACTCAAGCCTGGCTTTACCTATTTAATGTAGCTTGTTCGAATTCCAAAAGGTACGTCTTGGATGAGAGAATTCAAGTAAAAATAAGCAAATTCTAAAATAAACATTACAAATTCTAAATTAATGCATTTTATGTTAAATAGAAGCACTACAAATTGTACGTTAACGCCGTTTGGAATTATCCAAGGACCTTCCAACAATTATAATAAACTACGCAAAATGTGAAATTTAAGGAATTCGATTTCATTGCTTTTGCTACTTCCTCATCTGTGGACACATTATCACAAATGTAGTCTGAGCTTGTATTTGAATATAACCAGTCTACACCAGCAAGAGACTCAAGAAAAAGAAGATTTGATGCTACGTAAATGAAGGGTGTAAATTAGTAAGTATATAGATATTAGTGATGAAAAGAACAGTAAGAAATTATCCCATAACATGATTTGACATATTGAGGCAAGGTGAAATTGTTGGATATGCACCTTTATTCCATGATTTAGAATTCGTTTGTAGGTCTTGACCATTGCCTTTAGGAAAGAAGGGACCTAACTCAGTGAAGGCACTTCTACCTATTGATGAGCAATCCGGGGCTGGATACATAAGATAAACCATAGATTTAGAAGGCAATTTTGTGATTTACTTTGAGGTTAGGAAGAAAGCTTCTATGATAAGTTTGAAATTGAAATGCTTTAACGCATTGGTTCATTGAATACTCAATTGCTCTTGAACAGAGTATGAGTTGATTGGTTCATTGAATACTCAATCTGTGTCAAGACATTTCAGCTAATCAAATACAATAGTTTTAACCTATAGTGAATAATGAACTTCCCAAATTTCATTTACAATCTTGAGGTAAAACTTCGCAATTCTATCAATAGAAATTATTAAAAATGATGATGATACCTCATATAGAGAAAGTTCAACTTGCAACTCTTGCATTACCGAATAGAAACTGACCTCGTCGGGAAATATCTTTATCTGTCATTGTGCAAGTGAATACTAGAAGATTAAGCAACGAGAAAGATTCTTGCATTTTCAACGCAATTCATTGTAAAGCTTTCAGAATTATTTTAAGCAGAACCTTGTGTCTAAATCATGTAAAATGTTCAAAAGTTTTGACAAGTTATATTTACAATGAATCTTAAATGGTCTGCAAAATTTGCACTTTACTACCAATGACGAGGGAGTAATATAATGGATCAGGTTCACATACAAGAAATTTGATTCAAGAAAGAGCTAATAAATCGACTTTGCACACAAGATATTTGATTCATAGTCACCATCTGAGAATAGTTATATTTGTCTAAAGTTTCCTAACCACACAAATTTAAAAGCCAATTCCCCCCCATCCCATTCCAATTCATCTCAGCACAGGTAATCTTTTCTTTTTCCTTTTCCTTATTTTAAGTAAGAACTGCACCTGACGGTCGGGAGCTTTCACTAAAATTACACAAAAATTATATTCAAAAAGATATCAGAAAGTCTGCATTATTCATATTTATACTTGGGTGACCCCAAATTTTTCAGCCTGGAAAATCAACACTAAACAAATTACTTCTGGATAGATTCTTACCTATTCAACCAATTAAAATCAAAAACGGGAGAAAGAATGCAGATATAGTCATCAACAATTCAAACTTTTCAATAATATCCGAAATAACCTTGAGAAGGGTTAGAATTTCTAATAACAAGGACCCAGAAAACTTGTATCATTTACAAAGAATTTGGCTCAAAACTAGAATTCAAGGGCAATAATGTGGACATAATCATTGTTTCTAGTCCCAATTATTAGGTCCTCAATACCGGTGCTTGAATTTTAATCCTACTTTGAGTTTCCCGAGTGTAAAAGAAAGAAAAAGGATAAAGTCAGAAGTAAAAAAATAAAACCTCTGCGTTGATATGGAACTTTGCACATTGGATAATCGGATGTTGATCTCATAGATTTCTCCAGACATGAACTGAATTATTAATTGAATGCATTAAATTGAGTCCCTAAGCGAAAATTCCCATTAATTCAAGATTATTCGTGGCCATTAATTCAAAATTCCCATAAATTGTTGTTCAACAATATAATATTAACATACTAATTCGGTTCAAAACCATTGAAAATATATGAAGTTAGAGACAGCTCTGCATTATGCGGTGGTACTTCGCATTCTTGTTCTTGATATTTTCTTTGTTCCAAATGCAAAATTTTCAAAGTTCAAAATTGTAAATAATTATTTATGTTTTTTTCATTAATTAATAAAAATTTATTGCACACTATAAAACTAAAAAGGCGTAGGTGGGGAGACAATGAACCAAATCACCTGAAGAGTTCGATATGATCGGTGTAATGACGTGTTTGATTTTCGCTATCCTAAAAAAATGTATTCTGATTTTGAACATGGAATTGAAAATAATACAGAGATGTGTGATGTTAAGTAAAGTTTTTTCCTAGTAAAATGTGGCATTATTAGACAAAGATTCAATTGATATTATATTTTTCTTTTACATTTCTCAGAGAATTAAATAGCACAAGGAAGAAAATGAATACAAATCCTAATGGTACACGTATGTCAGCATCTTCACCATTGGGTAAGGAAAAAAATAGACATGGATACTAATGACTTTGCGGGGGTCGAGGGGGCAGCTCCCCCTCAATGGGGGTTCAGAGGCAATGCCCCCGACGGGGATCGACTTGACTGGTCAGGTCGCGGGGGTCGAGAGGCCAGCGCCCCTCGTGGGGGCTCGGGGGCAACGCCCCCGAAAGGAATTTTGATTTTCATTTATTTATGAAATTGAATATTTTCTAATGTTTTTGAATTAAATTATTACTAAGTGAAATTATATTTATAGTTGTGTGTAAAATGTAAATAAGTAGTATGTTCGGCAAAAAAATTAAGAAATGCGGAATTACTCTGCATAATGCGGAGGCACCAGCGCTTGGTATACGCCTGGTGTCCGCACACCAGGCGCCTGGTGTCTCCGCATTATGCGGAATATCAGCTCCGCATTGTAGAGACACCAGTGCCTAGTGTCCGCACAACAGGCGTCTGGTGTCTCCGCATTGTGGAAACACCAGCGCCTGGTGTGCGGACACCAGATGCCTGGTGTCTCCGCATTAGCCCGTTTTCTCCTTTCTTTGAAATGGTGGCTATCTACAAACTGATCTAAAGTGTTGTGTCTCCAAATTCTCTCCATAGAATTTGGAGACACGGGACATGAACTCCGCATTATGCGGAGTGTTTTCCGCATAATGCAGAGTTGGAGTTTTCTGAGTTTTCTTAGAGCAGTAGATGATCAAATAATTAATATATATATGTTTTTTATATTACTTTTAATATATGGTCCAAATTAGGTATGTATTTTGTTGAATTCATTAGACTTTTGTCCACTTAATCAATTGCAGTAAATGTCTTAATATCAAAACTGAACTAACTTATAAGTAAATTCCAGAGAGTGAACAAATACTGCAACTGAAAAAGAAGCTGCTAGGCGATCTCGATAATTCAAATAGGAAAAGCTCCTATGTTCCATTTGATGCAAATCAGGATCTTGGTGCAAGTCTTTCAGTTTTCATTTGGAATTTAAATTAATTAGTTAATAGCAATATTCACACAGTTGTCTCAACATCTGAACGGTTCTCATTTTGCTCATCTAAAGCAGTTTGGAAGTCTATCCGGATGTGGTAAAGGAAAAATTAGGAACACAATTTACGAATAAAGAAGCAAAAAATAATAATTTAATTGACACAAAAATGAGCTCTTCTGTATTTATACTTTTCACCTTCTTTTACATACTTACAGAACTCCACAATTCAAGAATCTAGAGATGAATTTCAAAATTGTCCCAACTTAAAGGTAAAGACATATCCTTTTATCATGAGCTCCGCATTATGCGGAGACGATGCTTCCATTGTCTCCGCGTAATGCGGAGCTCATGAACAAGTTGTTCCGTATTATGCAGAGCAACCAAAGAATTGTCTCTGCATAATGCGGAGCAACTTGTTCACGAGCTCCGCATTATGCGGAGACAACCAAAGCATGGTCTCCTTATAATGTGAAGCTCATGTCAGGATATTGCAGAGACACGATCCTGTTCGATTTTTTTTTTTTTTTTGCCAGTAATCTTCAATATGTCATTTCCATTAATACAAACAAAATAGAATTTTCCACTTGTAAACAATATTTGCATCCATGTTCGATTTTCTTCATAGGAAAAAATAAATAAAATATCAAATCGCTTAAATTCATCATACTGTTACATAGGAAAATTGCATCAGTGATGCATATTTATCATCCTCACTTATTAACTATCTAATAAAGTAATAAAATCATGAAGGTGAGAGGTGAAAAGATTAATAATTGAAAACCCAGCATCAAACCATTTCAGATGAACTTCCAGAAAGCTATTCCAATGGAAAAAAACAATTGCAACTACAAAAAAGAACAAATATTAAACACGAGAAATTATAAAAAAAAATGCAACCTTACTAGAGGAAGTTTACGGTGAAAACTAGAAATATTAATAATTTGAAAATCCAACTCCAAAACATGTGAGATATTTAGGGAAGAATAATTGAAAGGCAGTAGAAGAAGATATTTAAAATACCAACCCAATAGTCAACAAAGAAGGCTCAATCACTGTAGAAGAGGTCGGTTACTGTAGCAAATCCAATTCTAAAGAGGATAAGTGTGAAAAGGAGTGTGACAAAAATAAATAGTGAATTTCAGGATGACTCTTTTAATAGAGGAGTGATATAGATACACATGGATTGTTCTCAGTGTATTTTTGGATTATCACAAAAGAGTTATATTGATAAGGTTCTTAAAAGATTTAGGATGCAGATATGTAAATCAGGTGATACTCCTATTGCTAAGTGAGATAAGTTTAGGCTCAATTAATGTCCCAATGATAAATTTAAATAAAGAAAAATATAGAAAATTTCATGTACTTCAACAACCGAGAATTTAATGTATACTTATGTTTGCACACATCCGGATATAGAATTCATTGTTGGAATGCTAGGCATATATTTAATTAACTCTGTGATGGAAATTTAGAAAGCAGCCATTAGGTTATTCGGCCCCTGTTTAACACCCATTAATTTCTCTTTCTCTTTCTAATTCTCATTCTCATTCTTCATTTCAACCACACATTCTCCAAATAAAATAATATTACACACAAATCAAAAACTTTTCATCACTTTTCCACCTCACATTCTCACATCAATTACTATTCCAAAATTTCTATTTCTCTCAAAATGGGTTTCAGACAGGGGCTTGGTATCTATAAAGAATTAAGGATTCAGACCAATTGGAAATTATTGGATATTCTGATTCTGATCATAAAATGCGATTGCAAAATGTTGTCATTAGGCTGCATATTTTGAATGGAATTGAAAGACCACTTAAGTTATTATGTAACAATAGTAGTCTTGTATTCCCATATGAACTTGACGATGTCAAAGATTATAGATATTAAGTTCATAGTTGTTAAGAAAAGAATTCGGAATGGTTAGATTTCTATAAAGTATATTAGGACAAACTCCATAATCATGGATCCATTTATTAAATGACTATTAGCCAAAGTCTTTCATGATCATAATACTCATATGGATGTTGCATCTTTTAATGATATGTCAGTTTAGTGAGAACTAGTATTCGAATGTTATCTGTTTTAGACACATATTTTTTATCCATAGATATTCGATTTATTTCGAAAATGAAGTATTCAGTTTAGTTATAATCTGATTAAGGTTTATGGTTGATCTTATTAAAGAATAAGATATGATCAATTGTAAATATGCATGTTTAGATCACATTACATGTAATTTCCATGCTACACGTCCACACTTGATTTGTGTGGCATTTGATTGTATTGATATATGTGACAATTGAGGGTTTAGTTATGATATTTGTAATGAAGAACACTTTGATCTTATATTGGTATAATCAATGGATGAGATTATCCAAAGCTGATTTTGATTATAATAGCAAAAGTTTTGACATCATGATGATATACACATTTATCGGGTAACATATGTGGTTTAAGTTGGAGATTGTTGGGTTTATTACTTTGTCATATGGGCCCACATATGTAATTAATTGTATATAAGGTTATCTTAAAGTTGAGTCCAGTTAAAGTGATCTAATAAAGAATTAAATTGTTGTGCTTAAGGTATCTAAATAAAGTGTGGATCGGATTATATGTGTAGAGATCGGATTCATTAGGGTTTGTATTTGATGATGTGCCAAATACGTATGGAAATTATAAATAGGGTTATGGTCCCTAATTCATATGTAACTTCTTATTTTTTGTGTCAGCACATCAACACAAGAATTAATAGAGAAAGCATATTAAAGAGAAAGATCAGGAAACCCACAATCAAGAATCTAGATTACAATCAAGGATCAAGAAATGATTGAAGCAATTAAATTGAAGAATAAGACAATCAAGATTATGGAGTAAGAAGAAAATATTAAGATCAAGAACTCAAGAACCAAGAGAACCAATAATCAAGATTCATGATCCAGAATCAATATTCAGTAATAAGAAATTATTCCCAAAGAATTAAGGTATATTCCGCACTATTAATTTCTTGATGATTTGACATAAAGAATCTTGGCAATTAAACAATTAGCTTTTCAAGTTTTGTAACATTTAAAGTTTCATAAAGTCTTAATATAGGGTATATGCAAACTTGGGTATAAATAGAGGATATGGGCTTCCTCAATTGATGACAGTGAGACGTTACAAGAGAAATCATACACATTGGATCATACATCTCGAGACCAATATAATAGACACTGCAACTACAAGTTTTTGACACATTGTTACCTTTAACAGTTCAAAGCGGAGCTTGATCGGAAAATAGAGCTAATTTTAGTGATGGTTGATAAGGATCTACGCATAGACATAAGCAAAAACCTTGCATGGAAGATGAAAAGGTATGCTAATGAAGTTTTGGTTAGGACTATGTAAGATTAGTTCGAACGATTGAGGTCTTATGCAACTGAGGTACTCTGAACAAATGTTGGATCCATTGTCATTATAGCTTTGCATCGGCAAGTGTTTGAGGGAATGTACACATGCTTCAATGGTTGTAAAGAGATGGTTGTAAGAAGGTGATTGGTGTTGATAGTTGTGATTTGCGAGGTTGTTTGGGAGGAATTTTCTTGACTGCAATTAGCTTAGACGGAAACGACTGTATTTACTCTATTGCTTATGTGGTTGTTCAAAAGGAAAACACACCAACCTAGCGATGGTTTTTGAACTATCTTGTAGATTATATTGAGATATGGGAGAGGATGGACCTTGATGACAGATAGGCAAAAAGGCTTGTAACATGTAACAAATTAGTTGTTTCCCAAAGCCGAACATAGATTCTGTATACGATACATGTACATAAATTTTTTTAATGCGGGTTTTAATGGAAAGACTTTAAAAAATTATCTTTGGCTTGCTGTAAAGTCAACCATCATCACTGACTATAAACACTAGATGCAGCAAATTCGTAAAATCAGTGAGGACGCATATAAATGTCTAACAGAGAGGCCTCCACAAGAATGGATTGTATCACATTTGTCTCTTCATGTGAAGAACGACATATTGCTGAATGACATATGTGAAGTGTTCAACAAGACCTTAAGGAGTATTGGGAGAAGATGATCCTGACGATGCTCACTTCAATTTAACTGAACTTCATGACAAGAATTAAAAAGCGTTGATACACGATGATGAGATGCACTGGTAGGTTGTACCCAAAAATTAGAAGAAAGCTTCACAAGAATGTTGACCGCTTACATAAATGCTCATTGTACTTATTCGAAGGTCGAAATGGCAAATAAAAGTAACTCTGGTATATATGTCATTGATCTAATAGAACGGGGGGTAGATGAAGAGGTGATAATGTATTTACAAGATAAAATATACGTGAGAAAAAAGATTCTATTAAAGATGACTTGCTCGGTTTGTGGATTACATAGGCACAATAAGCGATACAATTTTAGGCTAGATGCTCCGTCAGATGTAATACTAGTCTAATTACGAATTTTGAATAGAATATAACAATGTCTGACCATTTTTTCTTTGAACAGGATTGGTTTGAAGGCGACTTGGAACCTGTTGAAACACATTACAACACACATGTGAATGAACGACTACGTTAAACATTTTAAATTCTTAATTTTATTGTCTCTTGTAGGAAATAGTGAGTTTGTTATATGTTAGAAAGAATTATAACGTTTGTTGTTACATTAAAATCCCGCAAACGTATGATTTCGTTGTACAAGTAATAATTGTGATGATAGAGTTATCGTCCCACATAGAATAAGGCTTAATTCTGATATATTTAAATTTGTATTGTAACAAAATATGGTTGGTTTTGTATCTAACTACATTTTATAACTAAGAAAGCAATAAACACTAGTTTAAATTAAATGTGACGAACGTATTGAATCTTTGACTCCACTAATCAATTCTTTATTTCAATACTGAACTTGTGATAGTTAATTCAATGTATACGATTGTAAAGATCGATAACTCCAATTTTATTTACTATTCTTTTTCAAAATATAATGAATCTATGTTCACGAGACGATCATATTCCTAGTCCGCATTAATACAACAAACATGCATTGAAGATTAGGATTATCACGCACGACAGCGCACTTCATAAACATTATTCCTAATATTTATTGTTCATGTGTTCCATAAATAATGTTCTACCTACCGTAAATTTTTCAACACTACGAATAAGCAACTTATTGCCCTAGCGGCGCGTAAACATTAAAACAATGTGATTATGCATGTTCATAGAATCATAACGCAAGAATTAAACTAAAAATACCAAATCTTGAATTAGAAACTAGGAATCAAAGAGTTTTGTTATCAATCCAATACAATTAAATTTAGTCTAGCATATTAATGTAAGAATTACATAGAAAATAAAAGAAAGTCTGATAGTAATGTAAAAGACATATTTTTTCCTCCTTATTTTATGTGCTCATATGATTAATTAGTGTCAAAATATACTCATTATGTTCATATTTTGATTTATGTAGCAATTCTATAGATATGACATAATTTGAAAGAAATAAGCGAACAAAGGCCGAAAGTGAAAGGAAATGAAAGTTCAGGGAGTGAAATGCAAATACTCAAAGGATATGTGGAACCTCATGCTGAAGATTTGAGAGTGTTAGAGGTCAATTGGTTGAAAGAAGACATCAAAGGAATGGAATATCGTCAAAGTAGGATCACACATCAATTTTCAATTGAAAAGTTATGCATCGGATTTTTAGTCTTCATTTGAGACCCATTTTTGATAAGAAAAATGATCGGATGGGAAGATGATATCTGAAGAAAAGTTGTATCCATTTGAGTTAGATTTCCAACGCATCTTGGATCGCTTCAATCGGATATTGGGAAAGAAATATATGACCAAAATACTAAAGGTTGTTCGGTGGAAGATTTTAAAACCATGCGGTCGCATGGATTTAATTCCATGTGGCTGCAAGAAGAGCTTCAGAGAACTCCAGTGCCATTTTCAATTGTTCAATGCGATCGCAAGCCTCTAAATCATGTGGCCGCATGGTTCATTCCCGATACGAAAATTCTTGTTTCCGAATATAAGTCAACTACCTATAGAAACAACTATAAATACGTGATTTGCAACCCTAGAACGGAGAGAACGCCTCCCATCTTCATTATTTATTATTTTGCTCTTAGAATTATGATTTGTAACTAAACTTTAACACTTGGTCGAAGGGAATTGAAGCCACAGAACCACATATTGTGAGATCTAAATGGTTTTTCTTAACTTAATTCATGTTTTTAAGTATTGAATATTTTTCTGTACTTATTTCCATGATTGTTAGGAGGTCTACTAGTTTATTATTCGTTGCAATTTATAGTTAAGTTAAATATCAAATCCGTAATTGTTTGTTTCATTTAATTTGTGAAGCACTAGAATTTGATGATTTTCTGTGATAGAGATTATTAAATCTTAAGAAGAATGTTTAAATAGATTGAATGCAACTGTTGGTATTTGTGTTATCTAGTTCATCGATTTCTCTATTGTGTAAAGCTCTTATTAAATTGAATATTGAGCGCTAGTCTAGAATTATTTAATAATTAGGGTTAATTAGAACGCTAGTTTCTAACTAACTAAAATTAAGGAGAGATAGGAAAATTATTCCAACGTTGAATATTTGAAATATGAATTGAATTATCATTGCATATGTGATCAGTTGTGGATTTCTGATGGTGTATGTGGACTTAGACCGAGGTTGGTCTTTTGATTATTTTCGTTAATTTAATTTTCATTATTATTAATTGTGTTATTTAAAATTGTTTGCATACAAAAATCCTCACAATCATTGTACGAAATATATTCAAAATTTTCACACTGTAAATATTTTCATCACAAATACAGATCAGTTTTAGTAAGCTTTGCTACATTGTATGTTTCAATTGCTTTCGTTTAAATTTATGTTTTCTTTGTTCCCATGAACAATTTTCAAAACAATAAATCTCTTGCATGTTCATAATGTACTTCCACTTGCAATATGTTTGAACAATTTTATATTGTAGATTAAGTGTATGGCTAGAGTCACATTCATAGAATTTTAAAGTTACCTCTTAAAACAGTTGAAAGATAGGAAATGAAATAAAAACACCGAAGATATTTTTTATCCATCCCACACGTGTAACTTCTGATATTTACATTCTTATAATTAAAATATGATACTAAGATATGTTAATGTTCATAGTACTTTTATCTGTCTTTTCTACAAAACGACATACATTCTGATTATGTATTGTAAAAATAAATATATAAAGGATCACAATGTACTTTATTTAATATTAAAAAATAAGACAGTATGATCTCCGGTGTACAATCAATCTGAATTCCATATTCACCACACCACTCCCATGTCCACTCTTACACCTTACCTCTGTGCACGCACGCACGCGCGCACACAAAGGAATATAGAAAAAAAGTAGTTGCTTCTTCTCTTACTTTATAGCCGATTTATTTATTTGTTTAATGAAAGTGAGTGAATATAGTTTTAACTATTTCTGGAAAAAAAAAAAAGGTATTTTCCTTAGCTTGTTCTTCTTTTACATTATTAATGTTTGATGTTTCTTTCTAATGTAGTTGTCCATCCAACCATAAAAGTGGCATCCAAACTGAAACTAATACCTATTGCACCAAGAGAAATCAGATGTACAAGTAAAGTGGTTGTTATAGAAAAAAACAACTTCGCGAGCATCACAGAAGGGAAATGGAATGTATCCGCACCTTTGGTTGACGGATACTGTGGTAATATTCTTAGACCATACTTCTTGAGGTTATTTACATTTAATCATACAATTAAGTACGTGTTATAATGCACATCTATATTTTGTGTACTAATATTTAATGTCATATTATTTAATGTAGGAAAACAAAGTCCAAGCAATCATATTTGCTCAGAATATCAAAGTTCTTGAAAACACCTTAGTGCTATCAAAGAAATACATGGTTTCGAATTCATATGTCAAGAAAACAGATGAACGCTTCAGATTAACTTGTGGACATACAAAATAGACAATTAGAGGTTCAACTCGAATTGAAGAATCAAATAAAGACCAAAGTCCTCTTGTAGAGTCATGCTTTCAGTTTACACCATTTGGTGAACTTCAAAACTACATGGACACTGGTGTTGAAATAGGTAATACGTACTATTCAATAAGTATAATCATTTTTCAAAATTCTGCTATACATTATATTTCCAAACTAATACGTTTCGCGCAAAACTTTTCAAGTTTTCTAAGCAGCATTCGTCGGCATTGCTATTGACGTTCAGTCAAAACGAAAGATTCCAAGAAACAAGAATGCGGATGCAACTTTCCAAGACATTGTACTTGTGAATGAAAGTTATGTATAGATAAGTATAAATCTTCACACACAAAACAATAGTTTATCTATTACACCATTTAATCTAAAATTTGACATCTTCATGTGTAGATTGCAAGCAATTATTCTAACTATATGGGACGACTTTATCGACCATGAAGGCGTTGAAATCAATGACAATCTTATGAAAAAATCGATGATATCACATCATTCAAATGTAAATAATGTCACAATTTATTCATCATTTTTATAAGTCATTGTTGTTAAGAAAATCTAACTTTATTACATGACTGGATCCTTAACAGGGATGTCCTTATCAACTAAAGCAAATAGTTCGATCCTCATTAGTCCAAAGTTTGAAAAAGTTGCTGAAATAAAAGAATGCCCAGTTTACTCTTCATACATTTTCCATATGCTACTTTCCACAGAAAAACTAACTTCATCCTTGTATTATTTTGCATTTTTTATTTATTTTTTAACTTTATCTCGACACTATACAAGGATTGAAAGAAATAAAGAGATACTAACAGAAATGATATCTCAAAAGACATATGATTTGCCAAACACATTCAGTATTTCACCCCTCCAAAGAACAAAATCATCAATGTCAAAGACATTTCAGAATACTCATTGACAGTATATTAATCATTAAAAATAAAAGTAAAACCATTACTTATTTCATTTAAAATTTCTTCCATTATCTACCACATAGCTATTTATGTTCGAAAACAAATCTAACATTCATTTTATGCATTGCAGCGCAAACCATTTTGGATAAGATGTCAATTAGAATTGAAGGAGGAGTTCAATCACTTTGGTATATGACTTGTGACACTTGTGGTTGGATGTCTTTTGCTCAGTTTAATGAAATGTATTTTTACAATTATTGGAAATACATGCAGGCAAGAGCAATTTCAAGGTAATTACTCCTAATGTAATACCATCTACCAAAAATAATAATTATGTATATAATGTAACTAACAATAAATTTAAAATGTATATGACACTTATTTTGTTTTTTCTTCCTATAGTAAGATGCAATGTTTGTATTGCAGATAATACTAGAGCTATTTTTGCATAATTATTTGGTGAATTGGCTGAAAAATTCCTAAAAATACTAGCTGAGAAATTTGGTGAAGATTATATAACGGTAAAGTATTCCTTATGATCTATTACATTTGCTAATATTTTCTACTTAAATATATTGATAGTATCTTCATTAATTTTCATACAGCCAGAACATGTCATTAGTGCTCGTGATTTGAATTATGTAAGTGAAGACCATTTCATTTATATAAAATATGGAACCCTGGATCCCAAAACGAACCAACCAAGGTTTGATGCCGTATACATTCTCGATAACAACTGTGGGCCTACGAAGGGATCTCCACCAATGTCTCCAGATCAACCGAGAAGAAAAACGTCTCACTTCACATCAATGGACCTAATTCTCGAAGAAACTTGGTGTTTGAAAAAGAAAACATTGAACAACTAAGCCTAATGTTGAAGAAGTTATTGGAGATCCCCCTGGCAGCATTGTGAATCCAACCCGAAAGTAAATGTACAAGACTTCCACTAGTTCAAATTAGAAATCAAGCTGGTTTTTTTTTTTTTTTTTTGTTGAATACAATTGCTAAAATATTTTGTGAATTAAAGTAGCGGCAGACTTTTTAAAGAAGAGAATATTTCTTCTTGGAACTCAATTTGACTAATGGACTTTCATGTTTGGTACCATATAGAAGTATTGGTACATACGATGAATTTCAACTCAGTTTTTTTATGCTAGATTTCAGTCATGAACTGGGATGATTATCTTCATATTCTGTAAATAAAGTGAAGTAATGTATGACTTTTAATTCTCCATAATTTCTGTTTATTTCAATATTTTCGAAATAGTATATTATATACATAATCTATTTAAAACATTATTTCGTATCATCAATAATAATAAAGTACTATGTACAATATACATAATTAAATTACAAAATTATAACAGTTATCGTGCAATACATGATCCACACTAGTTAATTACATACAAGAAGAAGAAGAAAATGAAAGTAAGCTAAACAATTATATAATGAGACAACTATTCCGATTTCAGAATGAGAAATACGAGAAGTGTCCTCGATTCAAATTTTAATGAATATCAGAAGTTTATATAATTATAGGTATCATCAACTTGAATTCTAATAAATTCTTTGTAATTCTTCATATTCTCCAATAACTCATAGACTTCTACGGATTAAATTAATTGAAAGAATTTTAGTAGGATGTAGTGAATTTTTAACTAATTTATACACTTATTCGAGCTTTACAATATTGACATTTTGTAGTTCTATTAATAAAATTATAGTCTAATTTATTATATAATGTGTTATTAGGTGAAACTCGATGAATGGAAGTCGAATTAAAAGAAAGATGTGAAAATAGAACGATTCAAAGTTTGAAGACTAAAGTGTAAATATTCAAAAGTTGTGTCGGGCCTCGTGATGAAGATTTGAGACTGTTAGGGGTCAATTGGATGCAATTAGAAGTCACAAAGGAGTGAAATATAATCAAAATATTTTCACAAATCAATTTTCAACTGCACAAGTATGTTCCAATTTTTTAGCCTGAAATTGAGACCCCTTTTTGACTTGGTAAATGTTCAAATTGAAAAAAGTTATCTCTTGTAGAGTTGTATTCTTTTGAGTTATCTTTACAACCCAATTTGAACTTAATTGCATATCGGCAAAGAAATTTATGATAAGAATACTAAAATAAGTGCAATGCGAAGTTTTACTTGAAACGAGGTGCCACCAAATTGCACAATACAAAGTTGTGGCGCTGATGCCCGCCTTGATGTATTTAGAGCGCGTTTTTGGCCCATTTTGAAGCCTATAAAAACTCTAAATTTGGAGAAAATGTGAGAAGAAATATAAATACAAGTTTTTGACACTTTTGAAAGGGTTCCACACATTGAGATACACAAAATACAACTTGAGAATTTGAGAGCAAAATCAAAAGGAAAAAAAAAACAAATCAAGAGTTAGGACTTGGAATCAAGATTGCAGACAAGAAGAGAAACTTAATGCAAGATTAATCCACTTCTCCGCATATCATTTCAAAACCCAATGATATACTCCAATATTGTTAAATGTTTTTTCTTCATACATTATGAGTAACTAAGTTTTCATTAGGGCGAACAATGTAATCTTTTGAGAATATTTATTTATTTTATTCAAGATTCAAGTCTTATCATTATTTATGTGCTAATTTTAATTATGTATCTAATGCGTTGAATTACTTGATCACTAATTCATTGATTTTGTGAATCTTTTATTAATCGAGAAGTGAGTTTTAGATTTAGACCACATATTTAAATTCAATGGTTTATATAGCATGTAGAGATACCTATACCAATTATTGCGGTCTTTAGATAAATTCTTTGAACTAATACTTCGTTTAACTAAAATTAATTTATTTAGAGATATAAGATTGAATTAGTTAAATAGGTCTAATGAGAACTCGAGAAGGGAAAATTGAATACCACAGAAAAATTCAATTGAACACTAATATCTATTCCATATTTGAAACATCAATTCGATCTTTGTGTACAATTTGTGTAATTTTAATTTGTTACTAGTTAGATAAAAAAAAATCTAAACAATTCACAATTCTTTGCTTGTTAATTAGAAATAGTAAATTAAGCACTAAAGTTTAGTCCTCATGGGAACGATAATCTGCACTCAAAGATTCACTATATTACTTGTCACGATATCATATACTTGTGATATAAAAAATGCAACAAGTTTCTGTCGCCGCTGCTAGGGATTATTTACATTTAATCTTAATATAATTTATTTCTTACTGTTATTTGATGAGTTTATTTTTCTTATTTACAGATAAAAGGTGCTTGTTGTATGCTCTGTACCCAATGCGATGATTTTGAACCGTTTAATTCGAAAATCAAACATACCTTCAAACAAAGACTCGAAGAACATGAACAAAAACAAAATAAAAAACATCAAATGGCTGAAGATCAAAATATTACTATTCCTATGCAGCCAATTTGACAAGTTGTAGGAAGACTAGGGGTACAACAAAATCGGCAAAATGAGCAAGTGGAGATAAATTAAGGAGATTTGCCGGTCACAATATTCTTGACACCAATAGCAACGCCAACGCACTCCAGTATTGTATATCCAGAATTCGGGGTAAATAATTTTCAAATAAGAGCAAATTTGATCAATTTGACTAGCAGCACTCTCCAATTCTACGGGTTATATCATGAAACCCCCAAATACGCATATTTCCTGATTTCTTTGATATTGTCAGAACTTCCATACTCCAGGAGTTAATGAAGATGCTATCAAGTTGCGTTTATTTCCTTACACAATGAGGGATCCAACTTTGGAGTGGTTGGATGTTGAACCTCATGGCAGCATAGCTACATGAGAGGAACTGACTAGAAAGTTCTACAACAAGTTCTTTCCAACAGCAAAAGTAACAAAAATTCAATTTTGGCCATAGTTGTTTTACTGAATCACGCTTTTACAAGTTTGGAACGGTTTTAATGAGATGATGACACGTGAAATTCCTGGCCCTTGATTTTGGCATAATTGATGAGAGATATACATACACGCACAGTATCATTTCTCATCATGGCATCGATTATTCTTTTGAGTTCTGGGTTCTTTTGAGAGAGTTTTCCTTTTTCTTTCTCTTACGATTATGGCTTGTATTGTGGGTTTTCATCTCTCTTGATGAACTTGTAAAACTAGGATCATTATACTTTAGCCTCTGAAATCTGTGTTTTTTGAGTGATTACTGTAAGAATAAGGGGTTTTTTACAATTGTGATTTTCAGTGGGCAAGTTGAATTTTCTTGAGTGAATCTTTGTAGATCTGTAGCTATTGTCGAAGAGATAAGTATCTTGTACTTTTCCCTTATTGGAAAAAACAATTTGTAACATTTTTTTAACCATTTTTGACCTATATAGTGCAATCGATCGAATATCCAATTTTGGATGCTCAACAGGGGATGTAGGCGTTCTAACTAGTTGTTGAACCTTCGGGACTTAAGCCGAAATAAATCTCGTGTGTTCAATCTTTATTTTCTACAAGCTTACTTTATGATTGTTTATTTTATTTTATTTTTTGAAATCTTGTTTTACTATCGTGTTATTTGGGACTTTTCAATTAATTTCTCGTCATTATTGAATTTCCGAATCGAATATTTATTCTGTGAAACTAATAGTGAAAAATGAATAGAATATGCTAAACATGTCTTGAATCATGAAATATTTAGTTCATACGCATTACTTGATACTATAATAAAAACAATTATTTTTTTCAGCTGATTTCTAATTTATTGATATTTATTTGATTAATTTGGTAGGTTGTAAATTTTTATTTTTTATTTTTAGATTGAACTAGATTTTAATTCGTTTGTATTTATTTGCTTGAATTACGTATATTGACAAAATTATGAGTTTTCTATATGGATTCAATCAAGTCCAATTATTCCTAATATTCAACAGAAATGATACAAGTCGACATTGGCAGCATATGTATGGTGCATTTTCTGTGTTTGTTGTGTAATAACCAATGAAAAACTCCCAAACATATTCCTGTAAGAATTATATCAAAAGTTTTCTGTATTTGTAACAATACTGATTCATCAAACCCTTGCATGTCATTACAAATTACAATAACCCTTACACATCAACTTTGACATCTCATTTGTTTTCAAAAAGTGTGGGCGTAAATTTTTTTTTCTGAACTATCCAATAGTATGTTGTGATATGATACAATGTACACAATAATATAATAGATGATGTACATGTGATGAGTGTGTTTTGCACATGAATTTTGTATCATTGGAGCCTCATTTGCTTGATTAATATGTTGATTATCGAATGAATTTAATGTGTTTGCTAGTGTTTTGGTTGAAGGAATGATGAAAGGATGAAAAAGAATTTTTGAAGCAAAATAAACAAAGAAGGAAGCAGGAATTTGGCGCTCAAGCGCCCGGAAATAGCGCCCAAGCGCCGGAAAACAAAATTGGACAAAATTCAACAGCAGTGTAGCGCTCAAGCGCTACTCTGGTCCGTTTCGCGGCGGTCAAGCACTGCAACCTAGCGCTCAAGCGCCGCGAAACGGACCAGAGTAGCGCTTGAGCGCTACACTGCTGTTGAATTTTGTCCAATTTTGTTTTCCGGCGCTTGGGCGCTATTTCCGGGCGCTTGAGCGCCAAATTCCTGCTTCCTTCTTTGTTTATTTTGCTTCAGAAACTCTTTTTATCCTTTCATCATTCCTTCAACCAAAACACTAGCAAACACATTAAATTCGTTCGATAATCAACATATTAATCAAGCAAATGAGGCTCCAATGGTACAAAATTCATGTGCAAAACACACTCATCAAATACCCCCAAACTTAACATTTTGCTAGTCCTCGAGCAAACTCATACACAAAGAAAATAAAATAAAAGAGAACACAGCACCCAACTTAGTTAGATAGCCTGTCATTACTCAGGACTGAGATCAATGTATCACATCTATGAATGACTTCAAAATTACATACCAAGAGTCAATTTTCACTTATCCCATGCAAACGGGTGTGTGTGTGTGTGTGTAAATCAAGTATAGCGTTGACATTCACAATTTGGTTCAGCTCCCATCCCGAATGGACAATTCTTTCCTTACATCGCTCGTTAGATTCACACACCCCCAAACTTGTTTTCTTTTATGCTCTCCCAATGGTATATTCCTAAGTTCAGTTTCATTCTGTTATGTTCTTACACCTCTCCAATTTGGATTCATTTAACCGACAACATCAACAGTCTATTCATGTGATGATCCTCCCAAAAGTGAATGTTCAACAAACTAGCTAACACTAAGTGATTCAAACTCACTAGTTATCTAAAGGCCCGAAAACAAACATCAAAATATTCCATTTTTGTTAGCCCTTTATTAATTTCACCCATATTTCTCTTCTTGACCCATGTAGCGAGCTTTTAGTCGGTAACTCCCCAGCTTTTGAATGCCAAAAGGGTACCAGATCATAAGATACCCCGCAGACTTAATCACTCGAGTAAAAAAGGTGCCGGCATGAGACATGAGCTAAATTAGAGCAGTTTTTTTTAATAATGTGAATTTCAAACACAATAACAAGGGGTTAGATTCCTAGCATATGGTCATCACGAAGCATCCACTAGAGAGTCGAAACACTCCACACAAATTTTATAACAAACACGGAATCATCACAATCCTAAACAATTTCCTTCACCAGTTAAAATGTTCCAAATATAGTTTAGTCAAGGGATTTGGTGAATCGTGAAATATAGGGTTAAGCCTCTAGGTCATGTCTCTAACTTAAGCATGTGAACCTCATGTTCGTATATAACGCTATACCTCAATTCAGTGCATCAAAATCTTCACATTTGTAATGGATAAACGAAAATTACGACTCAAGCACATAATTTATCATCATTCACAAACTAATTCATTTTCTCAGCTATATTCATCATGGAGACACGACTATCCAACTCACACAAGCACGTCAAAGTTGTACATTCCTAACGAAAACGCAGAGTTTTTTTTTTTTTAAATATAAAGCACACAAATCAATCACACGATCACAAAAAAAACACATAAGCCAAGAAAATGCATAAACCAAAGAAAATACCCCTAAACTTAATATAAACATTGTCCCCAATGTTAAAAAAAAAAGAATAGAAAGAAGGACTTACCTGAGAAGATACTAAGTGTCATTGAAAACTCAGATTGACCCTCTAATCGGTAAAAGCTTGTCTCATGATGAGTAGAATGTCAATCTCCATATCTCTTGTGCTCACCCCCACACTTGAATTTTTGCCTACAATTCACCAAGAGAGATAGAATAACACAAGCAAGATAAACAAATGAATAAACGAACTAAAAATAAAGACGAGATAATAAAAACAAAGGATAGAACTTGGGTTGCCTCCCAAGAAGCGCTTCTTTATAGTCTTTAGCTAGACTGTGTCCCATGACATGTTTGATCATGGTGGCTCGAACCATTTTATGCCATCATGACACGTTGTGCAATTTTCATTCAAACACCCTTTTTGTGCTCTCCATATTTTGATATTTCCATTTTTATCTCTACCAAGAAGTCCACCAAAATTTGGTCTTCTATTCTTACAGCGTCGTTGATCAGGAGGTTTTTCATCAATTTCACAGCAAAGACTATTCTTGGAAGGTGTCTCAAGTGGGGTATAAATATTAAATATCTCTTGCTTGTCTTCCACCCTCAATATTAGCTCACCCTTCTCCATGTCAATTAGAGTCCGACCCGTTGCTAAGAATGGCCTACCCAGTATAATTGGAATGTCTCGATTTTCTGGTGTGTCCAATACAATGAAATCCACTGGAAATATTAAATTTCCTACTTTTATGAGCACATCCTCAACTTTGCCAAGTGGCTTTGAAATTGTAGTATCAGCTAGTTGTAGCTTTATTGATGTTGGTTTGACTTCGCCCAATCCCAATTTCCTGTAAACAGAATATGACATTAGATTTACACTAACACCTGTATCACATAATGCAGCAATTGTACATGAATTCCCAATTGAAATTGACAAAGAAAAACTCCCTGGATCTTTCAACTTGGGAAGCAATTTGTTTAACACTCTTGCACTACTTTCTTCCGTTAATGCTACAACTTCAAACTCGGGAAGCTTTCTCTTCTTTGTCAACATCTCCTTCAAGAATTTTGTGTAGCTTGGAATTTGTAATATTGCATCAATCAGCGGAATATTGATCTGAAGTTTCTTAAGAACCTCAAGGAAATTATCAAATTTTGTATCTGGTTTGTTCTTTTTGAGCCTTTGAGGAAAGGGTATGGGAGGAACGTAAGCTTTGACTGGACTTGGTGCATTGGTAGTGAATGCCTCTATACTTTATTTGTTCTCAATTGATGTGGGTGTAGATTTTTCCTCCATTATAGTTTCATCAACACTTTCCCAATCTTCTTTTCTTTCTAGTTGTTTCACAGTAATCTTTGGTACTTGTGCTCCGCTCCTTGTAGTGATAGCATGAAGATTTTCCTCTATTGATTTCTTTCGAAGTCTTTGGGGGAATGAAAGTGGAGGTATATATGCTTTAACCTTTACAGGAGCCTTGGGTGGATCGTTTTCCATTACCTCTACTGCCATCACTTGCTCTTTAGGATTCGTCATTGTATTGCCGGTAATGATCCATGTGAACGTTCTGAAAGTTGTTGAGCTATCTGACCAATCTGTATCTCCAACTTCTTGATGGATGCTTGTTGATTTTGGAAATTAGTATCAATCTTTTGGAATACTTTGTCTGTTTTCTGCACATATTGATGAAACATCTCCCCCAAACTTGGTTTGTTCTCCTACTGAGCATTATTTGGAACATGTCCTGACTGATTTTCAGACCATCTGAAATTTGGGTGTTGTTTCCATCCTGGATTGTAAGTCTGAGAATACGGGTTAAAATTGCGGGATCCATTTTGAATGAAGTTGACATGTTCCTCTGGAAAACCCATGTACATACAGCTGTTGTATGATTAGCTCCACAATTTTCGCAAGTTGGACTACTTATTACAGCATGTGCTCCTCTCGTCTGTGCCTTCACTAACAGTTCCACCTGCTTTGTCAACGCTGCAATTTGGGCATTAGTGGATATAGGGTGATCCACTTCATACACTCCAGGTGCTCGAGATGGTGCTACTCTTTCTGAAGAAAACATTGAGTACGAGGTAGCAATGAGCTCAAACAAATCCAGTGCTTCTTGTACTAATTTTCCCATGACTGATCCTCCCGCAGAACAATCTACCTGAGCTCTCGACATTGGTGAGAGTCCTGAGTAAAAGTACCACACCTGATCTCCATTTGGAATTCCATGATTTGGGCATCTTCGCATTAGCCCTTTGAATCTGTTCCATGCATCATTAAAGCTCTCTCCATCATGTTGTTGGAAGGTTTGGATCTCCAACCTCAATTTGGCTACTTTAGCAGGTGGGAAGAATTTGTTGCAAAATTTTCTGGTGAGATCTTCCCAAGTTGATATACTTGCATGAGGTTCAGCATCTAACCACTCCAATGCGGCATCTCGAAGTGTGTAAGGAAATAACCGCAATTTGATGGCATCTTCATTGACCCCCAGGGCATAGAAGTTCTGGTAGTTTCGGAAAAATCTGTCTAAGTGTGCATTTGGATTCTCATGGGACAACCCGTAGAATTGGGAATGTATGTTAGTTTGTAACAATCTGAACTATCCAATAGTATGTTGTGATATGATACAATGTACACAATAATATAATAGATGATGTACATGTAACATGATTGTTACAAACTAACATAGATTCATTTGATTCAAGTCAATTTAGGGCCCATCTGGTATGATTTTTGAAAAGTTGATAGAACTTCTAAAATTCAAAAGTAGTTTTTGAACCAATTTAACTAATTTATAAAAGTTCTTTTGATAGTTAGAAAAACTTTTAAAAGTTAGTTGGTTCCACGTGACTTCTTCACTTCTTCTAAAAGTACTTCTGAACTAGGAAGTACTTTTAAAATTAGTTTTTAAACAAAAATTAAAAGAGTTTTTTTTCAAAAGCTATTCTACAAAAAAGTAAAAGCAAAAATAAAAGTCATGTCAAATGAGTCTTTGATACTTTATTTGGTATGAATTCTTTATAAAGCACATTTTTTTCTAAAAAAAAAAATACTTTTAAAAAAGAGTTAATTTCACAAACGGTCACTGAACTTAACTAAAAATTACAAAATGATCACTAAAGTTTAAAACTTATAGAAACGGTCACTGAAATTTTATGCACTTTCACAAACGGTCACTGAGATTTTAATTTGTTTCACAAACGGTCACTAAAAGACTATTATGATTTTAATTCAAACTTAAAGGACTAAAACACGTGAACATAGAAGTTTGACAACCTCTAGTATAAATTTGTGAGTAAAAATATGATTTTAATTCAAGTTTAAAGAAAAATATTTATATTTCATATCTAAATTTATAATCTTGTACGTATATAAACAGAACGAGAATTAAAATATCACTTTTACAATTTACATCTAATTTACTCCAAATGTGACACTTAATAGTAAGAAATTTGTACTTGGGGTGGTCAAACTTATGTCCATGTATTTTGGTCCTTTAATTTTGAATTAATATCATAACGGTCTTTCAGTGACCGTTTGTGAAAGTCCATGAAATTTTAATGATCATTTCTACAAGTTTTAAACTTTAGTGAATATTTTGTAATTTTTGGATAACTTCAGTGACCGTTTGTGAAATTAACCCTTCATTTGGTAAGTTCGGTGATCATATGTGAAATTAACCCCGTGAAATTAACCCTTTATTTGGTAACTTTGTTTGTGAAATTAATCTCTTTATTTGTGAAATTAACCCTTTATTTTGGCCAAATAATGTAATCCGTTTGACTCGGGCCAATCTCTGCAGACTTTCCAAACATTCATCACCAAACCAAGACGTGTGTGCTCTGAACTCGGTTTGGTCTCAAATTAACCATACACAGTTACTGCTTTCTGGCCTCAGAATCTGTATTTGATTCACTTTTTAGTGTCTAAATTATTTAAAATTAGTCGGAACCCATTGCGTTTTTTTTTCACGTTTTGATTCAATATTCTAAAAATGTTTGAATTATGGGAGAACCCACTTCACCGTCTCTTCAATTCTGGATTTCAATTCTGAATCAAGTGGGCCGTTGTTACAGGTAGAGGATAAAGTTTACTGTTCGCTTCATTCCCATTCATTCCCCATCTTTTCTTTTTGGTTTGGTTTATTATTACTATAACTTCTGAATGCATTTAAAAAAAAAATTAATTATGACAGTGATATTTTATAATTTCTTGGAGAAATTCTTTATTGGGAATTGGGATGTAAAGATTTATATATATCCGGATCGTGCAGATTTGAGGCTAGCATTCATTTTGATTGCAATTTTCAATGCCTCTGAGCAAGTGTTCACTACCATCCATTTGCTTGATTAGAAGTGGGTTTAATTTGTTAGTATATACTATTTTGATTTCGAATTTCGAACGAAGGGTAATGGTGAACTATTCATATACATATACTGCTAATGAGATTCCTATTAACTATGAAGATGCATTTTGAAAAGGCAGGTAGCTAAATATGCTGATAATTATCCAAGAACTCTATTTTGTCTGGATCTTGTTCGAATTTCAGTTATTATCCTTTTTTATGGCCCTGCATTTGTGTCCATTTAAATCGAGACAGGTGTTATCTCT
This sequence comes from Fraxinus excelsior, assembly GCA_019097785.1. NCBI lineage: Eukaryota > Viridiplantae > Streptophyta > Magnoliopsida > Lamiales > Oleaceae > Fraxinus > Fraxinus excelsior. Next base: position 5,325,845 of record CM032641.1, read on the forward strand.
GCTTTAAATTTGTATATCTAAATATAGTTGTTGTATGGGATCTTGAGTACATCTTGCTTAAACACAGATTCTCCAGTTTTCTTGGAACAAAATTCTTATTAGCATGCTATGATTTGAACATATACTGATATTAGTTTGTTTTGGTCATTCTTGTCATCAAAAGAACTACTATTGATCATTACCTTGTTTCAGTGCACCTTTCTGATCAATAAAAGATTGAAGTCCTAGATTAAAGGGTTGATTTAGAATTGTAAGTCGACACCTTCAAGCAACTAATCATTGTTGATTAAGTTTTCTTTCCTGCGAGCGTGATAGTTACGGGGATAAGTCCTTTGAGATTGGCTAGTAACTTGACATGAATAGGTACGGGGATAAGTCCTTTCAGATTTATTTTTAAGTTTCTTCTAAATAGTTTAATAAAATTGTCAAACCGCCTCAGGGTTCTGAAAGAACGTAAGGGAGAGTTGTATGTTGAAGGGAAAATTCAATCCCTCCATTAAAAGGTCAGGGCATTCTCCAGTTTGTCTTCGTCCCTGTAGCAAGAATGGAAGATACCTTTTCCCGAGTCCTGACTTTAGCTTCCTTTATAACCCGTCGGTTCATTCATTTCATCAGTAAGTTTTATTCTATTACTTCTATGCTCATTAATGGAGTAACCTGTATTCTCCATAATTTCCGGCAAATTGCATCTAGTTCCCCTTTAGTCTAATTTCAAGTGTGGTGGTTTCTCTTTACATATAACATTATTGCAGAAGATCTTTTCTTAAGAGATCTGAGTAGATGCTTACAAGATTGGGGCATAATATCTTGTGGTCAAAATCCGGCAAGTTGCAGCGATCATAATTCTGTTTCTACGAGTTGTTCATCTTCAAGTCATAGTGAATCCAGTGCAAGCTTAGGCATTCCTGAAAGAAGAGACTCAGATCCGGATATTTTATTATTAAATTCAAGATTAGAAATTGATCGTGGAAGATACAAATATGGTGGTGTCCACTTCATTTTAAAAGGGTAAATTTTTTCATATGCTTAATTCTCATCCTTTTTTGGATGTTTTGGCAGCTGTCCATCACTGTACCTTCTCTTTGATTTAAGAATTGCCTTAACATGTTTATATTGAAATGTAGACGCTATCTACAGTCTGTCTTTTTCCTGTTACAGTCCCATTTAAATTACATTTGTTGATCTGGGTTTCAGGTTGATGCTTCCTACATCCTGTTTGAGATTTGCTTGTAGGGTAGCATTGGCATCTTGTAGATTTTATTTTGGTTATCTTAGATGTGCACAAGCTAAAGTTCGGAGGTATAGAGTATGCTTTGATCTTGAAAATTTACCACTAATGATAAAGAACTCTGGTTCAAGACTATTTTACGTTGCCTTTCATATTTAACCTTCTTTCTGCATTTTTTAGCTTTGTATCTCGAGTATGTAAAACTTTGCATGGGTCTTCTGATGAAATTGGGTGGTTGCAATGTGCTCCTGGAATGGCTCCTGTGGAGGATGGTTCAGCTAGATTTCGGGAATTGCTAGATAGCATTAGGTACCATATCTATATTTATTATACATCCAGTTATTTTTTATTTTTTTCCCCACTTAGAATATCGATGATATTCCAAAAATTTGCATATAATTTACATAGCTAACAAAAATATTTGTGTGCATCTATATAAAACAATTTTCCTAAAGGTTGATTGTAGATTGTTGCTCAGTCTTCGAAGTTGAACTTGTTCTCTTCCCAGATTACGAGTGTCTTGCTACTGTTGGGTTACTGAGTATTCCTGTGTTAGCTCTAGTTTGAGAGATTGTGTCAAGATCGTTGGCATCACATACGTCTTCTTTTACCTGTAGTGGCGACATGAGCTCTTTCCTGAATTTCTCATACTTTAAACCTATATATGAGGAATCTATCCCTAAGTTAAAAGGCTTTCTATTCTCTTCTGACCTTTGCCTCTGAAATTGTACTAAGGAGATGGTTTAATAGTGTTCTCAGTGTTTAAGAGGGCTAGATCAGGCACCTGGGCGTTTTATCTCCTATGGCAAGAGAGAGTCATCATCATAAGTCAATAAAATAATTTAAATACGGTAACAGCATTGATGACAGATTTTCAAAATATCCCACATTTAACAGCTACAATGAGGAAAAGGCACCTTTTAAATGTATTCATGAAATACTTGGTTCATCAATTTATGCATGATAATTTGAAAGCTTGCATTCTGTTTACTTTTGCGTTTCAGGAATGGACAGCACAGACTGCCTAATTCTTTTGTTTATCTGCTAATTCCAGGTTTGAATATCTTTTGCCTTATATTCTGAATTTGTTTTGAACATTATAATTTTTTTTCTATACATACCACTACATTATCTTCTGCTCTTGATTTTCAGGGCTTTTTAGCAATCATGGTCCCTTATATTTTGTTAGCACCAAGAAGTTTTTCTCGAAGATGGGTTTAGCTTGTCATATTGCTAAAATCCACAGTGAGGTATTAAGTTAAAACACACGTTTTTCCTAATATAAACTCTGCTGAAAGGGATTTGTTGCTATGATCACTCGTTCTTTTTGAAGATTCTTCCTGATAATTTTACTTAACAGTTTTACTTCGTCACAAAGCAAATGGTTTTATTTTTTGGCACCTTGTGAAGGCATCTGTTGAACAGAATGCATGGGAACTAAAGCAGTACATAGAAGAGCTATACTGGGGGTCGGGAAAACGTGTAATGCTGCTTGGTCACAGTAAAGGTGGTGTTGATGCCGCAGCTGCTTTATCAATTTATGCACACGAATTAAAGGATAAAGTTGGAGGATTGGCATTGGTGCAGAGTCCTTATGGTGGTACACCTATAGCATCTGATATTCTCCGCGAAGGCCAAGTAGCTGACAAGGAAACACGTAAAATCATGGAGTTTCTAATATGCAAACTGATTAAGGTAACATTTTTCTTTTCCCATTATCAGAAGTCATAATATTGGTTGAACCATTGAAGAAGGAAAATTACACAGCATAATGTGGAGATTAAGCTTAAACCTACCACACCACTTCACTTTAAACTAACTTGGAAAAAAATAATTATCTGGGAAATTCATTAAGAATTTTATACTACTTATTTTTTGAAATATTATGATCACTATTTTCAGAATATATTTTATCCTTCTTCAAATTACATATCATGAGGTTCATGTATATAAGCTAATCTAGATAATAGTTTCAAATGGCCACACGCAGCTCCTTCAGGAACTGTGAGAGTAATCTAACTGTGAGAGTTTGATCCATGATCCTGGAAAATTGGACATCGTACATGAACTTGTAAAAGAAACATGATATCGATGTGTACAGACTTAAAATTGCTAGATCTCCATGTATCTTTCTGTATCTTCAAATCTATATGCTGCGTGCACGAGATCTGAGCAGATTGTTTTTTATACTTTTAGGATTTAAGACGGCAAATATTTTTAAAATCATCAGAATTTTTAAATGTAGGGTGATATAAGATCCCTGGAGGATTTGACATATGAGAAACGGAAGGAGTTCATCCAAACCCATAAACTTCCTGACAACGTTCCTCTCATCTCGTTCCATTCCGAAGCAAATATTGCACCTGGTGTCATCGCCACAATGTCCCACATTGCACATGCAGAACTTCCCTGGCTTCCTTATGCTGAAAATGCTGTCCTGGCAGGGCATACAGTGCCTGTTATAGTTCCCGTTTCTGCTGCCATGGCGCTCTGCGCATTCCATCTGCAACTAAGATACGGGGAGAAGAGCGATGGTCTTGTCACATGCCGTGATGCAGAAGTTCCAGGTTCAGTCGTGGTCAAACCTGACCGGAAACTCGATCATGCGTGGATGGTGTTCTCCTCTTGGAAGAGGGACCATAGTGAATCAGATGCCTGTGAAATGAGTGAAGCCCTGCTGACAATGCTTGTGGAACTAGGAATCCGAAGTCACAAATCAAAGCAATCCACAAACAGTGTATGAAGTAAGTTATACTAAAACTTCGAATGTTTCTTTTATAGACTGCCTCGCAAACTTTTGGAGAACGAATATGATATTTTAATAAATTTATTGTCTCACGCTACAAATTTGTTATTATGTGTTAATATCTTGGAAATAGGTCAAGGTTGTCTGGGTAAAATTAAGTGGTGACATTGTCGTCAGGTTTTCTCCATTGTTTTGATTGGTTTAAGGGTTTCTATCTCGGATCTTACTGGTTTTCCCCACCCCACAGTTGGTTACCTCGAATTGTCCGAAGGGCCAGCATTTCGAGGGCCCGGCAAGGGCCATGTCAAAATCTGTTGGACTGGATTGGACTGCGTGCGATGTACCAACTAATGAACTTAATTTTGTAGGGGACCTTGGGCATTAAAGGCCACATTTTATAGGTGTGTGATACAGTGAGATATTATGGGACAAGTTCGAATCTAATGGGATGGTGAATGTGTGTATCAAATTTCGGAAGACCACGCGAATCAGTTTCTGTGAACCAAAATGGTCAAGTAACAGCTCTTAAATGTTTTATGTTGTTATGGGCCAAACAGCATATACTCTAAATGGGCCCATTAAATTAAGGGAAAAACTTACAATTAAGGCATTAATTATGCACAATTCAAAAATCAGGTTTTAAGTTTAATTAATGCAAAAATCAGGTATTAATTAATTAATTATATTTTATTAATTAAATATTATAAAATCACAATTATATAATTAATGGTCACATGTACATAATCATATGTTACAACTTATTTATTGATCATGTATTAAATAATTAATTGGTCACAGATTAATTAGAGATCACAAATCAAAAGTTTTATAGGTCACATTTTATTTTATTTGTCACGGAGAAAAAAAATATATGTCACAATTTATCAATAAGTCACAAATTATCAAATTTTAAGATCACAGTTTATTTTATTGGTCACGGATAAAAAATTATGTCACAATTTATCAATCAGTCGCGTATTTTCAAATTTGTTGGTAACAAATTATCGAATTTTGATGTCACAGTTAAACAGTTGGTCACATGTAACCAAATAGTGGGTCACATATGACCACCACCTACGTTGTCGCCGCCATCGCCTACCTAGCACCACCACCATGACATCACCACCAATAAAATCGCTGCCACCAGATCCAATCGACTGCTAACAAAAACCATGACAATCAACTTTATCAGATTTTTAGCCACCAACAACCACCACCCCTCGCCACTGCAAGATCCAATGCCAACCTCATAACCGTCGCCGCCACCACCACAACGCACCACCAGCAACACCAACACTACGACATCATCACCAACAAAACAGTCACCACCAGATCCAACAAAAAAAATCCTAAACCCTCCACTAGCTCCATCCCCCGTCGCCAACAACAAAGATATCATCATACCACAACCACCACCTCCAACCCCGTCGTTGCCTCCAGCCAAGCCACCACCCTACGAAGAAAATCAACAAGTCTACCACCACACAAACACCATCCTACCTCCACATAAAACACCATCCAACAATAAAAAAAAAAAAGAAAAAAAAAATCAAGCAAAGCCACGAGCAGAGACGTTCACAGCGTCACCATCTCGAAGCCGTACCACCACTTACTACCTCGCAAACCATGGGCAACAGAAAATCGTCGGAGAAACGCCACAAATCGAAGAAGATTTCAGATCGTCTCCCTTGCACTTCCGTGCACAAAGGCTCCAATCTCTTCATTAAGCAGTGTGGTACTGTTTAAGTGGTTCCCGTGACGGATGCTTCGACGAAGACAACCGACAAAGAGGAAGTCATGAGAAGGAGATGAAGATGATGGAGAGGGAGAGGGAAGAATTAAATAAATTAGGGTTTGTAATTGGATTGGGTTAAAACATTTAATATATAATTATTATGTAATACCTGATTTTTGAATTTGTAAATTTAAATGTCTAGTTTTATGTAATTTCCTCTTAAATTAATTGTGAAGCCAATTTTAACTCTCTCTCTCTCTCTCTCTCTCTCTCTCTCTCTCTCTCTCTCTCTCTCTCTCTCTCTCTCTCTCTCTCTCTCTCGTATTTATTTGTTCTCAATTATAATTTAAGGTGAAGAGGGTTTGAAGGATAGATCGGTCCATGACACGTACATATATTGTATTGATTATTGAATGTAAAATAGCAAGTGTTTGCAAGAATATCTATACAATAATGGTTGCAGAAGCAAGAGGTAACAATAAGTGAATTATTCACTTCTAGTGTATTCCCGACACGTTTGGGACACATTATTTATAGTAAATTGTAATCGACATAGAAGATCTTGTTGAGCCTTCAAGAAGCAAGTTTATTAAAAAAAAAAAAAGTTATTACCACAATTTATCGCATTAGGGTTAATTTATCCTAATACTTATTTTCTATGTGGACCTCGATCTTCGCTCACTTGTTCAATAACTCGGTCTGTAACAAATATTTGACTAGCAGAGTGAACGAATTGAAAGCAAGACTTCGGAAGTCGCATACTTAGAGAGTAAACGTTTAATCCATAACTTTTGAGTTACTAGTTTATATTTCATCGAATAATCACATGATTATCATAAATGCCCAATATGAATGCTCTGAAATATCTTGTTGCCGGCCTATTATTTTCAATTTTCCTATAATTATTTATCACTTTCTGTTGGTACTTCAGCTTTTTCATTTAATATTTGCAACACAAAAACTGCAAACAATAATTAATAACACCCTATATAAACATTGTCTAAACTAGAGTAATAAATTCTCCAAATGAGTAAGAATTGGAAAATTGGGTTTGGAAAAATCACATTTTGAGCTTCCAATTTCCTTTCAATAATTTCTTTTTTTTTTTTGAATATATCAGATAATTAGAGTACCAAAAAACTTATTTCCGAGCTACTAGACAATCGTTAAATTCTACCACATCATGCAACTTTTCTTTAACGCGCATTTGATTTTTTATACTTAATTTTTAGTTGAGAGTGCTGGTCGTGCTGACATATACGAATGATATTTTTCCTTAGCACATGTTTGGTGTGACTTAAAAGTAGATAAAAATTAAAGTCATTTTGTGATAAAAAAAAAAAATTAGAATACGTTGTAAATAAAATAAGTAGATTGTTTACCTTGATGGTTTAAAAATATACAAAGTTCTTGAAATTCAGTTCATTCACAGTTAAATTATTTATTAATTTATTTTTAATATAAGGTTCTGGAATAAATTGACAAAGGTAGATGAATTTAATTCTATGGTTGGTAAGGTACATTCAAATGGAAATTTGTGTTGCTATCAAATATAAGGAATCAATAAATATTTGAGAAGAACTCTCTTTATGCTTGATGTCAATTGGTTCATGAGACATTATTGGAAGTACACACGGTTTAAGCGTACCATTAAATTATAACAATTGACAAGATATACATACTTATTAGGTATAGTTTCGATCCTTCAACCGAGAATATTTAATTTTAAAACGAGGATATGAAAATTAATCTTCTTCAAATTTCTCTATCGAGAAACATCTTTCTTCGTTTGTAACTTAAAATTGCTCTTGTGATAAAATAAAAGGAAAATCGTCATTCATTTAATTGTGCAAATGGTAAAAAATTTGTTTTAGTGAGCTGAATCAGTAATTATCTCGGAAACTTTTTGTAAAGTTTAGTGACCCCATAAAAATCTTTTACAAAGTTTAATGACGAATGTGTTGATTTTTAAAGTTCAGTGATGGATGAGGTTGCAGTTTGGAAAATTCTGTGACTAACTATGTAGTTTTTAAAGTTCAGTGACCCGATGAAAACTTTCGGTAAAATTCAGTGACTATTAGGGTAATTAACTCTGCTTTTGTAGATAATTTGCATGAAAAATGGTGAATTGTTTTAAAGATTTCTCTAGGCATATTAATCCGTATCTAACGGGCAAGATGAAATTCTAAAACAAGTGCTACACAAAAGTAATTAAGAAAAATGTGAGATCGAAAAGATAATTTACTATGTTCTGCCTTTTTCGTATCGTGTTTAGTCGTTCAATTGACAAGTGGCATGCACATCTCAATGCTTGTGAATCTATTTATTCCACTCACCTCGTTTGACCATATTAAATTATAATTCATTTTTCTCTCTTTATCCAATATAATAATATTACACGTAAACTCAAAAACTTTTACTTCTTTTTTAACCATACATTCTCAAAAAAAAAAATTACTATTTCTTTCATTATAATGTGGAATAATGAGTAATTCACCAATTATATTCTCAATATGTCTATGTATTGGACGAAATTGTATGATGGTCGATGTACACACACTTGATAGATAATATGAGTTTATATTTAACCTTTGTTTAATTCTCATTATTTTCAAAATACATTTCTCTTTTTTTTTTTTCAACCACAAATTTTTCAATAAAATAATATTACACAAAAAAAAAAAAAATCTTTCTTTTAATCACATATTATCTATCAATCTACTGTTTCAAAATACATTCTTAAAATAAAAATAGGGCTCAAACAGACGCTTAATTTCTAGATATGAGCGTATTCATATAATCAAGTGAGACGTGGAAAAACGATAGACTTTGTCCTATCCTTCTATAGCGTATTTTACACACACGAAATACAAATTTTATATTAATTATCGAACTTTATTTTATTTTAAAATAATCTTTAAATATGATTTTTATTCAATTTGATCAGTTAGTTAAAAATCCAAAATTTTCTAATAAAATATTCAACGTGAAAGACTTCTGTATTGATGTCCGCTTCATATTACCGTCTTTCATGCCTAAAATGTGGTAGATAGACAGCCTACTAATCCATGCATATTTTGGTAAATAACTCATTCAAAGACCTTTTACCATTCCCATTGTTTTGTCTCCATTATGTGTTAGGTCGTGGTCATATATAATAATTGTTTAAACATTTTGCTCTAATTGTTTAGAGGTTATTTGATAAAGTTTTTGATAAAAAAAATTTAGTAGAATTTTTTTTTTTTTTTTTTTTGATAAAAGTCGATGTTAATATCTAATTAAAAATTAATAAAAATTATGGATCCCGTTAAATCTATTTTTAATTAAATTTTAACAAATGAAAAGCTGATAAAAAAATACACGATATTTTTTTTTAAACAAGCGTTTAGTTTGAGCCCCTTTTTTTGAAAAAAAAAAATGCATTCTTGAATAGTGTTTTGATCAATAAAAATAATATTATACGCTGATTCAAAAAAAATTATTTTTTAACCACATATTTACCATTAATACACTATTCAAAAACACATTTTTTTTTTTTTGGACAAAATGGAGCTCAAACAAGCCATAAGTAGAGTTGTTGAATGTTAAGAGTAAACTTTGTATGGCATATAAATCATAAAGCTCGTGTTTGATTTAGATAAAAATCATATTTTTAATAGATTTTAATAAAAATTGATGAGATATATGATTGAAAAGTTGTAAATTTCGTATATGATTAAAATTAATTGTAAAAATTATCTTAAATTTTAATTAAACTTTTTTAGCTGAACCAAACAGGAAAAAGTACTAAATATGACTATACAATAAATAATAAAAAATCGAGTTTACTAATTAACCAATGTTTGGTTTTGTTAGAAATCATTTAATTGGTTTTGATTATATTTGATGAATCATGTTATAACGACATAATGATTGATAAATATCACGTGATGTTCTATCATTGAATTATTTGAAAATACAGTCATATTTTTCATTCAATCACAAAATGCCACGCACTCTTACGTCGAACAGAATTTTTCTATAGACGTGGCATTTTTCCTACTGAATTATTGCATGGTGATCTGTATTTCTACATTTTCTCCCTCCGTATACCATGTGTGTGCTTTGTCTCTTCTTATTAAGAAAATAATATTTATATATCTCTGAATCTAAACACGCACACGAACGCAAATGCACATATAAATATATCTTTCTTCAACACTTCACATGCTTCTCCTAGCCTTCTCTCTCTCTCTCTCTCTCTCTCCCTCCCCGTATGTGTGTGAATAACATTTGATTGATGAGTTTAACAATGGCAGAGTCAAGTGGCTATTCAAATTCTTCATGCACGAAGCGAAGCAGAGACGAAGAAACAATCAATGGCGAAAAGAGGAACAAAACTGGTAATAATAATGATAGCAAGCATCCGGTTTACAGAGGAGTGAGAATGAGGGCATGGGGAAAATGGGTTTCTGAAATACGGGAGCCCCGAAAGAAATCTCGGATCTGGCTCGGAACCTTCGCCAACCCGGAAATGGCGGCTAGAGCTCACGATGTAGCAGCTCTAGCCATCAAAGGCAAAAACGCCATTTTAAACTTCCCTGAAATCTCACACTTGCTGCCTCGGCCAGACACGTGCTCTCCGCGCGACGTCCAGGCCGCTGCATCCAAGGCGGCTAACATGGACAACCTGCCGGAGTTAGTGACTTCACCTTTACCGTTGATGACGTCATCTTCCTCCTCTACGTCACTCGTCTCGACCGTGACGTCATCGTCGATACAATCCGAGGAGGAAAGTGGGGAGGTACAAGCCCAAGAAGAGCTTAGCGAGATAGTGGAGCTGCCGAGTTTAGAGTCGAGTTACGAGGACTCTGTGGTGGCGCATCGGGTGGCGGATTTCGTCTTCGCGGAGGATGTGGGGTGGGACGACTACAATCACCAGTGGTTGCTCGAAGATTGTGGGTTTTTTGGAGATTTTCATATGACTTCTGGTAATTTTCATTGTTGACAAATATTTGAGAAGATTGTTGTTGTGATTTGCCTATAAAGCCTTTTTTATTCTTTTTCCATTTTGACCATTTTGGATTTATCTTTTTTTTTTTTTTTTAATTATGTTATAATATATACTGTTGAGTTGAGCTCTATCTCGTTCTTTCTACCACGATGGATGTCATTGTCTTATTTGTTTTTTTTTTTTCTAATTTATTTTAAAGAATTCAAAATTAAAATATAAATGAATCGACTCTAAATTTATTTTTAATCTAAAACATATATGGGTGAAGTTTTTACTTATTCGCTTATTGTTCTAAACTAATAAAATCTTCTTCTCTTGTGGTTAAGGTCAACGATTAATTGTTGTTTTCTCTCTTTTTTACCCGTTTTTTTTTTTTTTTTCGCAACATTTGGTGATTTTTTTTTTCCCAATAATTTAAAACACGATTTAAAAAGAATAGATGTTCATCACTCTTCTATGTCATTTTTAATGAGATATTGAAGTTTGGGGCTTTTTAGGAGAAATTTATTCAAAATCAAGATGAAAAATAAACATCCTTTGAATTTAATTTTTTGGTTAAAAAATATCATTTTCACTTCTACTAAGAAAATACTTTATCGAGTGGACGAGCATTGAAATGAAGGAAAATCATGTAATTCAAAAACCCAATCTATCTAACTCCGTAAGATTTGAATTTTTCAAGTGAAAGTTTCCAACAATGTTAATGTCAAGATTGTAAGACGTTCACTTCCTTTTGACTTTAAGATGAAAGTCGTGTGTGCGACTTTTACTTCCACGTTGTCGATTTTCAGCAGGTGAGGATCCAATCTCACAACGTTTAAAATTGAGGAGCCATTTTCATATTATCTTAAAAAATTAGGTAACCTTGCTTGATTTACAGAAAAAAAAAATGGTTTACAGACCATTTACTGACACTCACAATAGGGGTGTACATGATTTTTTGGCATTTTTTGTTTTAGTGGGACCCGCACATTTGTGAGTAACGGTAAGAATTCTGCGAATAATTATTCTGTACATTTGGCTCTACTCAAAATTAGGAGTCCCACACTAATTTTCATTCGCGTTGTGTTCGTGTGGGGGTGGGAGTCTACTCCTACTGTTAGCCAGGCTCATTCATTCAACTACCAATGTAAAATTAAAAGCTGTTAATTTTTAATTAAAACTTTTTTTTTCTTATAAGTATTCTTGTATGATTCAGCAGCCTCTATTTAAAAAATAAATAAATTAAATAATTAGATTAAGAATGATATTTGCTCAATAATTTTACAAATAAAACATCCTATAGATGCAGACAAATAATAAGTCAAAACACTATTGTATGAAAACGATTTGTAGAGTTTGTTGAAATTTCATGTCACGTTTAAGTCTTAAATAATTTAATTTGACAAAACAATTATGATTTTTAATACGCAACCCTTCTTATTAATTAATAATAATTGCATAATTATTGTACTTTTTCTTCTCTTGGCATTGAAATAATAATAAAAAAATTAAAAATTAAATTGAAGCAAATCAAGATCTTTTGGAAATAATAATATTCCTCACATATTTTATTAAAAGAATTTTAAATTACATATTCATTAATATCCATTTAGTGTTGTTCCACAAGGGGACTTCATGAACAACAAACCGACTGAATTGGTAGGTAGTCTTCCTAAGGAAGTGTACAAAATGGTTGCCTGCAAATTGTAATTCTTAATTTTGCTCAAAGAAATAAAAATTTAGTCATATATATATATATATATATATATACATATATATATATATATATCGAAGTTTATATGTTGAAAAGAAAATAAACTCGTATAGATATGGTTTATCAACTTCATACATTATATTTCAAGTAGTATAGCGACTACTTGATATGTTGAAATCAATTGAATATGAATGTGTCAAGATTTATCACGTAACATATTAAATGATCAAGTGATAGTAATGTGTTCCCGGACTTGAAAGATAAAAATTGTCAGAAAAATCTCATTCATTTCAGGACAAACCAAATGGTTACATTGACTTTCATGTATAAATATGAATAGGTTTATGAAGCATATCCCCTTACTTTAATGCAACCTCGTCATCACGTAAGTGTCACGTGGTAACTTAGTGTTAAAAAAAAAAATGTATTTGCTAGGAATAAATGTGTCACAAATAATAGATTGAGAACACGAGTACCAGACTATCAAATTATGTCAAAAAAAAAAAAAAAAAAAATCACGTAAAAAATAGTGTGTCAAGACTTGACAAGAAGTTTGTGTTTAACGGTGTAAATTATGCAGCTAGTTTTCAATCTATGGCTCTTGTGGCTTCTTAACTTTGTAGCATTGTTGATCGATAGAGTACACATTTTCGATTATTTGACGTTAAAAGAAACAATAGAAAAAGAAAAAAAACAATTATGACCCTATCAAGTATCATCACAGCTGTGGGATGAGATGAGATAAGGTACCCAACTTCTTTCCTCAATTGCTCTTCTTTTCTTGCTTTTCATAATTTAATTTATACATTTCTCAAAAAATTCCCTTATTTTTATGACAAAAAAAAATTTAATTTTCCCATCTGTCTCTATTTATTAGTTATGTCAGTGTGCTTCATCTTCATTGCAAGCCCACATACAGCAATTAATACAGCCGAGGAACTCTCTAACGTTATTTTTTAGTATTTTATTTGGTTGGAGAGAATGAAACCTTAAAAATTATCTAGTCGATTACACCGGTGAAAATAACAAGTATTACAAGGTAACGGAAGGGTTGAATAGTCGTGAGTGTAGGACTATTCGATAAGTAAGATAAAAAGATTTATATTGTACATTTATCAATTTTGTCAACTTTGAGACGATATATGTTTTAAAAGTTTTATAATCACGTTCATTGTAAAGGAGGTAATAGCTTCTTATTAATACTTTTAATTCTCTCAACTCTCTTTGTAAATTTCGGAGGTCATGTTGGATCGTCTTTTCAATTTATAAAACATGGTATGGGTATTCCTAAACCCCTTCCTCCTCAATCGGCTCTAGTAGAAGTCTAAAAATCCCATCGAGATCGATGGCGTTGCATATAAAAAATTATTAACGTTTATCGTGTACAATTATATAATGAGCTCGACTCGTACATGTGTGTGTGTGTGTCGAGTGTTCGGGAGCCACTAGTGATAAGTTGACATTGCAAAAATATGAATAGTTTGAAAAAGATTGATATATGTTAGAACCATCAAATTAAAGTTAACATCATCCAAAATATTTATTCTTGACAAGTCAATGATGAATTTGGTCCATCTTATGGATGTTAAATACATATAGATTATGACTTAATGCATTTTTATTTTTATTTTTGAATTTCATTGTTACTCCTCCAAATAAGACTCGAATTCAAATTAATGACTTGATAAATTTTTCACTTTTATTCAAATGATTTAACATACTCAATGAATATCTCGTCAAAAAAAAATTTATAGCACATACCGCAGGGTATCCATTCTTACTGCATCAAACTAATTTTTTTTTTTTTTTTTTTTTTCAATTCGAACGCCCTATAAATTCTCCTAGCCACTGATTGATTTTGTTAAAAAATCAATTTTTAAGTAGATTTTGATAAATGATGATGAGATCTGTGATTGAAAAGTTAATAAAAATTATGAGTAACATGAAATGTGTGATTAAAATTATTTATATATTTTTTACTTAAATTTTTATTAACTTTATTAACTAAGGATGAATCGCAACCTTGACGGTCTCCACCTGCCCTATCTTGAGCCTTGGTGAAGGAGGTAAATCGCAGGTTATGCCTCCAGGGTACAGGGTGGAAGGCTGCTTGTACATTTACACTTATCCAAGGGCCAAATCCATATTTTAGGATTCGAACCTTTGACGCGGCAGCTTCAAGCAAAGCTGTAGTTTTTTCACTTTCTCTTTTTACCACTTGGAGATGTGCTAAATTTGACTTAATGTGGTCCGAGTATACGTGCTGTTGACAGCCAATTGAATAACAGTTATTATGCATATGGACCAATCACAGTGATACTTTAATTCATGGGTTGACATTTTGGAATTAAAACATTTACATTTATTTTTTAATTAAAATAAAGAAAAATAATATGGTACATAATCCCATACTAATTTTTTGGACAATCACCACCGTCAATTTACAAATCCCAGTGAATTTGGCCGACCTTCTATCGATTTTCGTTACTTAATTTTTATTTAATAGTTCACAGCATAGTTCTTGTTACTCCTCCATGTTTCTTGAAGCCAAGCTTAAGCATAAATCACGTGATTTGATTAAATAATTGGAATTAATTAATTAATCATTAAATTCGATGCAAAACCAATAAGATTTGTTGTTGAATTCCTAGTTGCATAGTAAAGTCATTAACCTATGATTTAGAGTCGAATTATTCAACAAATCATTCTATCACATTAATTTATATGGGATTATCGTACAGATCCGAATGGGAACACAAATAAATAATGATAAAATGTTTCCTATTTTTACTCGCTCTATTTGATCGGTCGAGGTTGCTTGTATTAGCAAGTTAATGAATACTAGTTTATTATTTAGAATTATAATGAATGACTTTAAAGTCTCGAGTTTTATTTTCAATATCGGGTTATTAGACATTTAAAAAATTATAGTCACGACGTTTCTTATATTCTCTATATTGTAATTGAACTCTTTCGAATTTTCATGACATTTGATTAAGAGTCATCCAAAAATATGTAGATGAAGAAACTGGTTCCAGAGTACGATACTAAGTTAATTTCCTTAAGACGATATTTGTTCTTATTATACTGGTGATTCATACGAGAACGCAAAGGCACATTCTGAATATAATGGAACCCGGATGTCGGTTCACAGTGCACTAAAAAATTCAAACACAAGGAGAATAGGAACCAAACTTGAGAGGTTTAGGGTACTGTTCTCTTTGTGTTTCAATTTTGTGTTTTGAGTTTTGAATTCATTTTGGATTTTGTGTTTTCATTGTCCATTTTGAGATTGTTAAAAATGTGTTCTTTTTGATATTTTGAAAACAGCAAAATGCATTTTGAAAATTTTGACTTGATAATAACTGAAAACACTCAAAAAGACGTTTTTAACTTGTTTTCAAAAAGGCGTTTTCGAAAATAGGAAAGAGAACACGTTTTCACTATTTTAAAAAATCGAGAACAGAAAACGGCTTGAAAATAATATAGAAAACAAACCCTTATTTTCTATATTTCCATGTGCATTGGGTACAAACAAAGCTTTAAAGGAAATATGATGAAAATATGCTAGAAAAGGTTCAAGGAAAAAGATGAAGGGCAATATCAATTTCATGCCATTCTCAATCAAAGAAATCTTCAATTTACCTATAAGATTCTATTTACACCTCTTTCCAATAAGTCGTAACACTTTGAAGGAGCCTTTCAACCACCTAACATGATTCAAATATGTAATTTCTCTCTTCTATTTTTATTGAAAATTCCGTAATACAATATAATATCGTTCGTGAGGAATAAAACCAAAAATCACACAACCTTTGGAGGAATCGAACTAGACACACGTTTTTACCAAGTTTTTGATTGCATTTTTTTTATGGTATATAGTTATATTTATTTAATTGTTTACTTATCTATTATGTCTAATTCTGATCACGGTTGCATTTCATACATTTATGAGCCAAAAACTATTTTTGATATGTGGAAAATGAAGCTCCAAGACCGATGGAATTAAGTGCGGGTTTTACATGACTTTTATTTTTATGTTTGCTTCATATATAAGGGTTTCTTGAGAAATTTACCTTAAATTTTTGTTTTAAAAAAAATATTTTTTAAAAGAATTTTCTATTTCGAAAGTACTTTTAGAAAATATCACATTTGACCAACTTTTTATAAAAACTCTTCTAATTAGAAGAAATACTTTAACAAAATTAGCCAAATGAGTCCAAAAATAACTTTTAAATTTCAAAATCCCATTTTAATTTTAAAAAATCATGCCTGATGGACTCTAAGAGAAGTTTGAACGTCTAAATAGAGTGAAAATACAATATTCTACATTAGAAGTACATTAACTTGAGCGTGAGCCATGACTTGGTCATCTGAGATTCTCAACTTTTTAATCATACATTTTATCGACTTTTATAAAAATCTATTAAAATTCTTGTTTTTAGCTAAACCAAACATTTGATCTCTTAAAATGTCACTCTTATTAAGAGGAGTAGCACAATCCTTTATAAGTTGGTCTATGTTTTCATCTCTATTTGATGTGAGATTTTTATCTCTTAATATGCCCCCGCAAAATAGTGGGAAGTTTGAGCAGATCAATCTTTAGACTCTAAGAGAAGTTTGAACGTCTAAATACGGTGAAAATACAATATTCTACATTAGAAGATAAAGAGTTAGAAGTACATTAACTTAAGTGTGAGCCACGACTTGGTCATCTGAAATTCTCAACTTTTTAATCATACATTTTATTGACTTTTATAAAAATTCTTATTTTTAGCTAAACCAAACATTTGATCTCTTAAAAGGTCACTCTTATTAAGATGAGTAACACAATTTTTTATAAGTTGATCTATGTTTTCTGTTGTGATTTGTGCCTCCAATAACACCAAGAATTGGGCTCAGTTAATCACAATCAACACCACAATTCAATCAATCAATCCCAAACCGAACACTTCCCAAACCCGAACTCGGTTGCTCCAGATTTCAGCCCACTAAGGACTGGATGGAAAAGACTACAACCACAGGAAGAGCCACTAAGGCTAGGTAGAGAAGAAGAACAAAAGGATCTCTTAAGCACAAAGCTCAAATCGCACAAAGCAATAGGCAAGAACCGATTTTTGTCTTAAACTCACAAAATGGGACGACTTCAACTCTTTTTCCACACCCTGATTGTAATTAGCAACTAACTTAAATAAGTTAAGAATAGGTTTAGGGTTTAGGCTTTTAGGTTAAACAAACAGGGCCCAATAACAAATGGAATAAGTGGGCTAACCCTGAAAGCCATCCAAATCGTTCGGGTCGGGCTATGAGCAGCACTAATACAATTAGGCTACTTCGAATGGTCCAAGTGGGTTACGTGATTCAATTGGTTCGATTGTGGTGTCAACATATCATTTCAATTATCGGCCGAGACCTATGAAATATTATCCAACTAAATATACCGATTTAACATCATAGCCCGAATTTATTGGGTATCAAAACCCAACAAATCTCCACATTGATCCCAATAAATCTGCAAGTAGACAAAACACAGTTTACATTTGCACAATCAAGGTAACCAATAAAATTGGCATCACAGACCTTACCTCGTGTCTCCACCTAAAACACATATCATACATGTTCCATATACTCACCAGGGCTAAGGTTAAGAACACCCAAGTAGAAACAGATAAGCACAGCAATCAAGCAAGAGCAAATAAAACATGCAACGGAGATATCATATAGGATAACATAGAGATCTTATCACACACGTTCACACAGAACAACAGATTAACAAGTTAATCAACAACTAACACATACGTAACAAATGCATAAATGACCTCACAAAGATCTCACCACACTTATCCTATCACATTCCGTGTTGCTCACTCACCTCGAGAACACACATCTCACCTCATCGCCCACCATGCTCACTAGACTAATCACTCAAAACAAACAAACATGTCTAACAGTAAGTCTCTATAGATCCTAAGCTCTCGGGATAATCCTCTATCAACACATCACTTCTCCAACCTACGTGGATAATGGGTCTCCATCTAACAGAAGTGATAGAAGTGCCTCACTTGCACTCCACCTGATCAGGGTCTCTTCACAGATAAAGGATTCCAACATTTGATCACCTCTCCACCGTGATCCAAATGTCACACTCCACATCCCACGGTACAAACTACAATGTACCCCTAGGCCTCTATACTCCACCTTACAGAAAGACACACAACATACTGCAAATGCATCAATTCATGCAAACAATTACACACAGTAATAAGATCACTTAAAACATGTCAATGCACTTATCAAACATTTTGAACTGTAACATATAACCACGCAACAGAATTAAGTAATCACACACATGCAGAAAAGGATTACACACGAATGCACATGCAGTAACTAGGGTTACACTCAGTAAACTTCACTAGGGTCATCAATCGACCCTATAACCAGATTCGCATCACCTCTCATCTTACCATTCTGCCTATCCTTTTTCTTGGGACAGTCTCTAATGAAGTGTCCAGACTTACCACAACTGTAACACCGTCTACCACCAGACTTGTCCCACTTCTTGCTCTTCTTCTTACCACCCTCATCACTCGAGTCACTACTCGAATCACTACAGTCTTGAGCTCTCCCCAAATTCATTTGCTTAAATCTCATTCTACTCCTCATCATATGCAACTCAACGCTTTCCTTATCATGTTTTTCAGCTCTCATCTCCATCTCCTTATTTTTAAGGGAGTCAATGACAATTTCAGGCGTCAAGGTGTCTCTATCATACTTAATAGCATTTTTTACTTCACGATAAGTATCAGGTATAGCATTTAGCAAAATGATAGCTTTGTAAGTTTCAGACACCGACTCACTACAGTTAACAATATCTTGAACAAGTTTGTTAAACACATCCAAATTGTCATCCAAATCTTTTGAAAAATCCATTTTGAAACTGAAAAATCTTTCAAGTGAGTACAATTTATTAGGAGTAGATTTGAGCAAATATAGATCCTCTAACTTTTTCCAAAGTTCTTTTGTAGAATCAAGTTTTCCAACTTTTCTCAAGACAGTGTCAGACAGGTGTAAAATAATAGAGGTGTAAGCAAGCTCATCAGCCTCTTCTTTTTGTTCTTTTGAAAAATCAGCCGGAAAACTCCCATCAATAGCTTTTGAAACCTTTTGTTGAACCAAAATACCTCTCATTTTCCATTAAAAATTCTAAAATCAAATTTGTGCGTTGTCATTTTCAAACAAGAAACACAAAGTCACAATTAAGCCACACAAAGCAGAACTAGGTTCACAAATATACACCGTTTTAGATTCCCAGGGTTTCGTAAGATTCTCGATCTTAGATCAAGGAAATTTTCAAAATGGGTAAAGTCTAGGTATTCTAGGGAATAGTCAATGCAACCAAAGAGATATCAACAAAACAGTTTCACACACAAAACGATGATATGCTGTAGTTAATTAAAAGAGCAAACTTCAATCACGTAACAGCTACGAGCAATTAATTCCTATTTCTAGCACAAGCAATGGTTACCTCTTCACGGTAACCCTAATCCTATTGTCACCCCACACGATGACGCGCTAATGCTAAAATTAAAAGAGGATCAACCAATTTACCAAAGCGGACCTATCTGGATCCGTAAATTACGAGAAATGTAATTTTTAACACTTTAGGGCCACCACTATTCACCCTAAAGTTTGCAGCAATCAATAGAATGTAAAACTGAATCCCGAACGAACAGGGGCAAAATCGTCCAACTTTTCCTACGTAACCTGAAACACTAAACCAAAAATATCAATACGTTCAAAAAATCAAGTAGAACAAACTGCCAGAAGAAACCGTCGTCAGAAGCCGTCTCACGTACCCCGCACGCGCCTCGTCGTCGCCGGCCGTCACTCCCACGCGCCGGAGACCCAGAAGCTCCTCGACCTGCACGTTCCACCAGTGGTCACCGTTTCCCCAAATTATTTTTAGTTTGGCCAGAAATCAATTTTGAAGTTCCGATTTTTGTGTAAAAACGTGACAGATTTTTCTTTCTGGTTTTTGCTCGATTTCTGGACTGATTATGGCCGAAAAATCACCATCTAAAGCTCTGATACCATATGTTGTGATTTGTGCCTCTAATAACACCAAGAACCGGGCTCAGTTAATCACAATCAACACCACAATTCAACCAATCAATCCCAAATCGAACACTTCCCAAACTCGAACTCGGTTGCTCCAGATTTCAGCACTAAGGACTGAATGGAAAAGACTATAGCTATAGGAAGAGCCACTAAGGCTAAGTAGAGAAGAAGAACAAAAGGATCTCTCAAGCACAAAGCTCAAATTGCACAAAGCAATATGCAAGAATCGATTTTTGTCTTAAACTCACAAAATGGGACGGCTTCAACTCTTTTTCCACACCCTAATTGTAATTAGCAACTAACTTAAATAGGTTAAAAATAGATTTAGGGTTTCGGCTTTTAGGTCAAACAAAAAGGGCCAGTAACAAATGGAATAAGTGAGCTAACCTTGAAAGCCATCCAAATCGTTCGGGTCGGGCAATGAGCAGCACTAATATAATTAGGCTACTTTGAATGGTCCAAGTGGGCTACGTGATTCGATTGGTTCGATTGTAATGTCAACATATCATTTCAATCATCGGCCGAGGCCTATGAAATATTATCCAACTAAATATACCGATTTAACATCATAGCCCGAATTTATTGGGTATCAAAACCCAACATTTTCATCTCTATTTGATGTGAGATTTTTATCTCTTAATATGCCCCCGCAAGATAGTGGGAAGTTTGAGCAGATCAATCTTGAAATACATATGCTCATTTTTTAGCAATTAATCTTGAAATTCGTGCGCTCATTTTTTTGAGTCTTAATTGGACCGAATTGCTCGTTAGAGTTTAATGGGCTTTGATACCATATTAAGATTTATAGTTTCATCTTAAAATGTTAATCTATGAGGAATAACTCAATCATTTATAAATTAGTCTATATTTTCATCTTTATTCAGCATCCGTTTGTTTCTCATTTTTCATCCATAAAAATGAAAAATATGATCGTTATTCATCACATCAAACTATTAATTTTGAATTTCTATTTTTTGTGTGGGGTCCAATAACGACTATATTTTTTATTCTCATTCTACAATAATGAGAATCAAACGAGCCCTCAATGTAAAATTTTTGTCCGTTAACAATTAATACGATATCATCTTCATTTTTACTTGCACTGTTGCACAACTTAACAAAGAATTGAATCACATCATTATAATCAATTGCCGACAACTATAATCTCATAATTACAAAATAGAAATAGCAACAGTTTCTTTGTGTGGGGTCGGGTCTTGTCTTCTTTTCACCAATGAAAGACTGGCCGACTGAAGGTCATATATCCTTGGGTCTCATGGTCCTAGTAACCTTTCACTGACAAGTTTCGGCCTTAATTCTTTCTTCAAAATTCGCGGCTCTGAAAACGTTTGACAAAATGGTTGAAAGCCCAAAATCAGTGGATGTTACATCAAATTTTAAATGCTCCACAAATGTTGTTTTCAGCAATGAAAGAAATGTTTTTAACATTGTTTTGTTGTTGTCTTGAGAGGAAGATATACCATGATCGGGTTCTAATGATCTTATTTGATAATTAATTGATATTCACTACGAATATGCTAAGTTTTTTATGACATTCGATCACATTATTTGAGTAAGCTCTGATATCATTTGTCAAAAGACGTTAACGAAATTATGTGGAGAGAAAATATTGGATGAAAAAGACGACTGTATTTTAAATTGACAAATGATATAGTGACATATGACATTATGTAAGCATTGATATACATGTAGCATCGTCCAAAATCAATTGATAGTCACCGAGAGCATAATAAACATTTTATAGCCTTTGACTACCATCATTCGAGTGACCAACACATGAGCGAGTAACCCTCTTTCTTTTCTTCCCTATCCATCCAAAGCCCCTAGATCTAGATCCTAATGTTTCTGCAAGCAAAAAGGCATATTTCAATGTAAATTTTTATCATGCACAAGAGCTATGCTTAAGCGCTCGACGTGTAGTTAGCTTAAAACTTGCTCCATATGTTGGTCCAAAGGACGAGAATCGACTTTCGTAAGTCTGTCGTTCCTCAGTAACTCAGTGATAGAGCGGTCGATTTAAACCCATAATTGTTCATTCCTAAAATTTAAATTCTTGACTATCGAGTAATATTTAGAACATTGATATATGGATATATGGATGTCTATTAAGAAGTACTTAGACAATTGTGATCATAGACTGTTGAAAGGACGTTCCTTCTTGTAATTAGTTATCGAGGTATAATTAAATATCTTACATCTTTTTATTTGAGAAAAAGGAAATACAATGTACAAAATAACAAGCTGATATCATATTTGTGAATGTGATGTCTCACCACATTGTGTTTGTACCACAGAGAATGATCTCCAAGTACTAGATGACCGTAGTGAGTTCTCAAAGGTAACATAAATTTTAAATTTCAGCTACCTGCATGTGCGACATTAATTGGTGACAAACGTTGCACTAATGTCGAGATTTTTGAAGTGACAGGTATACATATCTTGTTTAATTAATTTTGTGTAATTATCGTCTAATTTGTTTGATCAAATCAAGATTATTCTTATTGTCTTGAAGATGAAATCTGTCAATGCTTCAAATATTGTGATTTTCGTGGGGTTGAATTGTCACTATAAAAGTGTGTGTGTGTGTGGGGGGGGGGGGGGGGGGGGGGGTGGGGGGGGGGGGGGGGGGGGGGGGGGGGGGGGGGGGGAGGGGGGGGGGGGGGGGTGGGAAAAATTTATTATTGAAAAATACTTCCTATATATTTTATACTATATTGAAATTTTTTACAATTCGATAAAAGCTCATTCTTTACCTATATATGGTTTTGCTCATAGAAGGGGAACTAGCTGTGAGCTAGAAGAGTTTTATTTTGGAGTCATCTAGTGCTGAAAGTACCACACACGAAGGATAGTTCTCGCGACTTTTGGATAACAAATACGATGAAAATTATATTGTAAAATCACGAGGAAAATTAAAGAAAACAAACCGACAATATACTTGATAATTATGATTTATAATTAACATTTTGTATAAATTTAATAGTACAAGAATATGATTATATACCAAAATTTGATGAATTTTTTCTCAAGAAGGAATTTTGAATCAATCGTGAAAGAGAAAGATTATAAAGAATTTTATTTTATTTTTAAAATAATTGTACATTCAAATATGGCCCATTAATTTTGCTTATCAGGCAGACAAGGTATATTTTGTCTAGTAAAGGAAAAAAAGTATGAACTTGGCCGTCTATTTGCATGGCTTCTATTTCGACACATCTTTATCAACTTTTTAATATATTGTTTAGAATAATGGTTAATCATTAGGGTTTTGATCACCTCAAACTAATTAAACCATTTAATGCTAAAAAATCCGAGTAATTTTATCCCCCTCTCACATGCACGTGGGCCAGCGTGAATAAAAAAATCACAAGAAGTGGTCCTCACTCCCCTATCGTGAGTAGTAGTTAAGATATTATGTAAAAAATTTCAGTACATGTAGCCTGACCCATATTATGATACGTACCTAACACGCTACGAAAGAAAAAAAAAATGTATTGAGCATAATCTAGAATATATGGTTGGTTCCTATAATTATGATACAACTTGGCAAAGCTGATAACAATTTAGACTCATGTAAAATGAGTCTATGTGGGGGTATTGATGATGGGTACTTTTAGTTTTTATCACAAGACACACAAACAAGTCGAAACGATGTGCCATGAGTAAGATTGTGACAAGTGGGACATTGGTGTTTTTACTTTCAAAATCTAATTTAATTGAATAATGCTATATAACGTCATTGCTGCTAAAATATTCGATGTTAGTAGTTGGTACTAAGTGATATAGGTTCAACTAAAGATAGGATTAGTGACTCGTATAATTTTATCTCTCATTTAATATCATTTAGTACTACTTAAACTGATTATAACATCAGTGGTGCTAAATAACGTTACTCAATTTAATTAATAGGGTAGTCTAGTTTTTATAGTCTAGTTTAAGTAGTGATCTCAAATTCAAGTGAACAATTTAATGCTCCGTTTCAAATTAGTTAAACATAAACACGATCTCAATTTGATCCTCTAGATTGTGCAATACTTCTTCAAATGATTTTTGAATAATTAAGTATACCAAGTGTTTGATACGAGATGATTTAGCCCCTATTTGCGCTCCATTATTTTACATTTTAATGAGGAGAAAAGTTGTTTTTTAAAGAATGTATGGTTGATAAGAAGAGAGAGAAAAATGAATTTTAATTTAATGGGGAGTGGGGGTTGGGGGGGGGCTACTTGCCAAGTGCAATCGAGTAATGAATATTTGGGATAAGTATCCACGTAATCGAATTAAAGTGACACAATAAAATGCTAAGACGAAAACGTACTAAAGTTTTTCGTCTCATGGCATGTACCGAGTTAGTTTAAGGTTTAACTAAGGATCTTGATCATCTTATAACCACCTTGTATATATATACTATAGGTTGAAGAATATTTTCTGCCGACATATATACACACGATATTTTACGTGTAATTATTAGATATACTTTTCAAAAGGCCAAATTTGACTTCTCGAAGTCAAATCTCCTTTTTATTTTTATATAGAATTTAATAGTTTTAAAGTGAATATTTTCAATATTTCAATGAATACATACAAACTAAGTGTAGGTATATTTCTTGGGGTTGGGGCGGTGGATATGGTTGTGATGGTAAGGAGCACAAAGGGCCTTATTAGATTTTCCAAGTTTAAAGAATCTAAGATATGAAGAAATTTAGGTATTGTCATTTTCATAATTAATCACCATATATATGGGTTGTTTGAGAAAATCTTTGATTAAAATTCTAACAAATATGTTGTTAAAAAGTTGAAATTTTTTTGAGTTCAATTAAATGTAATTAAAATTGATTGTTGACGTTGACATCAAATTTTAACAACTTTTTAATATGTACCAAACAAGCCCATAACATCTTATACGAAGTTAATTTAAAATATTACGCGTAAAACATGTATATACAGACATTTTGATTTAACGCCATGTTCGGTAGGGATTAAAATTCAATTAAAATTGAAAATATGGCCGATATTGAGTCTCACTCGTCTAATAAAAGTCAACAATATACAGACATTTGTTTGCTAATGTTGTCTAATGCCATAACATTTCTACAATCGACAAAGGTGGATAGAGCCTAAACAAGGCACTTGTATATTTATTATCCAGGTTCAGAGTTGTTGATGTAAATTGATCGATCAATCCTTATATAAAGCAACGATTTTATAATACATGTTAAAGTTGGCGAGTAAATGCTATGGACTATCGATGCTCTTACTATAATAATAAAACATTAATTTAATCGTGTATGTCTAAACTATCGATGGTCTAATCTAATTCAGTGTAGCATGTATGTATTAGTATAAATATAATTTATAAACAAAAATAAATGATAACGTATGTAAATGCGTTTTAACTCCTTTTTGCAAGATTCTAAAACTTAAAAATTGGGCAAGTAAATAAATTAAATCCCACAACAATATCTTAAACTTTCTAAAGTTGTTTAATAGGATATGAACTCAATCAAAGACCCTATATTCAATTTTATTTTTTCCTATTTTTTAACCATACATTCTTCAAAAATTTATTATTACAAAAAATATTTTCGACAAAAATGAAGCTCAAACATAGGCTTACAAGTTTAAATTCGAGTACGTAAAAAGATGATAGAACTTGTATTTTGATAAGAGGAAAGTAGGCCTAATGCTATAAAAATTGACCCTATTAGATTAATACCCTAAATTAATTAAGCATCACATAAATCCCCGTATTAATTACGCCCTAAACTAAAACAAATCACCAAAACTCCAAAATCTCCCAGCCCAGAGACCACAAAGACGGGCCGCTTCTCCTTCAACAAAGGTTCAGAAAAAATCGAGCCTGGATGGAATTGACCAAGATTTGGAGAACAAATTCAAATGTTAGAGACTTTGTAGCTGAGAAAGTGAGAGGATTCTATTCAGTAGCCATTGCATGTTATGTTGTTTTTTTCCAACCCTTCCTATTATAAGAAAGAAGGGTACCAAATGATGGATTCATCATCAAGAGGATTAACCCGAAAACAATGAAAATTGTGGTGGTGAAAACTTGATAACTAGTTTCCTTTGCAATTTATACATTTGGAACGAGTCTAAGCTATCGATCTATGAAATGAAATTAAAATTTGAATTTTGCAACAAAACATGAAATAAATTTAATTTAATTTATTGTGTTGGAGGTGAAACCACTGGTGGTAGAGGTACAACCAGTGGAAGTGTTGGTGGAGGTATAGCCGAAGAAAGTGCTGGTGGTGGAGATAGCAATGCTGGTTGATGGGATGGACTTGCTACTGGATTTGGTGGGGGTTGTGGTGGTGGGACTTGAGGTGGCTGATTGGTTGGGTTGGAATTTGGTACAGTCGTAGGTGGTTGATTATGTTAAGAACATGATTATTGGTGCTGCACAAATAGATGGTTTTATAAGCCATTTTTTGATTGTTGTATGTTACAAACATGTTTTTAATCATTATCACATGTTTAATGGATATTGGAGAATTCTAAATCTGCTTTGGACAATCCACTCAACTTTAGAAAAAGACGCGTTGAATCCCTATTTTTGCTTGCTGCAAAGTGGAAGGTGGTTGCCACTTTAGTCCTTCAAAATTTTAGTCTTCTTATACATCATTCAATCTGTGTAAGCTACTGATTGCATTGACATTCTGCCAGCTGGAGGCTTTCTTGCATGTATTGTTGGTAATTGACAAGAACAAAGTAGGAAAATCAAGTATCATGATTTGATATTTGTGCTGATTTTTATAGTTTTACCATGACGGTGTTATGAGTATGGAGACTAATACTAGGAAATAATAATGCTTCATAACTATTAAGTAGAGCCATCAAATAAGTCGATCAGCAATTATAACGTGAGAATAAAAATCATTTGAGAACAAAATTTTGGCATGTTATACATCAAAGTTGAACTAGCATAGCTACAAACAATATGAAAATACTATTGCAAATAAATGTTGAAATGGCTGGATGTGCGTGGAAAGTGAATTGCTTTATATAAGGATGATTTCTTATCTTGCTTTTGTCAATGAGAAAATCATAATTATATTATTTTTGTCACTTTTTTTTTTTCGAGTGTTCCACTTTTTTTAATTTTTGTTACTTTTTTTAGTCACTTTTTTTGTTTTTTAAATTTTGTCACTTTTTGAGTGTTTGTCACTTTTTATTATCGCTTTTTTAATTTGTATAACTTCTTTTAATTTGTGCCATTTTTTTTTGAATTCGTCAATTTTTTTTTGAATTTTGTCACTATCTTTTAGTGTTTATTACTTTTTCCAGTCACCTTCTTAATTTCTATAACTTTTTTTAATGACAAATATCAATTTCTAATAAAAGTGATATTGTATATCATTTTTTAATAAAAAAAAAGTGACTTAACTTTAAAAAGTGATAATGTGTCACTTTTTCATTGTCACTCTTTTCACCGTATCACTTTTTTTATTAAAAAAGTGACAATTGATTTTACATAGTATTTTTTTTTATTTTCAAAATATATTTCATATGATTTTCAAAAGACCCTTAATTTTAAGGTTAGTTTTGTAAGTTGCCCTTTTATTGATAATTTATTGGTTAACAAGCCCAATGCCACGATGTTAAAGCCCATTTTATTTGACAATGTGGAGGCCCATTTACATCAAATGAAGTCCAACTAATATGTCTGGGGCCATAAATAGTTATGGCAAAAAACTTGCCCCAATGGATTGGTGGGGTGGGGATCGTCGCCCCGTCTCGAGTCACGAGGGCGGGCTCCGTGAAGAATAAAAAAAATAAATTACAAAATACAAAATAAATTAGTTAACTGAAAAAAAAAAATAAACGGGACAGGAAACGGGGCAAGCCCCCGCCGTGCCTCAAACCCGTCCCACTGCCATCTCTAGCCATAAACAATAATTAATCAAGTGCGCTTTACAAGTTTTTTATTTTTTAATTTGAAATAATTTTTGAAGATATTGATAACTGCTCTCTAAGCAAAAATTAAAAAAACATAAAATAGGAAAACAAATATTAAGAAAATAAATACTATGAACAACGATGTACAAGAATTTATCATGGAATAATTTGTTTGCAATATGTTGTTGCACATAAAAGCTTAGGGTATGTTTAATTTGTTGTTTTTACTTTTCAATTTTGCAAAATATTGAAAATGTGTTTGGTTTAATATTTCTAAAAATTCATTTTCGAAAATAAAGAAAAAACTTATAACAGAAAATTCAAAATTCATTTGTGATGTTTTGAGTGTTTTCAATCAAAATTCTAAAAACACTTAGAACATAGAAAACAAATATTTAAATAATAAAATCTAAAAATTTATAAATAAAAACATAAAGTTCTAAAAATTAAATTTAACATTTTTTCCAAAAATAAATTATAAAAAATTATAAATAAAAATAGTCCAAACTCTTAATGATTATTTACATTAAAAGAAAGAATATTTAAGTGAACACATCATTAATTTTTATTTTTATTTCATATACTTTAAACTCAATTTATTATTTACTTTTATTTTATTTTTGTAACGAGAAAAAAATATTATAAGATTAACCAATTTTAAAATGTTATGTTGCTTGATAATATATTACATAAATTTGTTCTATTTTTACTGAATAATCAATTTATTGAATAATATATCATAGATGATGACTTGCGTTCCAGAGCAACGGGTGACATCAACATTAAGTGGCAACTAAAGTTGTACGTTCAAAATGCGACTACTTCATATATTGGCTCCGATTTTTGGGCGCTTTACATTTGAATAATCAGGCATTATATCAAACAACAAACTTGGCCAATCCCAAATAGCATCATCACCCCAAATGGAATAAATTGGCATCACAACTAAAAAAAATTATTATTTAGGATAATGAAAAATATTAAAATTTTAGTTAAAAATGAATTTCATATAAATATTCATAAGGTCATTTAGCTCTTAGGTCCAACGCAGGAGACATGGGGACTTTTACTGAAGAACCTCGATAACAATTTGTTGTAATAGTAGGTGAGAAAGTAATATGACACAATATGAAATAATTAATCACAAATTTAAGATTAGAATAATTTGCAAAAGATTGGAGATTTCGAGAAATAATTATAATGATTTTTTGTTTTTTATTTTGTCAGTTTTTAAAATATAATGAAGAGTTAAATATATATAGGGAATATTTTCAAACCCTAAAAGTAGAGTTATAGATGGAAAGGAACGTTTAAAACGCGTCAAAACGTGAAAATGAGTCTGGGATGGAGAAATATAGCACTATGGCGCTGTCCCGAGGCTTGAGCGTCCGTCGGTGCTAGGCGGGTGCTAGCTTCACTGTTTTGGGCGCTCTAGCTCCGGTCGAGCGTTAGGCGAGCATAATTGTACCAAAAAGTCATAATCTCTATCTTGATCTCTTCAAGTTCAACACAAATTTGAACTCTCAATTGGGCTTTCAAATAGAATTTCAACTAGAATTTGTCAAATAAACTTCAAATAGAATTCCAAAAGCATTCTAACAAATAGAATTCTTCTTAATGTCGACCTTAATTAGAATTCTCAATCATCTTCAAAATAGAATTTGGGCCATCTCCTAATTCTAACAAACTCCACCTTGACATGAATTCAACTATAATAAGTAAATTTCAAAAATTCCCCACTTGAAAACAAACTCCACTACAAGGAATGAACTCAACTCTTCAACAAAAAAAAGCCACAAATGAATTTCTATATTAAGATTTCCAACATGAGAATATTCTCCACTTCTACCACAAAACTCAAATAGGTTCAAACTCAAAAACCTAAGTAATCAAAATTTCAAGAACACCTTTGGGCATCAAAGTTGCTCGAATCACAAGTAACAAAATCAAATGTGATTAACAATCACCAAACAAGGCGGAAACAAGTCCCGTAATAGAATTACCACGAAATACTTCAAGTGAAAGATCTTTGCTAGAATTATCATATTCAACCACGAACAAATCAAAATTAAATAAATCAGCATTTTTGTACCTATGCGGAGGCATATTCTCAAAAATGAGTCTGTTTCTAAAAATTGAATACAATGGCACCTCTAGTAATGGCGACAAAGCAGAATTATCCATAACTTTTGAACTTGACTTAAACGTATTCATCGAAGTAGATCCCAAACAAAGCTATGATACTGAACTAAACTCACAATCCACCTAAGCTCCAAACTTATGCTAATTGACCTTCAAAGACTTTGTGAAACCTTGCAAGTCATATAATTGGGACTTTGTCCATCCCTGCAACACTATTTGAGTACCTCTACAAACTCTATAGGACTCCACATTCACCAATGAATTCGTACCATTTCAAGTTAAGAGTACTTAAGAAGATAATATTTTTCTTCAAATAAGGAACATACCATATTGCATCAAGCGTTTTGACATTTCCATCAATTAACTTAATTCTGGCCATTCGTATACCTGCTATCTGACAAGGTGTATTATTATCGATCACAACAACTCTTTTTGGAACTTTTACATATGTTGCAAATAAATCCCAGTTGGGACATATGAAAAGTGCAAGCCATATTAAGAATCCAATCATTTCCAGGTTTGGAATTGCAGTAAAATATCATAAAAGATCTCCATCATTGTGAAACGTTTCTCCAACAATGGCTTCAAATATTTAATTGATTTCTCTTCTGATTAGTTGCAGCTAATTTTCTTTATTCTGCAACTTATAGCAATTCTTAATCAAATGTTTTTTCTTCTTGCAATAATTACAAATTTGAATTGTGAAGTTAGGCCTTAATTTGTCCCATCCAAAACCACCATCGGCAATAAGGTCATCTCCATGAACCGAACTACTTTATCTTCTCCTTTAAATAAAGAGTATCATAAATATTTTCAATAGTGAGAGTATCACGACAATATATGATTGTGTCTCTAAATAACATATATGAAGCAAACATCGAACACAACAAAATCAAACCCAAATCTTCTTCATAATATTTAACTTCCAAGGTTTCAAGATCAACAATGATTTCCTTAAACATAGCTAGGTGATCTTCAGGAGATGTATCTTTTGTCATACGATGAGAATAAATATGCTGCTTCAAGTGCAATTTTCTAGTAAAATTCATGGTCTACACAATTGCTCCAATGTTAACCATAACGTAGTGGTGGATTCCTCCTTCAAAACATCTTGAAGAATGTTATTCGAAAGATGAAGATGAATTTGTGATAGTGTCTTCCGATCCTTACATTGTTTCTCCTTTTGATTCCAAGTTATTAGCATCTTATAAAATTAGAACAACACATCGTCCAAAGCTGTCCAAGCGAGTATTGCTCACATCTTTACCTGCTCAACAAAAATCTCTTACTGCGATCCAAAAGTGAAATATCATATTTCATGGTTGACGTCCCAAAAAATAAAATCTCCCTATGAATTAAGCCCGAGCTCCGATACTAGTTTGTTATAAACAATGAAGAAATTACCAAATAACTTTAATACCAACTTGTTGTGATAATAGGCGAAAAAATAATATGACACAATATGAAATAATTGATCACAAACTCAAGAATAAAATAATTTGCAGAGGAATGGAGATTTCACTAAAATATGGGGAAAATATTACAATACTTTTGTGTTTTTTATTTTATCGAACTTTTAAAAAAAAATACAATAAGGAGTTATATAATAAAGTTAATTTTGAAAAAAAAAACTTATAACTCTTTTCAGAGAAATTTTTTAACTCTTTATAGAGAGAAAAATTTTAACTCTTTATAGATACCCCCTCCCCCCCCCCCCCCCCCAATTTGGTATCAGAGCAATAAGGAAGTAGAAATCGGGACTAGAAATATTTATGCTTTTAGAAATTATAGAAGTTAGAAATAATAGATTAAGATATCAAGTTAAATATAGTAGAGATATTTGTGGATATTTTGAAGAAGATAATATAGTAGGAATATATAGTAAAGATTTAAGAGAAATTTTAGAAATTCTTAAAGTAATTAAAAATTTACCTAGAGCAATAAGAGAAGAAATAATTAAAAAGACTCTTATAGAAGAATATAAGCACATATATATATTATAGAAGAAATTTTTGAAAAATTTTAGACACTGGAAATAAAAAGATTGGAACATTTAGACTTAGAATTAAATATTAATTATAGAAAAGTTAAGACAGTAGATAATAATAGTATAAATTGTAATTTAGAAAAACATAAACTACATAGTTTATTCTCAGAAGATCCTAGTCAAAATATTCTCATAGACTTAATTATAAATTTATCTAGAAATTTAGAATTAGAAAACAAAAAATTAGGTAGAACTTTAGAAATAATATTAGATTATCTTAAAAATAAGAATAATACTAAAGAAGACTTAGATTATATCAAAAACCAAAATCGTACTGTTTTAGATAAAATATCAAAAACAGAAAATATATCTGCAATAACAGATATTATTGAATTGAAAAGAATATTAGAGAAACCTAAAGGGATAGAAATAGAAATAGAAATAAAAAAGATTTTAATTGAAATAGAAGGAGCAATAAAAGAATTAAGAACTAGAATTCTTGCTATAGAAAACTCAAAAGCCTCAACTTCAACATCTAATATAGAAAGTGACCTAAAACTATTAACAGGAAAATTAGGAAACTTAAATCTAGAAAAATCAGGAAAAGAAAAAATAACCAGAAAATTACCAAAAGAATATAAATTTCCAAGATGAATCTATCAGCACCATTTTTAGGAAGATCTAGAACAATTAATGGAGAAACCTCTTCTTCTAGAACAAGTACTCCAAGTATAAATAGAAGTTTAATAGAAAGAGTTTTAAATAGACCACAACAATATGAACAAAATATAGAAGAAATCTTAGATCCACAACAAGATTTTATAAGATTTCAAACTCATGGATTAAGGTTATTAAATCCAGATGTTTTATATAATAGACGAATATTTGAATCAGGAACATAGTTTTTTAGATATAATAGAGAAGTTTCTATTCAGTGTATAGGAAATCAAGTAAAAAAACTAAACTTAATCTCAGAAGATTCTAAAAAAGAATTAAGAAAGAGAAATTATAGATTTATGCATTTAGGATTAATAGTTATAGGAATTAAAGGATTAATGAGAAAAAATTTAGGATGTAAAGTATTAATTACTATTTATGATGAAAGAATAAATAATATAGATAAAAGTCAAATTGCTAGTATGGAAGTAGATATGAATAATAATAATGGAATAATATATTGTAATCCAGATTTTTTATTAACTATTAAAGATTTTTCAGAAAAAATTAAAATAGGAATTCAGACTAAAGGATACGAAGATGTAGAAAGCGGAGAAAATTTATTAATTCATATAGGATTTTTAGGAAGATGTTCAAATAATTCACAGACTAAAGTATAAAATTTATATAGATAAAGTAGTAAATTTAATGAGTAGTAAAGGAATAAATATGGTAAAACCAAAAGAATACTCATCAGAACAATTAGCAGGATTAGAATTGGACATGGATAAATTTTTAGAAGAACAAGAAAAAATTATTGCACCAAGAGAATCATTAACTTACAAAGACGTAAATGGAAGAACTAGTTTAAGATTTACAGATTATAATCAAATACATAGACAATCTGAAGAGGAAGAATCAAATCAAGAAGAAGAACAATATCAAGATCAAGTTCAATTAGAACTAGTAAAAGAAAATTCTGATAAAATAATTTTTCCTAAAGAATTAAGAATGATTTTAGATAAAAAAGAATTATTAGAATTAGAAGATCAAATGTATATTAGTAAGAAAATAAAAGAAATAGAATATTTATATTATGATTCAGATAAAAATATTAGAATAGGAATTATTCAAAAAAAATTAGAAGAAGATAATTCGGATAATTCAGATTATAGCTATATAAAAGAACTAATGGAAGATGATAATACATACAGAACATTTGGAGATACACATTTTGATAAGACAATTAATCATGAAACAATTGCTTATGGAAGAGGATTTCCTCCAAGAGGAGCTTATCCTTTTTATAATAATTCAGAAAGCAAATATATAGCAAGAGGAAGTGAAAGACCATTAGAAAAGAAAATAGAATTTCAATCAGATCATAAGGCACAAATATTAAATATTACAGCACATGATCCACAGATATGGAATAATGTAATAGATGTTTGGAAATATACTATAATAGGACATTATATTAGAAATTTTCAGGAAATGGAATCTTTAGATATGTATAGATATTTAGAAACATTTTTAGGAGAAAGTGTTAAAGTTATGTGGGAAGCGTTTAAATCAGAAAAGAAAGAAGAATTTGACCAATTACTAAGTATGGGAAATAATCCATGTAATTTTGTTAATAAAATACAGATATTAATTACAGGAGCAAATCCAAATTCAGGACATATGAGTATACAAAGAAAAGCTATGAAAGATTTAGAACAGCTTAGTTTATATAAATGGACTAAGGGAATATATGTTAAGAATTTTTAAAATGCATATCATTATTTAACTTCAATTTCAGGAAATACATTTAATCAAGAAATAGGTAATAAATTATTCCATAAATTACCAGGACCATTAGGTTTAGAAATAACAGACAAATGGAATAATCTAATAGCAATAAAAGAAAATCCAGAAAAACAATGGAGTATAGGACAAAGAATACAACATGTAATAAGATGTCTAGAAGATAAATGTGTAGAATTACAAATACAAAAACAGCTTAAAAAAACAGATTATAAATTTTGTAAAGATATATTTACTCCTCAAACTTATGGAGCTTCTAGTTCAAAGAATAAAAAATATAATAAGAAAAATAAAAAATATAGTAATCCAATTAGGAAAAGATATTTCCTTAGAAAATCCAATAAAAGAAAACATTATCTAGATGAAAAAAGACATGTAAGAAAATTTAAACCTGACAGAACTTATAAAAATAAACTTAGTTGTTTTGTATGCAATAGTAATGAACATTTAGCTAGAACTTGTCCAAAAAGAATAAATAATTATGATAAGAAGAGCACATTAATAGAATGCACTAATGAAGATTTAATACAATTAGATGAATATATATCAGATAAAGAATCTATTTATAGTATAGTAACAATAGAAGATAAAAATCTAGATAATAAACAAGAAGAATCAGATTATGAAATAATAGATGAATTTTCAAATTTAAATTTTGAAGAAAATTCAGAATCAGAAGAAGAAACTAATTTCAAGAATATAATACAATGTATACATAATTGGTAAAAATATAAAGGAACATATAATATAGCATGTTACTTATGTAATTGGTATCCCGCTAGAAAACTTAGAGCAAAATGTTTAGAGTGTTATAAAGAAGCATGTATAAAATGTTTAGAAGAAAAAGATTTAATAGAAAAAGAAGAAATAAAAACGACAGAAATCTTAAAAGAACAATTAGAAATTTCAGAAATAAGAATTCTTAGAAAAAGAATAGAAAACTTAGAAGATATGCAAAAAATATTAATAGGAAGAATAGAAATTTTAGAATATAATAAGAAAGGAAAATGAGTTTTAATTGAAGAAAAAGAACAAAATAAAGAATGTCTACAGATGACTTATGTACAAGTTGTTTGTAATCAAGAAAAACTTAAAAGTATTAAAATAAAATGCCAAATAGGAATAGGAGATTATATTATAAAATGTTTAGGATTAATAGACTCATGATGTAGTAATTGTATAATAAATAAAAAATTAATACCAGATAAATATATAGTAAAACCAAAAGAACCAATAAATGCCCAGCAAATGGATGGAGATTTATTTATTTATACAGAATTATTAAGACCAAATAGTAAAATTAGTTTTGAAACCAATTGTGGACAAAGTATAGAATACACTTTACCAAAAGATTTACATGAGTTAGAAATTTAAATATTAAAGAAACAGATTTTATTATAGGATGAAGTTTTTTTATTAAAAGATAATGGTAGTATTACAATTACAAAAGATTTCATACATTTACAACTATATTTAGCTCTGCAAAAACTTCTTATTTTCCATCAGAGTGCTCTAGGAAGCATGGTGGACATGAGGAAAAAGACTGTGAATGTAAAAAAGAAAGGAAATGTCAATTAATTGAAGAAGTTGAAGAAGAAGAAATAGACTTTATTAATAATAAAGAAAAATATGAAGAAAGAAATTTAGAATTTATTGATAATGAAAAAAAATTATGATATGTTAGTAACAGAACAAGATATAGAAAATTTAATATCTAGATTAGAAAAAATAGAAATTTTAGGAGAAAATGTTTTAAAGTATTTGGAAAAAGATAGAATTTTATGTGAACTAAAAATCAAAAATCCAGAATATATAATAAAAACTAAAAATATTATAGCCACAAATTTAGATTTAGAAGATTTTAAAATGCATATAGAAGAATTATTAAAGTTAGGAGTAATTAGAAAATCAGAAAGCCCTCATATGTCAGCAGCTTTTATAGTTAGAAAACATTCAGAAATAATAAGGGGAAAAAGTAGAATGGTTATTAATTATAAAAGATTAAACGATAATACTATAGATGATGCTTATAATATACCAGACAAGACAGTTTTAATAAATAAAATACAAGATTGTAAGATATTTATCAAATTTGATTTAAAATCAGGATTTTGGCAAGTTAAGATGCATCCAGATAGTATAAAATGGACAGCTTTTACCTGTTCAGAAGGACATTTTGAATGGCTAGTAATGTCATTTGGAATTAAAAATGCACCAAGTATTTTCCAAAGAAAAATGAAAAATATTTTTAATTAGCATAATAAATTTGTTATAGTTTATATAGATGATATTTTAGTATTTAGTAAAAATAGAAGAGAACATAGAGGACATTTACAAATTATTTTTTCAGAATTCATTAAACATAGTTTAATTATTAGTAAA
This sequence comes from Fraxinus excelsior, assembly GCA_019097785.1. Lineage (NCBI taxonomy): Eukaryota > Viridiplantae > Streptophyta > Magnoliopsida > Lamiales > Oleaceae > Fraxinus > Fraxinus excelsior. Next base: position 5,363,273 of record CM032641.1, read on the forward strand.
AAGAAAATGGTTTTATTTAAAGAATTCATAGATTTTTTAGGAGTTAATATAGGAGAAGGAAAAATTAAACTTCAACCTCATATTTCTCAGAAAGCTTTAGAATTTCCAGATAAAATAGAAGAATTAAAGCAAATTCAAAAAATTTTAGGATTAGTAAATTATGCAAGACTTATTTATTATTTAGACCATGCAGGACCATAATATGCAAAAACCTCACCAACAGGACAAAGATTTTTTAACCAAGAAGATATAAAATTAGTACAAGAAATAAAAAATAAGATAAGGAATTTGCCAGAATTATCTATACCATTAGACACAGATTATTTGATAATAGAGACAGATGGAAGTATATTAGGATGTAGAGCTATTTTAATTTGCAAACCCAATAAATATACTGATAAAAGTACAGAAAAAATTTGTAGATATAATAGTGGAAATTATAAAGAAAAAGGAAATTTAAGTAGTATAGATGCAGAATTATTAGCTGTAAATTATGCATTAGATAGTTTTGAATTATTTATTATTTTTAAAAAAGAAATAACTATAAGAACAGATTGTATAGCAATAGTTTCTTTTATTAATAAAATGAAAATAGACTCAAAAAGAAGTAGTAGACGTAGATGGTTAAATTTTATAGATAGAATTACAAATACAGGAATTAATATAGAATTTGAGCATATTAAGGGTAGTGATAATAAAGCAGCAGATATATTAAGTAGAATGATAGTAGATAAAAATTATTTTGCTTAACATAAAAATATTTTACAGATGTCAAGACCCAGACCTTTAAGACCAGGGATTCCTCCTGGAAATTCATTTGCATCAAGAATTTTACCTCAGACTTTTTCTAGTCAGAACAGATCATTCTTGCAAGACCGTTTAAGGTTTGGAAATCAAGAACTCCTTGTGTTTCCTAACAGTAATATTTCATTTAAAGTTTTATCGCATATTTCATTATCCAAAGAAGAAAAGTGTATTTTAGATAATTTATGGATTTCTTATAACAAAAATCCAAAAGACCAAAAGTATTTTCTTGCATGTATGAATGCATTGTCAGAACATTTTAATCAGAACAGAATTAAGTTTAAATTTTATGTTGTTATAAAAGGTAAAAATCCAGGAATTTTCCATTCATGGTTAGAAGTTTTAGACTGTATTAAAGATTTTCCAGATCCTTTATATAAAGGTTTTACTAATTTCAAAGAAGCAATTGAAGCAGCTAGACAGAATATTGGAATAAATTTTTATATCTCTCCTTCTTTAAAAAATTATTCAGATCCTCCTTTAGATTTTTCACCCAGCAAAGATCAGAACATTTTCTGCCAACATTGTGAGTGTATGCAGAGAAATTTTAAAGTCGTGAACGAAGCCAATCAGAATCTTATTATAGAAAGAACTCAACTTCAGAAAAAGATTACTCAGCTAGAAAAAGAAATTATGGAGCTAAAAGTCCAATATCCTAAAGGTACTATGGAACCTAAGAAGTCCATAGCTAATCCAGCTCAAACGGTAGCTGGTAAAGACATTTCAAACCCGTTGATGGTTATGAACTTACCAAAAGTTCAACAAACACAGGAGGCTGTTGATTCTCCTACTAATCAGACTCAGCAAACTGAAAATTTTGCTACAAATCAAAATAAACAGATTTGGGATACTTTGGGCCAGCCCAGTGGAAAGTTTGATTATTTAGTCAGATATAGTCCATCATGTTCAGAATTTGCAGAACAACAAGTCAAGACTTGCATAGATAAAGGAAAGGCCATTGCTCAAGATAATTTTACTCAAGATAAATTAGATCCAATAATTTTTCAAGACAGTCAGGATCCAAATGAAGAAATTATCTCTATTAACAAAATTTTAGCCCAGATTCAAGAATTTCAAGACCAGTCAAAAAATGAAGAAGGAAATTCCTCTAGAAGAAAAAAGAAAATTGTTATCAAGAAAAAGAAAAAAGATAATCTCAAAGAAAAAATTGATGAAGCCGTTAAAAAAGCTTTTGAAATAGTTTTAGAAAAACAAGAAGCAAGGGAAAAAGAAATCTCAGAATGCCCAAAAAGTGAGAAAAATGAAGAAGACAAAGAAGAAGATAATGATAACAGTCCTTCAAGATTTTCAGATGAAGATCCACAGAACGAAGGATACAATAATTCAGATAGTGGAATGTCATTTTCCTCAGTAGCCATCCATAATCTTAATACAGATTGATTTAGATTCCCAATAATGCAAAAGGCTCCAAGAAAAGAAAGAAAGTTTGAACACGTTGCAGACAAAGTACTGTAGACCTTTTTGACTAAAAAGAAAAAACCAAAGATAGTGCAGCAACAGTAGAGATTCCCAGAAAAAGAAGACAAGACATAAAGAAAGGCGTGCAGAAAGAAAAGATTTTTCAAAAGGAAAGATTCCCATTAAAGGATAATTTAGACATTTGCTCCCAAAAGTTTTCTCTATAAAAGGACCTGATTTCATTAGAAGCTGGCATGAGCTTACAACTTGTGTAATCCTTGCCTTCGCTTCTTTGAAATCCTCCTCAGAAAAAATTCTCAATCCAAAATTGTATAGTTGAATCAAATCTTGTATAAATTTCTTTAAGGTAATTTAAGTATTTTTTAAGTTTATTTTAAGTACTTTAGGGACTTCCCGAAAGGGAAATCCTTAGTTATATTTCTTTCATTATGTCTTTATAAATCCCTGCCAAAATAATTTTATGTTTTGTAAAGTTTTAATTTAGTTTTAAATGTGTGTTGATATATGTTACATAATGCTTCATTTCATCTTAAGCATATCATAAAAAGCATAATCTAATTTTTATAGATTAATATGCCTGAGTGACCTAGAAAAGTGAGAATTATAGGGTGAGGGTGCCCGTGAAGATATTCTCTTAAATGCTAGGGAAAGGGAATTAATTAATCTAAAAATGTTAGATTAAAATTGATGTATCTTAAGTGGTGAAAAAAAAAAAAAGGATTAACTCTTTATATATATATATATATATATATATGAGATGCTTCAAATCCTAAAAATAGAGTTATAATTGGAAATGAATGCTCGAAACATGAAAACGGGCCTGAGTCGGATGAATATGGAGCTCGAGCGCCGACGGGCGCCAGCTTAACTATTTTGGGCACTCGAGCTCTAGTCAAGGATCAAGTGAGTATAATTGCAAATTTTAACTCTCACTTGGGCATCAAAATAAAACTTAACTAGAATTTATTAAATAGATTTTGAATGGGATTCCAAAAATATTCCAACAAATAAAATTCCTCTAAATGTTGACCTTATTTAGAATGCCCAATAGTCTTTGAAATAGAATTCGGGCCATACCTAATTCTAACAAAGACCATTCATGATCATGCTTCCGGCCATCTCATATTCCCGAGGAGACTCATCCAGATCATGGTCATACGTCCTTAGACCCCTTGCCATTCTCGGAAGCGTCATGTACCCCCAACCTCGATGTGGGCCAGGTACTAACATCCTTACCATGCAAGGAGTCCTACCTCACATCTTCTTATGAAGTCCTGCTCCGTTACACTTTATATGTTCAAGCCACATAGTGAATCCTTGATCATTAAGAATCCAATCTTATCTAGTCAATCTAACGTTTTACATGTTTTCTCATTCTTATAGGATTACACCTCATGAGCGCATATATACTCTACATTCCTCCAAGTACGTTTTACTCACAATCTATAGTCATACACTTATATCTCTCTCCATTTATTTATTAACTTTAGCATCAGACCGATATAAGAATAAGTCCCTCAACCTTTTTGCATGTAGTTCAAAGGTTGTATTCATGCTCATCATTCGTGCATTTCTAGTCCGAGATATGGTATTTCCAGATATGATTTTTGATACGTTCTTGATTCTTCAAGTTGTGATCTTTTTAGGAGGATAATAATTGATCCTACAAAACACGTAGTTTTATCAGCTTAAATTATAATTTAAATTCAAACACGCATTAAATTTTTAGCAGAAAGCTAAAGGCTAAGCACGATCCATGTCAAGTCTAGACGGGAGTGTACTTGACTATGCAATGGGAGTGCACTTGACTACACAAGTCCGATGGAATCTACTTGTACATGTTGATCGATCAATGACAAGATGTGTATTGAATTTGAAATGAACTAATTTGTTAGATTCTAATAATTCCTAGAGACTTGAAATTACCTCTCAAAAGCAATTCCATGTGTTTGACGAAGAAATGGCAAACTTTATAAATGTTGTAAAACTATAAGATTAATATTGATAATTATGTATTCTTATCATCATGTATAGTTTTATCTAGTTTAGAGAGTATATTTCATTTCAATTGTAACTCTCATTTTGAATCCTATAAATACGGATCTTGATTCTTAATAAAATACACATTTGAGTTTTGACTCTATATTTTTCTCTTTTATTCCTTTAATTTTATAACACGTTATTAGCACGAACGCTTTTATTTAATTACTATTTTTTCATAGAAAAAAATTAGAGATCGAAATTCTCCGCACCGAAGTTTTTACCCAATTTCACATTGTGAGTTTTTTAATATTACATGTCTCTACACCCAAATTCCCAATTCTACACTCATTTGGAATATTCCAAGTCTTGCACTAAATTTTGAAAATCACCTAGACTGTTATTTACTTGAATATTATGACGGAATTTAGATGCATGTCTTGTAACATGGTAATTTCTTTCCTCAATTAAATTTAGTTGTATGGGTTTGTGTAAAAATTAATCTGTAAGTGTTGGGATTCATATTCCAATGACTGTCTTTACATCTCATTATGCACATCAATTGTTAAAAGTAATGCTTTATAGTAGCTTCAATTGCATATTAAATTAAAGCAAACATTATCTTATGATTATGTGATGGAATGTGATGGAACTAATGATGTAGATTATTATTTTTGTATGAAATAAAATGTGATTATATAAATTGATTAAATATTATTTTATGATATGGATATATATAATTTGTTATTGTCCTAGCATAACGTGATTAAATATTTCTTATGTTCTTTTATAAATTTTAAATTGACCATGTTGTTGTTCCTGAAGAAGCATAACTCTGTAAATAATTAATACTCTACTATAAAACATACTCCTAAAGAGTTAATGTTTTTAAATAATAGATTGTTGGTGCTCTTTAAATTGCACAACATTGTTAATATTTTAAAAGTATATTAATTCCTCCAGAAGAGCGTGATATTAAAATGTCAATATTCCAGAAGAATATTGATAGATTTTTGGGTAAAAGCACGATTTATAATTTTCAATATTTCAGAAGAATATTGATATATTACTCTTGAAGAAGCAAATATATGGTCCTTGGAGAACTAATGTTTTGAATTAATAATAATTCTTTATTATCCCTGAAATTGCACAATATTATACTTAATATTACACAAGAATATTAGTTGCTCCTAAAGAGAACGAATTATAATTTTCAATATTTCAGAATAATATTGATATATTGCTCTTAAAGATAGTAAAATATAACATGTTCTAGAAGTGGCACATTATAAATTTCATTAATATTCTAATTAGATTTTACTTGCTCTCGAAAACATAGTAATATAAAATCTAACATAAATTATCTTTACTCTTGAAGAGTAAATCCTTACATAATTTGTTACTCTAAACAATAATATGTTATTAAGTTTGAAGAGTATGATATTATTGTTATTTTGGAATGAAGTACGATTCAAACGTTTGAATATCTCAGAAGAATTGTGAGAAACACAAGATTCGACCCAACTACACCTAGAGGGGGGTGATTAGGTGTAAATGCGGAATTACCAAATTAATTAACAAGCAACAAGTCACAAGTTAATTATGTCTAGGTGATTATTCATACAATTCACTTTAGCCTATCTTTGAATACCACAGCAATATCAAAACAATAAACAAAGCAGTAAAAGCAACACAAAATTGTTTACGGAGAAACCCAATGTCGGAAAAACTCTGGGCACTTTGTCAGTCAAAGATCCACTATAAACTGTCAATTAACGTACAGACCACCAGCAAAGTTGAAAACACAAGCTTTCTGATCTCCTATTTGAAGTGCGAAGCAGCCCTCCTGGAATATGCACACGAACACCAATCCTGGCCCTTCTTTGTGAAGTAGTCCTCCTGGAATGAGCACACAAACTCCAATTCTGACTCTTTAAGCAATTTATCTCATGTAGATCTTCCCAAAGAACTCCTGATTCTTTAGTTCTTCATTGATCCTTAATGCAGCACAGTTGACGAATCAATCTTGCAACAGATCTAAGCAAAGAAAACAATTCAGTGTTTGATTTGGCTCTTTGATGTTTTCACAATGAATGGCGCATAAACAATGAAGGGTTTGAGCTTTGAATATATTGAAGCAAGAATTCTCTCAAGAATATAATGTGTTCAACCTCTCTGTAGCAAAAGACGCGGCGCCAGTATTTATGTGTTGGACGAAATAGGTTGTATGGGCCAAGTAAAATTCTTGGAAAAGAAAAATTAGGTCTAACCATAAAAACGTCACTCGAGCGAGAGGGATGCTTCGCTCGAGCGAGAGGGTCTGTCAATCGAGCGACAGTGGGGCGAAGGCCGAGTGAGGCAGTCTCTGATTCCTCCGCTCGAGCAGCACTCCGACGAGCAGCTAGTGAAAGATCAGCGTGAATCCTTCTTGTTCCAAACATTGGACCCCGAACCCTACACTATCCTACCAACTATGAAACTTTACAATTCAATCCTTAAACTATTATAATTATTCAAGTTGGTCCTTTTGTTCACAGAATCGTCAATACAAAATATAAAATTAACAAACCCCCCATTTGGCATTCTGTGACAAAATACAATATAGTACAAAACACAACAACCTATCCAACACTACTCAAGTCCAACTGAATCAACTGAATGCAGTTTCAACTTTGTTAATCCTATATCTTGAAATCAAAACTCACATACTAGTTAAAAGCGCGTGATACAAGAAATAAGCAACAAAGTACTTAAAAGTATAATAAGTGAAATAAGCAAGCTAGTCTGAGATACAGTATTAATATTAACCAAGACACCATAACCACATTAATACTACAAAACATCAAAAAAAACTTAAACAGCCATGCATGAAGTGCAACACAATTGCAATGCACATGCTCCCCTTTAGTGCATAATATGCAACACAAGTGTAATGCCACGAATACAAATAAATGTTAAACAGTAGGAAATGTATCTATATCTCACTCCCAACGACCCATCAAGACATATGACATAACAATAATGATCAGTGCAAATGTAAATCAAGTCAAATGTCAACATGTATCTATGCCTCTCCCCAACGACCCCTCAAAAGACAAAGACATATGTAAAAAATCAAAACGAGTTAACACATAGTATATCTATACAGTATCTATGTCTCACCCCCATCGACCCCTAAAAAGACAATGATATGTATCAATATATATCAAGTTGCTCTAAATAATCAAATGTGTGTATGATGATATGTGTTTGATATCTCCTACTTACTCGAAAAATCTCTCTCCCTTTTTGTCACAAATGGCAAAGAAACGGATCAAACATAACACAACAACTCAACAATATAGGTGTAAGCAATCACAAGTATATGCAGTGAACAGTAAACTTTCCCACACCACCAACTTAAGTTACCCATGGAGTAAATGATATAAGTGACTCATATGTGTTAAGTGTCACTAATCCCTTGGCAGTAGGACTCCAAACCTTAAATTTGTGAAAAATAACATGCTAAGCATCACTGCTATTAAGTATATTCCTCTACTTATGAAAGTCAAATCGTACAGCGCATTAGAACCTACGTATGAAAGCTCATTTCTAATAAAAAATTCTTTTCTTCCCCTGACTTACAGCGTGCGCACACGCACGCACGCACGCGTGCACACACACACATACACACATACACACACATATATATTATTTTTTTTTTCATCACAACTTTCAATAGAGAGGCTCACATATTTTTTCATCTTAAGTGCAGTCTTCTTTCCATTAAACGACTAACATGACATTTTAGGCTGGGTAACCCAAGTCAGTTGATCATAGGCACCGGGTTATAAGAAACCCGCAAGCTTAATTGCTCAATTCAAATAGGCTTCGAAAAGTAGCATTAAGATATTGAGCCCTTTTTTATTATCATTTTTTCAGTCATAAATTGATTCATGCAGGGATAATATCGAACTTAAGTCTAAAAAAAATGGTCAAATCATGTTCAAAGTTACCCTACTAACATGTGACTGCTATCTCAAATCTCATATATGCGATAGAGTCTCACTTTCAAAATCATAGTGTGTGTAGTGCAGATGGTATATGAAGAGACCTATATTAAATACTCCACAAGTATCATAAGCTAGCAATGAAAATTATGTTACAGCACACCAAATAAACTCATTTTTGAGTAAAACCAACAAAATCAATTGCAATGTGTATTAGGCTGTAAAACTGATTGACAAACTAAATTTTTTTGTTTGTTTTTCATATAGAAACATGAATGCAACAAGCACACAAGAAAAAAAATAAACAAAACACAAAACAAAACAAAAAATAAAATAAATAAATAAAATATGATGCATGCACATCACAATTAGCAATTCGTAGTAACATACTTGCATGCACCAAATAACCTCACTCAGTGAGGAACACAAATACCAATAGCTGTACGAAAAGACTCAAACCGAAGACCATCCAACGGTTTAGTAAACATATCAGCTAATTGGTTTTTAGTGAAAACATATGCAAGAGTCACAATTTGACTTTCCACAAGCTCTCGAATGAAATGATGTCTAATGTCAATGTGTTTAGTTCGAGAGTGTTGAACAGGATTTTTAGAAATATTAATTGCACTTGTGTTATCACAAAACACAGTCATCGTACCCTGTTCAATCCTATAATCACTCAACATCTGCTTCATCTAAAGCAGTTGAGTGCAACAACTACCAGCAGCAATGTACTCTGCCTCGGCAGTGGACCATAAGATATAATTTTGTTTCTTACTCATCCAAGCCACAAGGTTAGCACCAATATAAAAACAACCACCCGAGGTACTCTTTCTATCATCGGCATTACCAGCCCAATCGACATCGGAATATCCAGCAAGATCAAAGTAGAATCTCTAGAGTACAAAATATCATAATCAACTGTACCATTGACATATCTAATAATACTTCGTGCAGCACTCAGGTGAGACTCCTCAGGATCGGCCTGAAAGCGTGCACAGACCCCTACACTAAATGTAATGTCAGGTCTACTAGCAGTAAGATAAAGCAAACTACCTATCATGTTCCTATAAAGTGTTTGATCAACACTCTTACCTATGAGATCTAGACCTAACCTGATAATGGTGCTCATAGGGGTTCTAGTGTATTTCTTACTATCCAGTTTAAATCGTTTCACAAGATTCTTGACATACTTTAATTGGGAAATGAATAATCCATCATCAGTCTGCATAACTTGAAGACCAAGAAAGAATGTTAATTCACCAATCATGCTCATCTCAAATTCTTGTTTCATACATTCTGCAAACTCATGAGCAAGGGAATCAACAGGAGAACCAAAGACGATGTCATCCACATATATCTGAGCTATGGTAATGGCGTCCTTAACACGTCTTATGAACAATGTTCTGTCAGCACCACCACTTGTAAAGCCATGTTCTATGAGGTTTGTAGTAAGCCGATCATACCAAGCTCTTGGAGCTTGTTTCAGCCTATACAAGGCTTTATTTAGCCTATACACATATTGCGGATATTTAGGATCAACAAACCCTTTAGATTATTCCACATAGGCTTCCTCCTGAAGAATATCATTTAGGAACGCACTCTTGATATCCATTTGATACAATTTAAAGCCTAAGGTACATGCAACTATCAGAAGAATTCTAATGGATTCAAGCCTAGCTATAGGGGCAAATGTCTCATCAAAATCAACACATTCAACCTGAGTGTATCCATGGGCAACCAACCTAGCCTTATTTCGTGTAATGGTACCTTGATCATCAGTTTTATTCTGGAATATCTACTTGGTACCGATAACATGGCAATCATCAGGTCTAGGTACTAAATCCCAAACTCTGTTTCTAACAAACTGATTTAACTCTTCATGCATTGCATTCACCCAGCATTCATCCTTAAGGGCTTCATCAACCTTCTTTGGTTCAAACTGAGACACATATCTTGCATAAGATAGGTTGTTCAGAACCCTTCTTACAAAGTCTCATACCTTCTTCGATCTCTCCAATCACATTGTCCTTATGATGATTCAATTTCACTCTAGACGAAGGCTCTTTAGGTGGTTTAGCTTCATTATCAAATGTAATATCCGTAGTAGAAACTACCAGCTCATTAGATGTCTGTGGGGGATCAGGAACTGAAGCTTCCTTAGATTTAGTTACCTCAGTTGGTTCAACATTCAACTGTTCCAGCTCAACACAATCTCCACCGATTTCCCCCTCACGACAAACATCATCAACCACCAAATTTATAGATTCCATCACACCTCGTGTACGATTGTTGTACACCCGATAAGCCCGACTATTCTTAGAATACCCTAAGAATATACCTTTATCACTCTTTGAATCAAACTTTCCTAAATTCTCCCTATTTCTCAGAATGTAGCACTTGCTGTCAAACACACGAAAGTACTTGACAGTGAGCTGTTTACCTTTCAAGATCTCATATAGTGTCATGTCAGTTTTAGGTCTGAGATAAACTCTATTGATAATGTGACATGCAGTATTGACAACTTCTCCCCATAAATGTATAGCTAGATCTTTACCATGAAGCATAGCTCTCGCCATTTCTTGAAGCACACGATTTTTCCTCTCAACTACACCGTTTTGTTGTAGAGTGATCGGCGAGGAGAACTCATGCTGAATCCCCTCTTCCACAGAAAAATTCTCAAGATTCGAGTTTTTGAACTATTTACCATGATCACTGCGAATTATGGAAATAGAATAACCCTTTTCATTCCTAAGTCTTTTGCACAACGAGATGACAAGACTGACCACTTTTGTTTTGTCTTTTAACAACTCAATCCACGTGAAGCAAGAAAAGTCATCCACCACAACCAAAATATACCTTTTACCACCAAGACTTTCAGTCCTTGATGGTCCCATAAGATCCATATGAAGCAATTCAAGGGGCTTGCTTGTCAAGATCTTAGAAGTCTGCTTGTGAGGTACCATAAGCTACTTACCTTGTTGACATAGACCACACACAGTGGTATGAGTAATATCTAACTTAGGCAGACCATTGACAATCTCCTTCTTGGCCAGTTTAGACAGACTGACATTATTCATATGACCCGGTCTTTGATGCTACAACTCAGTGATGTCTATCTGGCACTGCTACAGAGATAGTTTGAGTTAGGCAAGATTTCATAACAATGTTCAGACGTTCTTAAACCTTCAAGAACAATATTACCCGTCGAGTCATACACAGAACACCTTTTCTGAAAAAATGTTACCTCAAAATCAGCATCACAAATTTGACTGATGCTCAACAAGTTGGACTTTAAACCTTTAACATAAAGTACAACCAAGATGGCAGGTAGTCCAGCTATACTCACAACTCATTTGCAAAGAATCGGTGCAGTGGCTCCATCCCCAAAGGTAACTACACCGTCATTCTATTCATCAAAGGACGAAAAGAGGGCTTTATCACCACACATGTGTCTTGAGCATGCACTATTAAGGTACCACATGGAATGGTTCTGAGCTTTAAAGGTAAGGTGAGCAACATGACAATTCAGCCCATCTCTAGGTTGTTCACTCTCATCCTTCATTTCCCTTATCTCAATCTCAGAGTCAGATTTAAGGTTAGCAATCGAGGTGAATGCCTATAACCATGATCATCCTCACCCCCATATATCTTATTATGATAACTAGAATCCCTGATGTGATCGAATCCCTTACATTTATTGCATTAGACAAACTCGGATTTTCTAGTGGGAGTCCTAAAAGTATTCTTTTCACGTCTATCTCTCGAGAGTTGATTATGGACAAAATTATTCCATTCCTGAGTCATTCTCCTATTCTTCATTACCTTCTGAAACTTTTTCACGAAGTAGGTTATCTCCTCACCTTTGAGGGACTCTTCATCACTAGACTCAGAATTTTCTTCACTGAGCGTGTTCAAGGCAATGGATTTCTATTTCCTAGGATGTCCTAAGGTTAGTTCATAAGTTTGAAGGGATCCTACTAGTTCTTCTATTTTCAACGCATCAAGGTCCTTACTCTCTTCAATAGCAGTTACTTTAGGTCTAAACATTTCAGGTAGGGATCTAAGAACCTTTCGAACGATTTTTGACTCAGTGATCTTTTCTCCTAGATTAAAACTAGAGTTCACAATATTGTTTAGTTTAGCATAGAACTCATCAAACTTCTCATCATCATTCATCCTAAGTTCTTCAAACCTAGAAGTCAACATTTGTAATTTGGAGTTTTTCACAATCTTAGTACCCTCATGGGTTGTCTCCAAAATATCTCAAACCTCTTTAGCGGTCTCACACATAGACACTCTCCTAAACTTTTTAGGAGACACAACCATAAAACAACGCATGTAACCCTTTACTATTCCAACTACACTCATCCAAGTTAGTTTTAGTCTATAAAGAAATATCAGTAAGTGTAACAATACTATCAGTGGTTGATGAGAGTGGATTCCACCCATTTTGCAGAGAAATTCACACACGCTCATCCAAGGTCTTAAGAAACGCTCTCATTCTCACTTTCTAATAGGAATAGTTACTGCCATCAAAATATGGCGGTACAGACAATGAACTACTCATCTAAACAATCAAAATATGGGTCAGGACACGAGATTAAACTCTGATACAATTGAGAAACGCAAGATTCGACTCAATTACACCTAGAGGGGGTGATTAGGTGTAAATGTGGAATTACCAAATTAATTAACAAGCAAGCAATCACAAGTTAATTATGTCTAGGTGATTATTCATACAATTCACTTTAGCCTATCTTTGAATATCGCAGCTATATCAAAACAATAAATAAAGCAGTAAAAACAACACATAATTGTTCACGGAGAAACCCAACGTGGGAAAAACTTCGGGCACTTTGTCAGTCAAAGATCCACTATAAACTGTCAATTAACGTACAGACCACCAGCAAAGTTGAAAACACAAGCTTTCTGATCTCCTATTTGAAGTGCGAAGCAGCCCTCCTGGAATATGCACACGAACACCAATCCTGGCCCTTCTTTGTGAAGTAGTCCTCCTGGAATGAGCACACAAACTCCAATTCTGACTCTTTAAGCAATTTATCTCATGTAGATCTTTCCAAAGAACTCCTGATTCTTTAGTTCTTCATTGATCCTTAATGCAGCACAGTTGACGAATCAATCTTGCAATAGATCTAAGCAAAGAAAACAATTCAGTGTTTGATTTGGCTCTTTGATGTTTTCACAATGAATGGCGCATAAACAATGAAGGGTTTGAGCTTTGAATATATTGAAGCAAGAATTCTCTCAAGAATATAATGTGTTCAACCTCTCTGTAGCAGAAGACGCGACGCCAGTATTTATGTGTTGGACGAAACAGGTTGTATGGGCCAAGTAAAATTCTCAAAAAAGGAAAATTAGGTATGCCCATAAAAATGTTTCTCGAGCGAGAGGGATGTTTCGCTTGAGCGATAGTGGGATGAAGGTTGAGCGAGGTAGTCTCTGATTCCTTTGCTCGAGCAGCACTCCGGCGAGCAGCTAGCGAAAAATCGCATGAATCCTTCTTATTCCAAACATTTGACCCCGAAACCTACGCTATCCTACCAACTATGAAACTTTACAATTCAGTCCCTAAACTATTATAATTGTTCAAGTTGATCCTTTTTTTCACAGAAACACCAATACAAAATATAAAACTAACAAATTGTAAATGAGAAATTGTCGTATATTGGCATGCTTGTCTACTGACATGTAAATAGAGATTACAAAAATATACATCAAGCCATTTGAGGCTTAAACAAGGAAATTGGCAGATTTGTACAACAAGAATAAAGGAATAATTGGCAGATTTGTACAACAAGAATGAAGGAATCAAAATTCGATGAAATTGACATTTCATGCTGTTATGCATGATCTTTGGCACATTTTCTCTTCATCCCCCCTCAAGCTCGAGACAATATTGGTTCGGCGAAGAGCTTGTTCCTGTTTGGTTCAAACTTCAGATTATAGAGTGGTTTTGTAAAAATGCTGCAACTTGCTCATTGCCTGGAACATGTTGAAGTTGAACTAGTCCTCTTGCTACTTGTTCCCTTACGAAGTGTACATCTATTTCAATATGCTTTGTTCGGTGAAGGAAGACTGGGTTCTTAGCCATACTTATGGCACTTATATTGTCTAAAAATAGAATGGAGGCTTGCAACTTATATCCAATGCTTATCAATAGATTCATAAACCACATGATTTCAGCAGTAGTTGAAGCTAACGCGTAATATTCCGCTTCTGCAGTGGACCTTGCCACTGTTGTCTGTTTCTTAGCTCTCGAATAGAGTAAATTATTTCCAAGAAACACGACAAAACTAGTTGTTAAACACCTATCATCTTTTGATCCAGCCAAATTGACATCATAGAATGAATGTAAAGCAGAAGCATTTGTTTTGGTGAGACTAAGACCCAGATTTAGAGTTCATTTGAGATACCGAAAAACTCTTTTGATTGCAACAAGATGGAGTTCGAGGTGTTTTCATAAATTGACAGCAAATACAATATTGGGCCGTGTCATTGTGAAATATTGCAGCGTTCCTACCATCCGGCAATATGATGTTGGATCAGTGAGAGTTTCTCCTTCAGTTGTAGATAAACATGTGGTCAAGGCTAGTGGCGTTGTCACTGGTTTTGCTCCATCAAATCCAAATTTTTGTAATAAGTTTAATAGGTACTTGGATTGAGATAAAATAATTGAAGTGGAGTCCAAGTGACCTATACTCCAAGGAGAATGTGTAAATCTCCAAGATCTTTCATGTGAAAAATAGTAGACAAATGAGATATGATTTCCACTTTGGGTCTTTTAGTGCCATTTTATAGGATTTCTGCTCTACAAGTACAGCCCTTAAATTTGCAAGAAAGCGCGATGGTATAAGATGCTTAATTGAGGGATAGACCTTGGGTCTTCTTGTTCCATCTTGTGATCTAGTCACCACGTTATGAGTTTGAACATGTTCAGTGAAAATAGGAGCATGGATATTCAATTGTGGTTCCGAATTGATTGTTGTAGGTGTTTCATTTGTATTTTCTGAGTATGCTTGAATGTTCAATTCTAGAACCAAATTGTTGACAGCAGCTGCACTTGTAGAGATATTGTTTCTTTTGTGCTCATTTAAAAGAATTTTGGGCAGTGCTCTATTTTTGAACCACAAACTTGTCCCTAAGGCCTGCTCCTGCATGGAGGAAGAGAATGGAAAACTATTTTCATTAAAGATCACGTGTCGGGATATATATACCCTACCAGTTTTCAAGTTCATGCATCTGTATGCTTTGTAATGAGGTGAGTATCCAATAAACACACACGATGTGGACTTGAATTCAAGTTTTGATATGCCAAACGGAGTGAGATAAGGATAGCAGGCACAATCAAATACTTTCAAAGTATTGTAGGAAGGGGGGAAATCAAACACTAACTTATATGGAGATTTACCATCAAGTGTTGGAGTTGGCAAACTATTGATAAGAAAAGTTGCAATTTGAAAGGCATTTGGCCACATTTTTGTTGGAAATGATGAATGTGCCATTAGAGTTAGAGATGTATCGACAATGTGACAATGTCACCTTTCGGCAAAACCATTTTGTTCTGGAGTTCCGGGACAAGATAGTCCTTGTATTATGCATTGGGACAAGAAATAATTTTTGAGTGTTTGGTTTATGAACTCACCTCCTCCATCACTTTGAACAATTTTTACCTGAGTATTAAATTGTTTTTCCATCACATTGAGAAAGTTAGGGAGTATAGAAGACACATCAGATTTTCTAACCATGTGGAATAACCAAATATAATGAGAGTATTCATCCACAACAACTAGATAATATAAAAAACCGACTGAAGAAATAACTGGCGCAGGGCCCGATACATCCATATGTAAAGTATGAAGAAAAATAGATGAACGTTTCTGTCGATGATGAAATGGGAGTTTTGTGGATTTCCCTAAAGTGCAACTTTCACAAAACATAATACTTTTTATTCAAGATAGGAAGAGAGTTTAGCAAAGGATTTAATATTCCAGAATTTGGGTGACCAAGTCTGGCATGCCACATATTTGCCGAGACTTTATTGGATACAAAAGCTACTGGAGATGAAGTCTTGAAATGCAAGGGGGTATAATCCATCCTTCATGAGTCCTTTAAGCATTACTTGGTTCGTCTTCAGATTCTTGATAAGAAGGCCCCATGGATAGAACACAAAAGAACAATTATCGTTAGCTGTGAATTAAGAAATTGAGAGTAATTTCTTCTATAGAGCAAGAACAATAAGTATATTCTTCATAATGAGGTTTGTGTTAGGCACATATGAATTTTGAATACCAGAAATAGGAAGATAAGAACCATTACCAACCATAACTGTATCAGTGTCTTTGTATGACGAAATACCTTATTTCTCAATTTGAATGGGAGTCATATGTTGATTTGCTACTGCGTCTGGGTACCATGCTTCATCACTAACCTCGCCTACTTGAACTGCAAGGAAAGCTTGATATTTGTCGACTTCTTCATTAGTGGCACAATAATTTTCAACTTTGTGATTGGGACCTCCACACCTGAAGCAGGTTATGCGTGATGTTCGTCCTCCATGATTTACACCACGATTTGAAGTTTGCTAACCCCGTCCATTTAATTGTTTGTCATATAAGTTGTTGGTTCCACGTCCATGAGCACGAGTTGATGTAGCACCACGTTGCTTGAAACCAGAATTTTGAGTGGTATTAAATGCCATAGCAGAGTTTGTATTATTGCGGGATGCAGAAATCCATAGGTTGAAATCCCTTAGCTTGCTAATAAAACTTTTGAGAGGTGGAAACACATCTCTAGCATTAATGACTGCTACAATTGGATCAAATTCAGATCCTAGACCTCGTAGCAAACAAATGATGAAGTTTTCATCATCTATAGGTTTGCCTACACCACATAGGGAAAGGGCTAAAGCTTTGGCCTTGTGCAAGTAATCCTCCATAGAAGAGGCACCTTTTGTGAGTGTTTGCAACTCACCACGCATTTGTTGAACTCGGTCACATGTATGTCGACCATACAAGTTTTTGAGTGCCTCCCAAGCTTTATGAGCAGTTTCACAATTTATCACTTGCGAGAGAGGAATATCCGAAAGTGAGCTGTCGATCCATCCTAGTTCAACTGATCAGTGTACAACCACGTTGCTATTGCTGGATTCGGATTTTGAACACCATCTTCACCTGCAATGGTGTTTGGTGGACTTGGGACTTCATTTTTGACATAACTTAAAAGTCCATGACCTCTGAGAACGAGAACCACTTGTGCTTTCCATAGCAAGTAGTAGGTGGAGGCTAATTTGATGGAAATTTCTGGCAAATTTGTTTTGTTGTTGTTGGAGAATATATCTAGAGAAGATGAATTGCCCATAGAATAGATTGATGAGGTTGAGGAAGATGACATATTTCCTGAGTTCCTCGTGAGACTCTCATACCATGTAAATGAGACGTATATTGGCATGCTGTCTACTGATATTTAAATAGAGATTACAAAAATATACATCAAGCCATTTGAGGCTTGAACAAGGAAATTGGTAGATTTGTACAGCAAGAATGAAGGAATTCAAATTAAATGAAATTGATATTCCATGCTGTTATGCATGATCTTTGGCACATTTGTCTCTTCAAGACTATTGTAGAATTGTTTGGATAAATTAATACAAATCAATATTCTTGTGTTACTATGAAAGAAGCATAATTTTATATTCTTGAAAAATATTATGTGCTTATTATTTTTTTAACAATTTAGTCATTTTAAGGTAAATATTGTATTGATCATGGAAAATTGTAATTTAATTCAATTGCTTCTAAAGAAGCAATAATTTATTTATATTAATATTCCTGAAGAATATTGTTTCAAAACTTTATAAAAGTCAATATTATGTGATATAAATGGATAAATTTACTATTACTAGTAATTTATTCTCCATTAAATAAAAAGACACAAAGTTTGTAAAAGTGTTTTTTAATTGGTACACTAAACTAAACTTTAGCGACCATTTTGATAAATATTCTTTTGAATTAGAGTTCAATAACTCTTATGTTAAACCATCACTAGATCAATAATGATGCGAAATTGAGAATTCGAACATTCAATAAAGAACCAGAAAATTCTTCAATCAAATGAATTCCTATATAATATTTGTTCTCTTTATCAAAAATTGATCATCACTAGCTAAAATGAAGATTGAATTCCCTATATTTCTGAAAATTAACTAGGGTGATAAATTGGGCTCCATCACTCTCCACATTGACCATCTAGATATTATTTGTATCTAATAGAATTGATATATATACTAGATGGTTGCATGGTTTTCGCAATTTGAAATTTGCGAAATCACTACTCAAATTTTAAATTAAGAGCATAATTTTCAAATTATACAATTAAGACAACGTGTCTTATTAATGCCAGTGATCTTAAATATCAAAATTTTGATAAGTTTTAGTTGAGATTTTGATAGATGGTGTAACATTATTACTTGTTAAACACCTCCAATTAATTTAATTGAGAATGAAGTACTTTCCATTTTTGATTGGGGAAAGCTATTAAGTATCATGCCAACATCATCGTTATTCCTGTTATAATTAACTTACTATGAAAGCCTAATTTTTCATCAAATTATTTTGATAGTGTAGTACATGAAAAATTAATCCACTACAATGCACTGAGATTAAAAGTAAAGAATGCTAAGAATAAATAGATAGTTTGAACCTTTATACAATATCTTGAGCCCTAATGGGTGATATTTTATAAAGCGGTTTGCTGGCTGCCAATTCAAGTGGGCGATTCTCTCAGCATTAGGGGAAGGAATTAAGAAGTTGGAAATAATGTATAAATGCATCATTATCTAAATCCTCGCAAAAGATAAGTCAAACCAGAAGTTTAAAAGATAATTTATTTAGACGCATTTACTGACCAAAGATATTAACAATATTTCATACACCAACATTAAATGCTCCAACTCAAATGAATGGTCTAGAGGATAATTAGTTAATATGATATTTAATGACACGCTTAAAACATGATGATATTTGATTCTAATATAAAAATCTCCAAATAAAAATGGAGCAATTAATAAAAATGGTCCCATAAAGGAGGCCTATACTCTTTGTTGGAATTCGGGTGTGGCTTAAATTCATTTGTTGAAATTATTAAAGTAATTAAAGAATTCTAATTGAAGTGCACGTCATGAAGAATTCAAGTTTGAAATACTATTGGAGTTCTATATCAAGTTGAGGTTCTATTTTGGAAGCCCATTAGGAGTTGTAATTTGTTTTGGACTCTATTTTTGGTATCCTACTTCAATAACAACTCTACTAGGAGGGTTTGAATGTCTCATACATGTTCCCTATAAATACTAGGTTCTTCTATACAACTTAACAAGTGTGAGAAAATAGATTACTAGAATAATATGATCTATTATAATTTTTCTCTTTTCTCTATTATTCTTGTGGTGCAATGAAATCTCATAATTCATCTGTCATATTCTTGTCTTCTTTTATTCTTTTGTTTTTGTTTATATACTTCATTATTATTTGTCTTATAATTTCAACATATCAATCCAATGATTGGTGTCACAACAAGTGGAATCAATCTTAACAAGTGGTATCCAAGCTAAGGTTCACAGTTCCGCAGAGCGCAAAGTTTGATTTGTTTGAAGTTTTTGTTTGTGATAACTTTCATGAAATATGACGTTCCACTTTTGTATCGGAGCACTAGATTTTTGCCATGGCAGGTTAAGATGCGCGTAGTACTCGTACAGCTGGATTTGGATGATGCGTTACTGGGAATTGACAAGGTGTCAGCAACTTTGACCACGGAGGAGAATTTACGAAAAGATAAGAAAGCAGTTTCTCACATTCATCTTCATCTATCAAATACCATTATTCAAGACATTTTGGAAGAGAATTCAACAGCTATTTTATGGTTGAAGTTGGAGCAATTGTGCATGAATAAAAGTCTAATAAGCACGTTGAACCTCAAGCAGCGTTTATGCTCTCATCGAATGGCAGAAGAAGGATTATTGGAAGATCACCTGGTTGTATTTAAAGAGATCGTCGATGATTTGGAAACTTTGAAAATAGAGTATGATGAAAAAGATTTGGCCTTGATCCTATTATGTTTGTTACCCGTTTTGTTTTCTTCTTTTAGAGATACAATCTTGTATAGTTGTGATATTCTCATCATAGAGGAGATGTATGATGCTTTGTATTCAAAAGAGAAGATGAGGAATTTGATTTTTGAGACCAGAGATGGAAAAGGCATGATTACTCATGGTGGTTCAATTATGGGCAGAACGAAGATTAAGTTCAGTAATCAGATTTGTAACTACTACAAGAAGAAGGGACACTTGAAGAATGATTGATACAAATTGAAAAATAAAGAAACGATGACTGCAAGTAGACATTCAGATATTTTAGACGAAGCAAACCTCGCGGAGATCATTGTAAGTGATGGACACCTCTTAACTATTTCCGATATTAAGTCTAAATCGAAAGAAAATTGGATTCTTGATGCTTGTGTTTTCATATGTGTCCTAATAAGGACTTGTTTGTTACATATGACACTATTTCCAAAGGTGTCATGGTTATAGAAAACAATGCATCTTGTTGGGTTACTAGAATTGGTACAGTCAGATTGAGACTTTTGGATGGGACAATTAGAACACTTGGCCGGGTTCGACATGTTCCAGATTTGAAGAAGAATCTCATCTCGTTGTCTATCCTTGATTCAAAAGGTTATAAGTTCTTTGGTGGAGGTGGAGTCTTGAAAGTTTGTAAAGGCGTCCAGATTGTATTGGATGGACGGAAAAGGTCTCAGTTATACATTTTGCAGGGTCGTGCAGAATCTAGAAAAGTCAATCAGCACAGGTTCAGTACTGTGGTGGACATTCAGTTTGGTACAATACATTTAAGAACTCATAAAGGGTCAGATTTGAAGAATACAACTCAGTGGAGTTTCGAAGACATGGGTAATGCTGCCTTGCCACCATCACCTACAATGTCATTATATTCAATTACTACATACGGACCCGGTGAAACAAGGTATGCGAATGTTGATTTTGTTGAGTACGCTTTAAGTGGAGTAGAATGTGTTCAATCTAACAAGGGGCCTTCTGTAAAAACATTCAATATTCATTATACTTTCCCATTTTGGTTAATTCAAAATCATTATGATTTTTTTGGAATCTAAGGTAATTCTGCAGAGTAGTGCTTGGATTCATTGGAAGAGATAGAGTATTTTATGCTTTGTCGGAAAAATTAATTTTTTGGTTATTGTTGAAGAAGTTAGATCATTTCTTGGTGGAATTCATGTCAAGGTGGAGATTATTGGAATTTGCGTATGACCCGGATTTCTTTGTTGAAGTTTTTAAAATAATTAAAAAATTCTAATTGAAGTGCACGTCATTAAGAATTCAAATTTGAAATGCTATTTGAATCCTATGTCAAGTTGAAGGTCTATATTAAAAGCCCATTAGGAGTCGTAATTTGTTTTAGACTCTATTTTTAGTATCCTACTTCAACAACAATTCTACTACGAGGGTTTGGATGTCCCCTACATATTTCCTATAAATACTAGGTTCTTATATACAATTTAACAAGTGTGAGAAAATAGATTATTAGAATTATAAGATCTATTGTAATTTTTCTCTCTTCTCCATTATTCTTGTGGTACAATAAAATCTCATAATTCATCTGTCATATTCTTGTCTTCTTGTCTTCTTTTATTTTTAGTCATATACTTTATTATTATTTGCCATATAACTTGAACATATCAATCCAGTGATTGATGTCACAACAAGTGGTATCAATCCTAACGCTTTTGATGAGTATTTAGACACAACAAATTATAAAGTCACAGAAAAGGTTTAGGTACCTGAAGTATTGAAAATTTTGATATCTCAATAAGTCATATTGTCATGAGAAAAGAAATTGTTTTCTACAACACTTTTACTTATGTACTTCATCTTATTATGAATAATGCGGAATTTAAAATAAATTCGTCAAAACATATCTATTGAAGCAATGATTGGCCAAATAAATTGACACAATCCTAACAAATTAAATTTACTAGAGAAATCTGAAATTTTTGGATCTATAGTCGGAACACCTAAAGGTTTAAACTTATGCGAAATGAAAGGAAAAAAAGTAAAGTTGTACTATGAAATGTACGACTCTTGACATAATGATTATCGTGAAGACTTGTATAATTGATAAATTATCATGTGGTGAATGTAATCACAAGTTTCTATTTTATTAATCAGACAATGTACGAAATTTGATATGTATGTAATAAATGTGATTATAGACTATCTATCTTGTGTGGTTTTAATACTATCCTTAAATGATTTTATGCCTGAAGCATATAATTCAAGTGATATTATCATAAGGAGAGTAAATATACGTTGTACTCTTTCTTCCTTAAACCAAGATTTTGTTACATTGGGTTTTCCTGACGAGATTTTTAATGAGGCAACTTTTGTGGCATATTTAAAAGAATAATATACTTTTTTTTCTTTATTAGAATTTTTCCCACATTGTTTTTCCTAATAAGGTTTTAATGAGGTGTGTATTTTGTGTGTGATGAATATTCATAACATATAAGACATTAAACATAAAAATAATACCCTGATATGTATGAAACTTCTAAAAAGATCAATAAGAGCTATTTTTGAATTATCATGTTAGTAAGTCATCAAAAATTAATACATATTTCGTACGAAAACGACGTTATTTGAAGACATTGATGTGCAGTATGTCAATATTGAAGACATTGACATGCAAGGCATGAATCATTTGATATAAGAATTGAAATTAGCTTGAGTAGCTATACTCTTTTTTCTTCGATCAAGTTTTGTCCCACTTGATTTTCTTGACAATGTTTTAACTAGGCAACATTTATTACTCTAAATTATTTGTATTCTTTTTTATTTGTTGGCATTTTGGTTCCATCGAGATTTGCCAAACAATATTTCAATGAGATAATTATTGTGAAAATAATCATCAAAGTGGGAGTGTTGTAAAACTATAAGATAAATGTTGATGATTATGTAGCATTATCATCATGCATAGATAGGTCTTATCTAATTTAGAGAGTTTATTTCATTTCAATTGTAACCCTCACTTTGAACCCTGTAAATAGTATTACAAGAATATAGAATAATATAAATTTATTTATTAAGCAAGAACATAAACAAACAGAGAATGAAAATTGCAGAAGTATATTAATCGTTGAAAATACTATAAATCTACAAACCGAGGCTCGTGTGCACATAGTTTTCGTAAAACAGATTTACTTCCTCACCGTAGGTGATTAAAGTTTAGTTCAAATGTCTGTCTCCCAAGATACAACGGAAGAATTGGTAGAATTTAAGCACCACAATTTTTACTCCAGCGAAATGAATTTGTGTTAGAACAGCACTACCAAGATTTAGATGAAAATGAAAATAATTGGAAATTATGTAGAATAGAATTGGAAATTATGCATGAGAGTATGTAATTTTTTTGTTGTTGAATAAAGAAAAAACGAGTTCAGTTATAGACTTGGCCACATGAATGATGAGTAAATATGTCCATTAACTCAATATTATAATGGCAATAACCATTAGAGTTCAACAGTTTCAAAAGCTAAAAAGTTGGAGAAAGCAAAAATTGGGCACTCCTAAGGGGCCAATTCTTGTTCCATTCGGTTCGACATTCGTGTATGCACACAAGTTCAAAATTCGATATACAATTTTGGTACTTAATTTGCAGCTTTTCTGCGTGCGCGTAGAGAGAGCATCTATACTACACATGATTACCTCCTTCCAAAATATAACCATCTATAAAGTGGTCCTTGCTTTCATGAACCTCCCATGTGGGATAAGTTTAAAAATAGTTTTCCCACTAACATAAAATATCTTCCAATGGTCCACTTTGAACTCCAATTTCACATTCACCCGTTTATCATTTTTGGCAAGTAAACATATAATTTCGATGGTCTCACAAAGGAGAATACGAATCAATTTTGATCTTCCAAATGGAACCAACGGGTCCCACCTAAAATTGTGCCAAAAGTGAGCTCAACAAAGCCATTTTCCAACAAATACGGGTTTTGATTCTCAATAAAATAGTAAAATACACACTTAAGTTCTGACTCTCTATTTATTTTGTATATTTCCCTTTTATTTCTTTGATTTTATTACAATAAACGTTTTATAAATGGATTGCTAAAAACAAATTGTACTTGACTGAATTATGAATTGGTATTTGTCTTGTATTAATCTCATCCACCACTTCTTATCCACTGAAACCATTTAAAAAAACGTGCGTGTATATTTGCATTCTTTATATACATTACATTTCTCGAGAAGTTTCAGTAGTCTGAGTTTTAAGAAGAAAAGATGAGTATTGTTGTGAGAATTTTGTCCTTGGGATGGGTTACGATGATGATGATTCTGAGTATTACAAATGTTGGAGATGGTGCAATTTCTCAGAATTTGATGGAAAAGATTAATATTATAAACAACGAGGGTCCTTACTTGGGTATTGTAATAAACAACAATTTGCTGAGGAACTCTCTTCTCCAATCTTCACGTTCTGTCCCTCATGCCACGATTCCCTACTTGGATTTTGCAGGTTATAAAATTATTTACTTGAAATTTAATTTATAAGCTTTAGTATTTCGTATAGTTTATATTGAACATCAATCTATGTTTTTTAACGATATTTAGAGTAGTTGGAATATGTTTTGTGTGTACCTAAAGATTTTGTTTATAATAGCGAAGAGATTTCAACTGAACATGACCTGTCATAGTAATTTAAATGTCTAAATACTTTAGGTACTCGAGTAAAAACATTATTAAGCCGTTTTTTGAGTCACATTAATATCTTAATTCTCATTCTTTTACTCATTTTCAATCACATATTTTTCAATAAAATAATATTTTCTATCACATCAATAATTTTTCTTTCTTTTTGAACCACATATTATTTATCAATTTACTATTCCAGAATATATTTTTCCAAAATAATGTGGCTCAAACACACTGAAAAAATATGACAAATTCGATTAGCAGTGATCTCACTTATTGTACTATATTTTAATTTAATTTCAATTAGGCTACTCGTCTTTAATTTAATTTCGATGAAGTAACTACATTTTGATTTGATTTGATTTCAACTTAAGCAACTTTGTTCAATTCTGTGGTCTAAAATTGATGACGTCACAATCAATAAATGATGGTCATCACGTGTTATTAACGTGGAATAAGTACAACTTGAAATAAATGCTGACCATCATTTTTTAAGTCACTTCATTGATTTCTAGCTAGTGATGGAATTGGACACAGTTATCAGGTTGAAATATAAAGATAATATGAACATAATTGAAGTACGATTACATGATTAACTACTAGTCAATCTTCTTAAAATATGTTTTATTCTACCAAATCTTCAGGGAGACAACAAGAAAATAGCATAAGCTCCAGTTATAATATTCCAAAATCTAATGCTTATTTTCTTCGTTTTTTGCATCTAAACAGGAAGAAGGTTTCATATTGAAGTCCAATTAAATCAAAAGGTTATTTCTGTCGTGTCTGGAGTCGGTATGGTATGTTCATTTTCATAATATCCCACTTTTAAGGAAAAATAAGATTATCTTTTAGAGGTACAACATAATTCATTTAAACTATTTTTTTATAGCTTAATGCAGGAATAACAACGCAGTTGCTGGTAAATATATTCAATATTGAAGGAGTAATTCAATTTGGATTATCAGGAAGTGCAGATCCTCAATTACAAATAGCAGATGTTATTATCCCTCACTATTGGGCTCATTCTGGCCTCTGGTATTGGCAGGTAAGTGATTTTTTGGAGAATATATCGATTTTATATAGCCCCTATTATGATAAAGTTCGTGTAAAATCACTTATTTTTATGATCAGAGGCATGGAGATGGACCTAGTGATGAACTTGCATTTGAATCCATTGGAGACTTTACAAGAAAAATCGGTTACCTTAATATCTCTGAATACGAAACAAATCCAAATTATTCGGATAACCTTCTCAACAACCTGTGGTATCAACCGGAAGAGATATATTCCATCGATGGAGAACCTGATAATAGACAGCATGCATTTTGGGTTCCTGTTGACGAGTTCTACTACTCACTTGTTCAGAACCAAGAGGTTAATTTTCTACCATCTTGTCTTAATCATTTGATCACCAAAGATCGACCATAAATTTAGTTTTTAATCTCTTGCTTGTACTGCACAGGATTCTTTTTTCCTCCGAAGGTGTGTCAATTCTACTACGTGTTTACCTCGACCTCCAAAGTTAGTTAGAGTGGAAAGAGGGATGAGTGCTAATGTGTTTGTAGACAATGTTGCCTATCGAGATTTCTTGCATTCTAAGTTCAATGCAACTCTATTCGACATGGAAAGTGCTGCAGTCGCCCTTGTATGTCTCCAACAAAAGACGCCTTTTATAGCAATCAAGGCAATTTCCGATTTAGCTGGTGACGCTTCTTCTGTCGAAGGTTCTGTCTTCTCTTCGTTAGCCGTTCAAAATGCACTCTTTGCTTGCCTTCAATTCATGTCTTTGTTACCGGAGCAAGTGCAAACCCTTAACTCGGCTCAGTAAGGTTTATGAGCTAATGTTTTATGTACTGTCAGTCGATAGAACTCGACTCGACTCAATAAGGCTGTTAGCCAATGTTGCGTTCACTGAAGTTCGTATATGTACTCGTCAACTTCGTTATTAAATAAAGCCTAGTCGATGTATTCAACCCGATTAATATTGTTGTTATAATTTCGATTGACTTATATTTCTCTATCTTTGAAAGAATACGTTGATAGACGATACACGTGCTGCGTTTGTCTTTATTTGAATTTTTCTTTTCAAGATTAGTCAAGTATAGATTAAGCCACATGGCATGTTGCTTTTAACGAAGCAATAGTAAAATGCAACGTGCTCTCGAAGTAGCACATGTTTCAAAGAATATATTATTTTGAATTAGTATTTATCCCTAAATCAAAACATATAACTCATGTCATGTTGATATTGACACTTGATTAAATATTATATGATTATACACTGTTTAATCTTATTTTCTTTTATTTTATTGTGTAGTAATCTAAGGACAAATATCACAAAATTTAAGTTATTGCACTTGACAAATCTGGCAAAAATTATATGCCATCGGTCTTCAATATAATATTCATCTTGTCTCAAAGGGGGTTGGGAGAGAAAATAAAAGAAGGAAGTAAAGAATCCGTACAGATCATACAAAAGCACTTATCTTCATTCGTCATCATCTTCATGATGGATTGAAAATCGAATACCTCACTATGAGAGATCCATAGGTTCTTTTGAAAATATTGACTGAAATATTTGATCACTAGAGGATTATAGTCTTATCCAAAGCTCGCTATGAGTGGATGCACCTTCTCTTGCAAGACTTTAAAACTGTTAGTGAGTACAATTCTGACTTGTTTAGAATATGTTCAAAACTGATCTTGTGTTGAGAAAAATCATCGATGAAGAGATGTTGGGAAAAACTTTTTTCACCTTTCATGCCTTGAATGTGTTCCTACAACAACAATATCATGAGCGTGATTTCAAAAAGTACTAAGAACTCGAATCTTGTCTACTTGTAGCTAAACAAAATAATGAACTACTAATGAAAAATCATGGGTTACATACAATTGGTTCTATATCATTGTATGAAGCAAATGATACTACATTGCCTGAAGCAAATTCGATATCAAGACAAGGATATGGACGTTGGACGCGAACGCTGACGTGGAATAAACCATGGACGAAATAATCAACAAAAGTATGAGCAACGGGGCAACACTTTCAAAATGCACAAAGCAAATGAAAGTATCATATCCAAAAAAAAAAAAAAAGAGCACGAATAAAGTTGCTTTAAATGTAAAATGAAAGTGCATTGGGCATTTACTTATCATACCATAAAATATCTTGTAGATCTTTACCAAAATTCAATCAAGGAAAAAGAAAAGGTGAAGACAAATCTCGCTGAATGTAATGGTCCAATTGACGTGATTCACTGAATGTCTTTAATTTTTTTGCTAATCCAAATGGCAATATTTACCTTTTGATTGTGGGTGGTATGATGAAAGATATAGATTAGTTTATTTTCTATATCTTTAGTATTTCCATTTGTTTTAAAAATTTAGTTTAAATATGTTTTTATTTCTCGCAAAATTTGAGACTTTATTATGTATCGTTAATTTCATAATACTTCATGATGGATTGCTAAGATACTTGTTTGATTGTTGGTGCAACGATGCATACTATTTTTCAAGGCAAAAATAAACATTTTTTAGACTTAATATTAGTAGAAAATAATATCAATATGATATCAAGTGCATCAAATATCGTTGAGGGCTCTAAAAAAGCATGTATTATTTTATCAATTAATACAAAATTATATATTGTCGATTCTAGTAAATCCAAAAGAAACTTGCTTAGTTTTAAAGTTATTTGCTGCAAATGACATCACATTGAGACGATGTAAGAAAATAATATTGAATATCTTTATATAACATCTTTTATATCTAACCAGAAATAGATAAAAAAAAACTTCAGACATTCCCATCGACATGTATTATACATTCATCAAAATGGTTGAATCAAGTATTATCATGAACCAGAAGCTCGTTGACCTAAAAAAATTAATACTTTGGTACGATCAGGAGCTACAATGATACGTCGAATAATAAACAAATCATATGGATATCATTTAAAGATCTAGAAGAATTTTTTTACCTAATGATTATCCATATATTGCTTGTTCAGAAAGCAAATTAGTCATTACATCTTCTACTATAAAGATCAATATTGAATCTCCATCTTTCTCAAAAAGAATTCATGGAGATATATGTGGGTTATACACCACCATATGGATCATTTCGTTATTTATGATGTTAATCAATTTTTCTACTAAATGGTCCTATGTCTGCCACTTTCTACTAGGAATGTAGTTTTTGATAGACTACTTGTTCAAATTATAAAATTACGAGTTCAATTTTTCGATTACTTAAATCACAAATATTCAATGATTATGGTACGTCAATTGAAATTGTTATTGAACATTCAGTTGCATATGTTTATGCATAAAATGGTTTAGTGGAGTCATTTATCAAACGTCTATAACTTATTGCTGACCATACTTATGAAAACCAAAACTTCCAGCATCTATTTGGAGACATGCCATATTACATGCCACATCATTGGTTTGTATAAAACCAAATGCCTATTATCATTATTCACCTTAGAAACTTGCATTTAGTCATGAATTTAATATTTCTCACTTGCCAGAATTTGGTTGTGTTATCTAAATTTTTATTTCACCCCATAACGTACTAAAATGGGCCCCTAACAAAGACTTGGAATTTATATTGGTTTTTGATTCACCATCTATTCTTAGGTATCTTGAACCTTTAAAATGTGATTTATTTATTGCACGTTTTGTAAATTATCATTTTGATGAAATGACTTTTCCAACTTTGGGAGAAGAAAAACTACACCCTGAAAAAATAAGATAAAATTTCTTGAATAAAACGACTCTATTTTGATTTGATTTCCGCAACAATCAACGTAAGCAAGAAGTTGAGAAAATAATTTATTTGCAAAAAGTTGCAAATCAATTACAAGATAGATGTATTTGTTGGCAATTTTATATATACCTACACAAAATATTTCAGCAAAAATTAATGTCAATGCAGGACAATCTACTATAACAAATGAATATAAAAAACACCAGAAGTATAGTTGATCAGTTGGTTCAAAAGACTCAATACCTCGAAAAAGAAAAGTACAAGAGAAAAACAACCAAAAAACTTCGAAATAAGTAACAAAGAAAATATTGGTCAATCAAATATTGAAAATATAGTTCCTAAAAAAATGAAATTTCAGTAAATTATGGGAACTAAATAATATTGTTATAGATAATATTTTCACATTTAATGTGGCTCTTGATATTATGCAAAATGAGGATATTGAACCACAATCTGTTAAAGACTGTCAACATAGAAACGATTGGCCAAAATGGCAAAAAGTCATACAGAAGAAATTGAATTCCTTAGAAAAACGAAAAGTGTTTTGACCTGTAGCTCGAACACCTGAAAATGTAATCCCTATAAGATACAAATGGATTTTTGTATAGAAGATAAATGAAAATAATGAAATTATAAAATATAAAGTTTGACTCATAGCTCAAGGTTTCTTACAACGACTTGGAATTGCTTGTGAAGAAATATATTCTCCCGTAATGGACACTATACTTTAAGATTTGTAATTAGTTTGACTATATCACAAAGGCTTAACATACACCTTATAGATATAGTAACAATTTATTTGTATGATTCACTTGATAGTGACAAATAAATGAGATTTCCCAAAGGATTTTTAAGTGTTAGAATAAATTATACATGTCTAAGAAGTATGTTCTCAATTAAATTACAAACGTCATTATGGATTGAAACTGTAATGCCCCGAAAATTTTCATAGAATAGAATTTAATTTTGTATGTTATATTTTAATATTTTGAAAAGTTAGGGACTAGAATGATATATAGCAATTTCAATTTTTATTTGGATCATATATTTAGATTTTGACCAAGTATGATAAGTATATGAATATTAGACTCGTAATTAATTATGCATTTTAGACTCAAGAAAAAGTTAATTTTGATAAGTGAGGCTCAAGTTATCGGGATCGAAAGATTTTGCCTTAAATTGTAATTTAGTTAACTTATTTTATTAAATTGTGGAAGCACATGTATGATATGTGTTTGTTTCTATTATATATTGTGATTGATTTGACATGTGTGGGAATCCTAATTGATAAGGCTTGATGCAAAAATCTTATAGCTTGCCAAGTATCCAATAAAGAGGTTGGTTGAGATATGTCACCCTACATGATAGAGATGTGACTTTTGTTTTGTCTTCCAAAATTAAAGCAAGTTAACAAGGTAGGAAACGAGGTACGGTTGGTTTATCTCTTTTAAATTATTTTTCTTTCATGTTTATGAAAATTTATACTTATTAAAGTTAAAAATATGATATGATATTCTATGATATGCTAATATGGTCATTCCAGCACAAATGATATGATATATTATGAGCTCTTACCGGTTTCTAAAAATATGATGACGGTATGATTTTTCTTGACGTATGATTTGAATGATTTATTTTTTCGGGATTGCACCATGTTTTTATGTCCTATTGAGTATTCTCATATACTCACAATTTTCCCTACTCCACACAAGATAGAACGGGTCGTTGGTTGGCGGGCGATGAAGTGCAGTCGTTGTGCCAGACATTTGGAATTAATAAATCGAATCCGGTGTAACGTGCCTTGAATTCTAAATTTTAGTAGTAACATTAGTTTATTTTTTAAAATTTTTCTGAAATCGTTCATTTTATTTGAAATCTGAAACAAATTTAGTTGGACATGAAATTTTCATATAATAACTTGAAATTTTAACTTGTTTATGGTATTTGGTGTTTATCTTGCTATTTACATTTTCTTTTCTTTTTTTGGCAAATAAATACGTCAAATTGTAGAGCTGAACATAAAGCAGCTTTGGAATTTGATTTACAAATTGTCATACATGTCTAATAAATGCAATGTACTCTATTGATTTAAAAATGTGTGAGCCTTGAGACATGTCCTACTCACCGAGGAAAGAGAATATATATATATATATATATATATATAATGCACGTAAAATCATATTTGAGTAGAAATTATTATATACGTGTAATATGATTTTACCTCAAATTCTAAATTTGTAGATTAATTCTTTGTGATCATTCCAAATATATATGTTTAAGATATGTCGTAGGAAAATATTTTGATTTCCTTTTTGTAATTAATATACAAATATTTTTTTACAAAATTTGAGTAAATTACCATTTCATAATTATATATAATATTGCATATCCTTTTTTATAGCGATTCAGACATTTGAAATTTGGGTCGTTATAGTTTGTATCAAGCGAGGTTTAATTTTCTGTAGACATTTTCAAAATTTAAGTTTAAAAAAAATTTCATGCACGTCACTGTTCACGACGTGAAAAATGCAAAAATTATAATAAAATAATCATTTTAGTACTTCATATATTAAATGTGAAGTGACGGGTCACTCTTCACCCATTAAGAATGCAATAAAAAAAAAGATTTCTTGTGTGCATGGTCACTGTTCACCTGTAAGTGAACAATGATTTGTTTTTTTTTTTTAAATTTATTTAAATGATATATATTAATTTTAATTTTCATGTGTATTAAATGCGTATGTGTTTAACTTTAACTTTACGTGGTATTTATTAATTATTAATAATTTTTCAAGAGATAAATTTAAAGATGTGATGTAAAGTTTTATTTAAGTTCTTAAATATGTAAGAAACTGAATGATCTTTGGCACTCGGCGACCACATTCCGACGACTCTAAGGCATGTAAAAGGGTAAGATGATGAATGTACTTAGACGTTTTGCATAACTTAAATATTTTAAATTCCCTATCTTTAAATTTTTTTAAAAAAAAAAACATGAACGTTTGTTTACCCAATAAAATTTTGATATGCATTACAATAATATATGTATATCATGTCAGACTTAGTACTTGTATGTGATAGTGACTTGGTATTAAATTTTAGGATATGGCCCCACCTACACATACAAATATGATGCGTGATTTATTGCAAGCAGTCCAAGAGTTGAGCATATAGAATCAAGCACCCCACCACAAAATGCACCGCCACAGCAAAATACACCTTTGTTTGTCCCTGGAGCTATCTCAGTGGTTGAACAGTTTCGTAGGTACAAATCTCCTACTTTAGACGGCGATTCTGACCCACTGGCTGTTGAGTAGTGGATAAGAAGTCTGGAATGCATATTCTGATACATTACTTGTATGGATGCACAGAATGTACTATACAGTAGAATTTATGTTTGTTGGATCAACTACTTACTGGTGGGAATCTATCTCACGTACTAGGACTGAAGAACAGCATCATAATCTAACTTGGTAGCAATTTAAGGAGGAAGTGATGGCAAAGTACTTTCCACGTGCTTTGAGAGACTTCAATGAATTAGAGTTTCTGCAACTCAGACAAAGAAACAAGTCGCTTATTGATTATGAGAGGTAGTTTCAGCAACTCTCAAGGTATTCTCTGCATTTGGTAGATACAAAAGTTAAGAAGATCAGGAGGTTCGAAAATGAACTACGACCGGAGATCGGCATGATCATTATGTCTCATCATTTTACTTCATATCGTGAAACGTTGGAGAGGGCTCATGCTATTTCATATCAGATGACTACATTTCAATAGTATTCCTAGCAATGCACGAAGTCGTTTGGAAAAAGAAAGTGGAACTATCAGAGTAAGGACCCGCGTAATTGGCAGAATAAAAGACCAAGCACTGGGATTTGTATCGGTCGGACGAGTGGAAGTGTTACCCCTTGTCCTAAATATAATAAATGCCACAGAGGTAAATTCTTACTTGGGAAGAACATGTGCTTTCGGTGTGGTAAGTCGGGACATATTGCTCTTAACTGTACAAAGCCTCCAAAAAAAATGATGATGATCAGGACAAGAACAAAAATGGGAAGGCTCGAGTCTTTGCATTGAATCAGCATGAGGCGGATCAGAATCCGAATGTGATAGCAGGTATTTTGTTATCATTTTTCATACCTGTTTACGTTCTTTTTAACTAATACCACACATTGAATTATCCTTGCTATATGGTCGGCGTCTAACACTATAAATTCGAAAACATATATTCTATTATTATCTAATGCACCTGCTTACGTACTTTTTGACTCTGGAGCTGCAATTTGTTTTATCTCTGCATCCTTTATAGCTAAGTCAAACTTTGCATGTGTGAAAATGAATAATGAATTAGAGGCCAGCATCCCTTCAGGAAGAACTCTTTGCACAAATCAGATAACTAAGGCTATGAAATTAGAGATTGACAGGAAAATATTACGAGCGGACTTATACTTTTTGGAGATGAAAAATTTCAATGTTATCTTAGGCATGGATTGGTTGGGACTTAATCATGCGATCATTCGATGTCATGAGAAAGAGGTATTGTTTCACAAACCAGGAGATGAAGAGTTCCGTTTCTTTGGAGCAAAGTTCAAGTCTCTACCTCGACTTGTATCAACTATACAAGTGGAGAAGATGTTGAGAAATGAGTCATGTCAAGGATTTCTAGTTAATATCATCGGTTCCCAACATACAGAAATGACTATTAATGATACTAACATTGTGTAAGACTTTGCAGATGTATGTCCAGAAGATCTACCAGGTATTCCACAAGATAGGCAAGTGAAATTTACAATTGACTTGGTTCCCGGAGCTGCACCAGTATCTAAGGCCCCATACCGAATGGCACCGAAAGAACTCCAAGAATTAAAGTTACAGTTGGAGGAATTGCTGGATAAAGGTTTCTTTCGACTGGGTGTATCTCATTGGGGCACTCCAGTACTTTTCGTGAAGAAGAAGAATGGGAGTATGCGAATGTATATTGACTATAGGGAGTTGAATCATCCGACTGTCAAAAATAGATACCCACTGCCAAGAATAGAAGATTTATTTGACCAATTAAGTGGTGCAATGGTCTATTCAAAAATTGACTTAAGGTCAGGGTATCATCAGCTGAAGGTTAAGGCAAGCGACATACCAAAAACTACCTTCAGGACTCGGTATAGACATTATGAATTCTGTCATACATTTTGATTTGATCAATGCTCCAGCTGTATTTATGGACCTAATGAACCGAGTGTTCCATCAGTATCTAGACCAGTTCGTCATAGTATTTATTGACGACATATTGGTGTACTCCAAAGATAAACAGTCACATAAGGATTAACTTCGAGTAGTACTTGAAACCTTAAGGAAAGAAAGATTATGTGCCAAATTCAAGAAGTCCGAATTTTGGCTCGATCGAGTGGGTTTTCTTGGTCACGTGGTTACCACTCAGGGTATTGAGGTAGACCTAGTTAAGGTGGAAGCAGTAATAAATTGGCCTAGACCGACCAGTGTTGATGATGTTCGTAGTTTATTGGGATTAGCTGGCTATTATAGAAGATTTATTGAAGGCTTCTCAAAAATAGTGAGGCCGACGACTCAGCTGACAAGAAAGGGTGTGAAGTTTCAGTGGACGAAAAAATGTGAAAGATGTTTTCAAGAACTCAAGTAGAGATTAACTTCGACTCCTGTATTGACAATACCCGATGGCTCTGATGGATTTGTGATTTACACTGACGCCTCCAAGTAGGGTTTATGCTGTGCTTTGATATAACATGGAAAGGTAGTTGCTTATGCCTCTAGACAGTTGAAGTAGTATGAACAAAACTATCTGACACAAGACATGGAACTTGCAGCGATAATTGACACCTTAAAGATATGGCGTCATTATCTCTGGTGGGAAGTGTGAAATCTATACAGACCATAAGAGCATCTAATATTTCTTCACACAGAAGGAACTAAATATGAGACAAATGATATGGTTGGAACTAGTGAAAGATTGTGACTATACAATTCATTACCATTCGGGTAAGGCCAATGTAGTTGCAGATGCCTTAAACAGAAAGATGGGATCCCAGTTAGCTGTTTTACCCACGGTGCATGAACATTGGATAAAAGACTTTGAGAAAATGAGATTATAAGTCATCACACCACCAATTCTAACTACAACGAGAATAAGAGCGTTCATAATTCAACCTACACTTCGAGATTGAATCAAGGAAGCATGGGATAAGGATCCATTTCTATAGAAGATAAAGACTGAGGTTGGTTCAAGCAAATGTATAGGGTTTGAAATATCTACAAATAATGTGCTGACTTTTAAAGAAAGGTTGTGTGTACCTAAGGATGAAAGTATAATAAACGAGATATTAGAAGAGGCTCACTCTACCCCGTATGCTACACATCTAGGTGCTACGAAAATGTATTGAGATTTTCGAAATACATTTTGGTGGAGAAACATGAAAAGAGGAATTGGTCTATCGTGAAGAAATGTATTGTCTGTCAACAGGTCAAGGTAGAACATCAAAGGCCGTCAGTATTATTGAAACCGTTGGATATTCTAGAATGGAAATGGGAACACATAGCAATGGACTTTGTGGTAGGCCTTTCGAGGTTAGCAAGAGGTCTTAATGCTATTTTGGTAGTAGTTGATCGTCTGACGAAATTAGCCCATTTTTTCCAATCAAAGTAAATTTCAACATGGAATAGTTCACACAATTATATATTAGAGAGATAGTCAGATTGCATGGAGTTCCAGTCATCATTGTTTCAGATAGAGACCCGAGGTTCGTATCTAAATTTTGGAAAAGTTTGCAGGCAACCATGGGGAAGAAATTGAAATTTAGTACTGCTTATCATTCTCAGACAAATGGGCAGTCAGAAAGAATCATTCAAACTCTTGAAGATATGTTGAAGACGTGTTTTGGGTCTTAGCGGTAATTGGGAGACATACATGTTGTTAGTGGAGTTGCTTACAACAATAGCTTTCAAGCTACTATAGGTATGGCCTCACATGAAGCTCTTTACGGTAGGAAGTGCGGGTCTCCTATAGATAGGGATGAGGTCGGAGAGAACAAAATTTCAGGTCCTAAAATCATTGAACGAACAGTTGAGATAGTTGACAAGATTAGAGCCAGAATAAAAATAGCACAGGACCGACAGAAAAGTTATGCCAGTTGTAGAAG
Source organism: Fraxinus excelsior (assembly GCA_019097785.1). Taxonomy (NCBI): domain Eukaryota; kingdom Viridiplantae; phylum Streptophyta; class Magnoliopsida; order Lamiales; family Oleaceae; genus Fraxinus; species Fraxinus excelsior. The sequence continues at coordinate 5,400,226 of CM032641.1, forward strand.
AAAGGATTTGGAGTTTGGTGAGGGAGACAAAGTTTTTTCTTAAAGTAACCCCCATGAAAGGTGTAGTGAGATTCGATAAGAAAGGAAAGTTGAGATCGCGATTTATACCTTTCAAGATTCTAGAAAGGATTGGTGTTGTGGCTTATCGGTTTGTCTTACAACCTGAACTTGCAGCAGTGCATAACGTGTTTTATATATCGATGCTCAGAAGATATGTTTATGATCCCAATCATGTGGTAAATTATCGAACATCGGAGATACGAAAAGACTTATCACATGAAGAAATTCCGACAATGATTTTAGACAGAAAAGTGCATCAACTCAAAAGCAGAGTAGTTCCCTTAGTCAAGGTCCAATGGCGAAACCATGAACTTGATTAGGCAACTTGGGAGAAGAAGAAGAGCTTAAAATCAAGTATCCAGAACTCTTCCATTAGCCAAGGTAAATTTTTGAGGATGAAAATATATTAAGGAGAGGAGATTGTAATGCCCTGAAAATTTTCATAGAATATAATTTAATTTTGTATGCTATATTTTAATGTTTTGAAAAGTTAGGAACTAGAATGATATATAGCAATTTCAATTTTTATTTGGGTCATATATTTAGATTTTGACCGAGTATGATAAGTATATGAATATTAGGCTCGTTGGATAACTTGTAATTAATTATACATTTTAGGCTCGAGAAAAAGTTAATTTGGATAAGCGAAACCTAAGTTATCGAGGTCGAAAGATTTTGCCTTAAATTGTAATTTAGTTAAGTTATTTTATTTAATTGTGAATTTTTAAGTGGAAGCACATGTATAATATGTTTGTTTCTATTTGTATTCTTTTCTTTTTTCTTTTTTTGTGGTTGATTTGACATGTGTGGGAATCCTAATTGATAAGGCCTGATGCAAAAATCTTCTAGCTTGCCAAGTGTCCAATAAAGAGGTTGGTTGAGATGTGTCACCCTACGGGATATAGGCGTGTGCATGCAACCTACCATTTTCTACACCCGCATCCCACATGTTTCTCCACAATGTACCAACTCTTGTATAATTGCCTATGTATATAGTCACATCACATGATAGAATGGACAAATATATATATACATGCATGGCACAAGCAAAGGCAGAAAAAGGAATTTTTGGAAAGTGATGATTTTGCCTCAAATTCTAAATTTGTAGATTAATTCTATGTGATCATTCCAAATGTATACGTTTAAAATATGTTGTAGGGAAATATTTTGATTTCCTTTTTGTAATTAATATACAAAATCTTTCTACAAAATTTGAGTAACTTACCATTTCATAATTATATATAATATTGCATATCCTTTTTGGTAGCGATTTAGACCTTTGAAAGTTGGGTCGTTACAGAAACAATCTCAACACATATGATATAATTGTATTAGCGAAAATTTGTTAAAGGAGAGTTATAAAAATGACGATAGCAGCCCATATATTTTCATAAATAAAAATAATATTGGATTTGTAATTGTGACAGCTTATATTGATAATTTAAATTTAATTGGGACTCTTAAATAGCTCAATAAAACTGCAGATTATTTGAAAAATGAATGTGAAATGAAAGAATTGAGAAAAATCAAATTTTGTCTGGAGTTGCAAATTGAACACTTTTTAGAAGAATTATTTGTTCATCAATCTACATATACACAAAAAGTTGTAAAAAAATTTTTATATAAATAATGCACATCCATTGCCATCATCTATAGTTGTTCAATCACATGATACGAAAAAAGGATCCATTTCATTCATTTGAAGATGAAGAAATGGTTCTCGGTCCAAAAGTATTATATATTAGTGCAATTGGAGCATTAATCTATCTTGTAAAGTGCACTCGACCCGATATAGTTTTTTCTTTGAATATCCTTGCAAGATATAGCTCACACCAACTCAAAAATATTTAAATAGTGTTAAACGTATTCTTCGTTACCTGAAAAATACTATTGATTTGCGATTATTTTAATCTAAAAAGTCGGGATCTATTTTAGTGAGATATATAGATACGATTATCTCTCTTATTCATATAAAACTAAATCACAAATAGGATATGCATTTACACTTGGAGGAACGGCTATATCATTAAGATATATGAAACAAACTCTGAAGGCAACATTTTCAAATCATTCTAAAATTATTACAATCCATGAAGCAGATCGAGAATCTGTGTAGTTGAAGAACATGACCCATCATATCCAAATATCACATGGATTAACTTTAACAAAAGACAGTTCAACAATTTTGTATGAAGATAATGCAACTTCCATCGCATGACTCAAAGGAAGCTATAGGTAACATGGCGAAGCATATTTTTCCAGAATTCTTTCATAGACTTGAACTTTAGAAGAATGGTAACATCGATGTTTAACAAAGTGACAATGTGGTTGATTTATTCACAAAAGCACTGTTGACATATACATTTAAGAAATTGGTTTACAAGATGGGAATGCGTCAATTCAAATACTTTTAGTGATCAACGTCAGAGAGAGTAGTAATATTCTTTTTCCTTCGCTTAAGTTTTATCCCACTAAATTTTCCTAACAATGTTTTAATGAGACCACATTTATTTTTAATACTCTAAAATAACTGTGCTATTTTCTTTCGTTTGATATTTTTGTCTCATTAGATTTTTATTGAAAAAGGTTTTAACAAGATAGATATTTTGTAATGTATCATTCAAGGAGAAGTGTTCTAAATGGTAAGTTTATTAGTAAATAACAATTGTGCCTCTTGAAAGATTTAGAGAAGATTGTGTTGGCTTAAAATAAACCGAACACAAAAGAGAGTTTTATTATGTAGTTAATTGAGATACATAAATAAAGTAAAATACATGAACATAGTAAATACACATGAATTAAATACAAATAGTCTGTTCAATAATTAAAAAAAATAATGTGACCGTATATTGTTATCCCAGATACATGGGATTGGTTAGTGAGCAAATTCCTTTTGCCTTCCATCGATATCCTTTGAACTGATTTGAAACTTATCATTACTAACACCCTTGTAACCCAAGAAATTATTACCATTGTATCCTTAATCATTTACAATAAAAAATGTGGCCTTCATTCTCAATAAAACACACATAAGTCTATTTACTCATATTATCTCTTCTCTTCTTTCTCTCTATTCATAACAATTATTGGCTTTTAAAATGGGAAAATTCATCACTCAGGCTTTATCTATCCCAAAATCAAAAATCAGGTCCCAAATTTTAGAATTACAAAAATTAGGTTTTCCATTAATTAATTAATTATATTTTACAATTATGTTAAATTAAATATTTAATTGTAATACAATATAATTAACCCACCCCACCTCCACCACCCCCACCCCCACCCCCATCGTTCCGGTGACTTTTCGGCGACGACGACCAGTCCGATTCCGACGAGTATGTCACTGATTTTTAAAATTTGTCGATCACAGATTTTTGCCCGTTATTGATAAAAAATGGTATAGGTCACAAATTTGTAATTTGGTCACAAGTTAAAAAAAATCTTAGATAACAGAGGTCACATATTTCCAAATTTGTTGATCACAGATCATGTTTGTTGGTCGAAAATCATATTTATGAGTCACAATTGACTTTAATGATCACTAATAAACAAAACTATAAGTCACATACTTTGAATTAGTCACAAGTTAAAAAAATTATAGATAATAGAAGTCACGTATTTTCAAATTAATTGGTCACAAATTATCGAATTTTAATATCACGGTTTAATAGTTGGTCACAGAGAACCGTATAGTTGGTCACAGACACCCATCCCCAAATCCCAGCACCCCACCAATACTTGGTCATAGGTCACAAATCGACCAAATAATTGGTCACAGACACTTCGTCCCATAAATATTGCCACCGCCACAGTCACATCCATCCCTCCAACAATAACACCAACAAGTATTGTGGTCTGTACATTCAATTCAAAAGATACACTTTTAAAAGCAATTTTTCACCCTAAAAAACAAAGAACAGGCAGGACGCCAAGCTTTTTATAAAATGCATTAATGCAATACCCATAAACCATTATGTTCATAGCAATAAAAAATCAAATCTTTAACAAAAAATATGCCAGTTTGTGCATATAAAATTCAATGACACATACACATACAAATGCTTGTGAAAATAATCTAAAACCTATATAAATTTAAACTCTTTTTACGTCAAAGAACAAAACAAAACCAGTGCGAGAAAGAGTAACCGAAAATCCAATATTTTGAGAATGCCTTTGTAGTATAAAGGGGCGACGGCGTAAATAATGAGTGAATTTATGTAAAGGGGTTTCGTGAGCAGATTCTATGAATCGGGCAGAGATTTTGGTTTCCCAAATTGTTAAAAGCATCTTTGGGAATTTGGAGGGAAAGTTTTCCTTTTCTTTTATCTTTGATATATGTGGTTTTACATGCGAAATTAGCTGGCAGTGAATCAAGAAGCTCCAGTTTGGAGAGTTGTAACGTTGATGGCCCAACCTTCATTTTCAATCAGAATGTCTTTCACAAAGTACCTCCACCTACACCAAAGACCAACATCGCGCACATACAGTAACGCAACAGATTTTACCAGTAAGATGAAATCCACGACAAATCCACCAAATCCACGAGCGTGTGGGCTCTGGCGTGCCGGTGAGATGTGTGGCAAAGAGAAAAAGGACGAAAGAGAAGAGACGGGAGAGAAGAGATGGAAGAGAGCGACGAGTTCGGGAATTAGGGATTGAAATTTGGTGGGGGTAGGTGGTATGTTTGGTATATAGATTAATTTAATTTAAAATATCATTATTAAATATTAATTGTGAAATTAAAACTTGATTTTTGATTAAATAAAGTGTAAACTTGATTTTTAAAAACCTGAAACTTAACACCTGATTTCACGTAATTTCCACTTAATTAATTTTCCGATCCATTAATAACAATATTTTCGTCCAAACAAGGCCCGGTATCTAGTCCATTTATTTTATGGGTTTGTCCGAAGAATGTATACACAATACACAATAAGCCTTGTTAAGTTGTCTAAACAATTATATTTTAGTAGATTTTAATAAAAGTCAATAAAATATGTGGTTATAAAATTTATAAAGTAGTGGGTTAATGTGTGATTGAAAATGAATTTAAAGATAAATAAGTTTTAAATATGAAGGCAAAACGGGAATAGCTTTGAAGAGTACGATATGGGTAAGGTTCATCAATCACTTGATTAAGACGTGAGCAATTAAATTACAACAAAAATAGCAAAAGGTCGGGAAAAATAAAAAGAGAGGGAACATTGGCATTTGCCCATTGCCAACTTGTGCGAGAATAATACTACTTACATATAATAAAGTTGCATGATAATTTACATACGATGAGGTGTCAAAAAGATAGTAAAGAATTTTTTTTATTTGATTGAAGAAATTGTGACCCAATTATATCGCACTACATTATGTGTATGTAAACTATTATATAAATCATTATGTACATATAGAACAATCGTATCCAATTAGAATTTTTGCACCTACTATAATATTGAGGTTTCAAAATTTTAGAAGGGAGACCCTAAAAATTGTAGTGTGTTTTACTGCAAGCTCAGAATAATGTAGGTGATCGGGAACCTCAATTTATGAAGAATAATGCAATTATCACTAGTCGATGGGCCCAATAATGAATCAAGTAGTCCTCTATTATTTAGACGGGTGATGGTCACCATTAACTATAAATAAAATAACTCAAGTGTTTTAGGTATCATGTAGCCAGTGAGTGATAAATGCGTTTTATACATTTATTTGAACCATTAAATGCAATAATTGTAATTAGTTTTGATGACTTATGGCTTAATTATGTGTCAATTTTATTTATTAGTAAAACTCGAGGTAAATTGGGAGAATTGAAAGCGAAAAACGTGCAAAAAGGTAAGTATACAAAGTTTGAGATCAAATTGCAAATATTCAATAGTTGATTTGGACCACAAAACGATAATTAAAAATTGCTAGGAGTCAATTGTATGCAATTAAAAGTAAAAAAAAAAAAAAAAAAGAGTGAAATGCAATCAAATGATCTTCACGAATCAGTTTTCAACCACACAAGTTATGTTCCACATTTTTAGTTGGAGATTGAAATCCATTTTTGACATAGTAAATGTTCGAATTGAAAATTTTCTATTCCAGAAAAATTGTGACCCTTTGAGATATCTTTCCAATGCACAATGAATCATCTCAATAAGATATCTGGAGATAAAATTATGACAAAAATATTGACGACTGTGTGGAGACATAATCATGGTGAGAATGCAACTTTCCTTATTTGATTAAAACTCTTTTGGAACCAAAATTGGACGTAATTTTTTATCTAATTTCACCTTACATAATACAAGACATGCATGCATTGGATGATCTCTCTCTCTCTCTCTCTCTCATTACTTCCATATCATAAAATCGTTCAAGAGCAAGGGATAAATTTATCATAAGTTGGAGATGAGAACAAATTTAACACGTAGATTGAATCAAGAAACGTCGGAACTTAAAAAATCAAAGCTCGATGGATAATCAAGAACAAGAGTTAGACTATGATATCTTTTTCTTGTATTTATAAATTTTATGTGATATTTTCTCATTATTCTTGTTGTTATATCTTTAGAAACATGTTTAGTTAGATTTTTTTGTATTGTATGAAGGTGAACCCAATCGTTTATTTATTTTATTTGAAACTAATAGTTTAGTAATTCTTATTTTCTTGATTAATTTAGCATACCCATTGTATTACTTAATTGATTGACCATCAATTATATAATTAGTTACTTGTTGTAGTGTCGGAAGAATTACAATAAATTTAGAACGCGATAAAATCAATATATATGCAATAGATGTTATGAATAATCATTTATCACGTGTACAATCATATAGACAATCTAAGATTTAATGCATTTTAATCATTCGAATTCGGGTTATAAATAAAGTTGGGTTGTGATTAAAATAAAATTAAGTTATCTTGGAAAAAAAAAACTTAAATACATTAGTTTTATCGATTGTCAAGAATGTATGAATATAAATAGATTATAAATCATAAATTGCAATAGATTGCAATATGCGTATTTAAAATCCAATACAATAATCCATAATTTGATACAAAAACACTTTTTACAAATTTTTTAGATTAATTTAGGATAAATAAAATAAAAAACTCTATTTTGTTACATAATTCGAATTCCATACATAACTAGTAAATTTGAATTTAATTTAATTCTCGTGGAACGATAACTCTCATCTCACTTAATCTATTACTTCTCAATGATCCCGTATGATTGCGGGACTTTGCACTAACAATGAGTTTCATCGTCATTTAAACTAGATTTAAATAACGATAGTGATGTATGTTATCCATATGTGTCAAAAGGGCCCCTCATTGTGCGACTTGACATTGATTGATTAATTGAATTTGGTCAATTGAATCGAGTAAACTTAGCCCCACTATTCATCTTGGCCATTTCCTTCTCTATAAATATACAAGGTTATTCCACACAGTTTTTACTTCCTTTAGGCAAACCCTCATCTCCTATATTTTTCTTGCACTCCATATATTTTGTTTTTAGTTTCAAATTCTGATTTGATTGTCGAAGTGCAAACGATCATTGAGCCTTTTTCTCGGTCAATGAGTGGCCCGTGATCCTGTAGGCGAAGCTTAGCTGAGCGAGGAGGCGGCAGAAATGTTGTCGTGTAGCAACCAAAAACAAAATCTCATTCATTTCATTTTGGTACGTTTTGTTAATTTTGAGATGTTGAGAGACTAATATGAAAATAAGTTTTGACGTCGTTATTTTTTTTATTCGGTCAAATAATCAAGAATTCATTTAGCGAGAATTATCTTATCAATTTTGGGCTCGTTTCGAAACTCATATTAAATGGCGAATTTTGGACTCTAGAAAAAGTTATTTTAAATAAATTAGACCTAAGTTATTGTAGTTGAAAAGATTTAACATTTTAACTAATGTTAATCAAGCAATTAACATTTTGGCAGCCATATGTGTCACTATAATTTGAATTTAACATTTTGATTTTTTTTTTCTAATTTGAATGAAGGATAATTTGTATTAGTTTTATTAGATTTCCATTTGAATTCCTCACTATCCAACTAACCAATTTGATCTTTTAATATTTTTGAAGTAGGATGAAAGTTATTTGGGATTTGTTATGTGTGATTTAATTATGTAATTAAAATTAAACTAGAATTTGGATTAAGTTAGTTTTTGGAATTGTAGCAAATCCTAAACTCAAAATATATTCAGACTCCTTATACTTTCAAAGATCAACATGTACGTGTTTAGTTTTAAGGTTTATTAGCACAAAACGTTTCTACGTTTGATAGTGGGTGTGCAAAACGTCCCAACGTTTCTTTTTTTGCATTTTTGCCCTTATTTCAACGTTTCAGTGTGAAAAATATCATTTTCACTATTTTTCAGTGTAAAATGACCAATATATCCTCAAATTTAAATAAAACAAATAAAATGTAAAGAAATATAAAAAAGAAATTGTAATTATACTCCCAAACATTTTAAAAAGTGCAAGTGAGTCCAAAAGTCTTATTAAAAGGTTTAATTACAAAACGTCCATACGTTTGACACTTAATGTGGAAAACGTCCATACGTTTCAAACATATTTATATTTGCTCAATAGCACAAAACATCCCTACGTTTGACACTTATTGCATAAAACGTTCTTACGTTTCATTTCTTTTTACATTTTCGTCCTTATTTCAACGTTTCATTGCGCAAAACGTCATTTTCACTATTTTTCAATGTAAAATGACCAATATACCCTCATATTTAAATAAAATAAAAATAAATTACAATTATGCTCCCAAGCTTTTAAAAAGTGCAAATGAGTTCAAAAATCTTATTAAAACATTCAAACCATTAGTCTTTTCCCCCTCTCTAGCCTTATCCTCCCTCCACCACCTAAACCACCAGACCCCACCATTCAAACCGTTAATGCTGGCCACAACTATCAGCTCCAGGATTGTAGAGGGAGATGAGATGGTTTGAATGGTTGTGGGGTCTGATGGTTTAGGTGGTGGAGGGAGAATAAGGCTGAGAGAGGAGGAAAAGATTAATAGTTTGAATGTTTTAATAAGATTTTTGAACTCATTTGCACTTTTTAAAAGTTTGGGAACATAATTATAATTTTTTTTATTTTCCTTTTTTTATTTAAATACGAGGGTATATTGGTCATTTTACATTGAAAAATAGTGAAAATGACGTTTTGTGCAATAAAACGTTGAAATAAGGACGAAAATGTAAAAAGAAATGAAATGTAAGGACGTTTTACGCAATAAGTGTCAAACGTAGGGACGTTTTGTGCTATTGAGCAAATACAAATATGTTTGAAACGTATTGACGTTTTTTGCATTAAGTGTCAAACGTAGGGATGTTTTGTGCTTAAACCTTTTAATAAGACTTTTGGACTCACTTGCACTTTTTAAAAAGTTTGGGAGTATAATTACAATTTCTTTTTTATATTTCTTTACATTTTATTTGTTTTATTTAAATTTGAGGATATATTGGTCATTTTACACTGAAAAATAGTGAAAATGATATTTTTCACACTGAAACGTTGAAATAAGGGCAAAAATGCAAAAAACAAAAATGAAATGTTGGGACGTTTTGCACACTCTCTATCAAACGTAGGGACGTTTTGTGCTAATAAGCCTTAGTTTTAATTCAAATGATACATGTATATATTTTTTAAATTATAATCAAACCTAAATTTTATTAAAGCCCTATCCTAATACTAAAACAGGAAACTTATTCCTATTCAAACTCTACCATTTGAAAACTTATTTTCATCCAACTTTCGATGGAAGCCGTCCACCTTCTAAATACACACAAAGGCTTCCTATTTGAAAATACATATGAAGATAACGGGTTAGACATAAAGCATTTACGTCTGGACGTAAAGTTTAACGTTTGGACATATGTTTTCATGAGTTTTCAATATTCTGTCATTGTCTTTAAAAATTTATTTCAGTCTATATATTTAGAATTTCAACATGTTTTTAATTAGAAAGTGACCCTTTATGAGTTATCTATCATATGCAACTGAAAACAGGTAGATCGGAGTCCCGTGGAATTTATTATAGCATTTTTAATAAACTGTGACGGTTAGATTCGGGAAACACAGACCTGCCTGTTTGAAAAATAATTTTGTGTTACAAATGTCGTCGTCGAGTTCCTAGATTTTTATTTGTACTTATATGTGTTATATACTCTCTGCTGAATTTTTATAAATGGTCTCCAAGGTTTGCTAGGTCAAGTAATTTTTGTAAACTCATTGTGCAACCGGAGAAATTTGTTTCCGTTTTTTTTTTTCCTAAAAACTCATTCCAAATCATTTTGTTCCATATTTTTCTAAATCAATATGTTGAAAACGGTTAAGACTTTACAATATTTTTCTAAATCTATATGTTGGTAACGCTTTGGGTTACAAAATTTGGGGCGTTATAGTTTGGTATCAGAGCATGGTTTACCTTTCTGTAGACTTGCAAAACATAAACTTGATTTCCAAAATTTTAGGAATCACGTGTCAAATAAAGTTTTTGAGTTACCGTCATGCTTGCCATTGCCGCAAATTGCCAACTTTGAGGTAAAGAAAGTTTTGAGAAATATATGTTGTGATATGACAATTGAAATGTTTATAAGTGATTGTATCTATTAAAATCACGAGAATTTATGTTTAAAGAAGAGAAGTTTGAAAATGTGATTGAGATATTTTAGAATTTTGGTAGATATTTTGAGAAGGTGACTAAATCATGAGTGTCTATTTTAGTAAAAGATACTAGAAACCCACCAAATCAGGCTTTGCATAATTGGTGTTGACCTTAAAAAATGGTCGAATAGAATCTCTGCCCTTTCCCTCCACGTGGACATCACATGTACACTAAACACCCCGTCAGGAGGCAAAGGCCGCCAGTTAAGAAAAAAGTCCGACGACCGTTTGCACTTCGACGGTCAAGTCAACTGCCGGACGAGGAAAAAAATGAGTGCAAGAAAAGAGACGGGATGGGGAATTTGGATAGGATTATAAAATCATATCATATAAGAAATGGATTCACACACACATATATATATATATATATATATATATATATATATATAGAAAATGGAAATGGGCCAAGCACGCTAATGGGCCTCGTCTAAGCCCAGCATCGTCCAAGCCCAATAGTAATATTTTATGGGTGTATCAATAGTCCCCCAAGTCTGAGTCGTACATTTATGTGCGGGTCGGACTTCGAAATATAGGATGTCAGTAGGTAAGGTTTTACAGATTGCCCAAAAGATGCAAGTAACTCCGATAAACGAGGACTTACGAATTACCTCGAAAATATGCTTCGATCATGAATAGACGAGGACTTACGAATTGCCTCGAGAATATAAACTACTATGAACTGCCTCAGAAAATGTATGTGCGCTCGCCTGAATAAGCGAGGGCTTACGAATTGCCTCGAAAATATCAACAGCTCGGATAAGCGAGGACTTACGAACTGCCTCGAAAGATGGATGTGCATATAATTTGTCGAAATTTCGACAGTATATCCTCTATAATATAGACCAAACCAATCTTGTAATACAATATAATATATCCACTGCACATAGACCAAATAAATTTGGGGTCCATTTACCCCTCATATCACTCATGACAATGAAGTGAATAATGACATCAAATTTCTTCAAGATATAATGTGTAGAAAGCTTATCATGACATGCATACTTGCACAACTCAGTGTAATAGTAGTGCTATAGTGAAACAATATATTGATAATGTAAGTAACGCGACATATGTACTGGCAGCAGTGAAAATAGTGTCCTGACATGCTAACAATGATGCGGCATGCGTACTTGATAGCAACAATATAATGCATATGCCAGCGTAATAATGTAATAATACCAAGATACAATAGTCCCCCAAGTCTGAGTCAAATATTAATATAATGGGCAGACTGAGAATATAGGCCACTGTGATGAAGTGATGTAGAGACGAGACTAAATATAAGCAACTGTGATAAGCTGATGCAGAGGGGGTGATCTGAATCTGAGTAGCAGAGGGGATGTTCTGAATCAGTAATGGCAGAGGCGATGATGCCCTGGACAAAAGTAGCATAGACGATGCTCTGAATCATAGTAGTAAAGGTGATGCTCTGAGTGTAAGTAGTAGAGGCAATGCTCTGAATCTGTAATAGCAGATGCGGTGCTCTGATGTAAGTAGTAGCGACGATGCTGCTCTGGATAGAAGTAGCAGAGGCGATGCTCTAGACAAAAGTAGCAGAATCGATGATCCGCTTCACCAAAAGTGGCACCCGCACCTCTCCTAATGAAGTGGATCCTCTGGACAAAAGTAGCAAAGGCGATGCTCTGGACAAAAGTGGCAGAGGCTATGATGCTCTAGAGAAAAGTAGCAGAGTCGATGCTCTGAGTGTAAGTAGTAGAGGCAATGCTCTGAATCTGTAATAGCAGAGGCGGCGCTCTGATGTAAGTAGTAGAGGCGATGCTGCTCTGGACAGAAGTAGCAGAGGCGATGCTCCGCTTCGTCAAAAGTGGCACCCGCACCTCTCCTGATGAAGTGGACACCCTTGAAGTAACCTCGTCCATGGGGGCGTATGCACCTTTGCAAGGGCTTCATGGTGTTTGATCCAGCCATGAAAAAAGCGTGTAAGAAGCGAGAAATAGACATCTCGGGAAGCCAGAAATAAGCATCTGGCGAATCCAGGAATAATCATCGGCGAAGTGGGGAATAAACCTCCCCCGAATAGTCAAACTATCGGAGTCTTACAAACTGGCCTCAAAATGACGAGGACTTTCAGCTCGGCTCAAAGATAGTGAGAAGCGAGGAATAAACATCTCGCGAAGCTAGTAATAATCATCTGGCGAAGCGGGGAATAAACCTCCCGCGAATAGTCAAACTATCGGAGTCTTACAAACTGGCCTCGAATTATAAGGACTTACAGTTCGGCTCTAAGATAGTGAGAAGCGAGGAATAAACATCTCGCGAAGCCAGTAATAATCATCTGGCGAAGCGGGGAATAAACCTCCCGCGAGTAGTCAAACTATCGGAGTCTTACAAACTGGCCTCGAATTATGAGGACTTACAGCTCAGCTCAAAGATAGTGAGAAGCGAGGAATAAACATCTCACGAAGCCAGTAATAATCATCTGGCGAAGCGGGGAATAAACCTCCTGCGAGTAGTCAAACTATCGGAGTCTTACAAACTGGCCTCGAAATGATGAGGACTTACAGCTTGGCTCGAAGATAGTGAGAAGCGAGGAATAAACATCTCGCGAAGCCAGTAATAATCATCTGGCGAAGCGGGGAATAAACCTCCCGCGAGTAGTCAAACTATCGGAGTCTTACAAACTGGCCTCGAAATGACGAGGACTTACAGCTCGGCTCAAAGATAGTGAGAAGCGAGGAATAAACATCTCGCAAAGCCAGTAATAATCATCTGGCGAAGCGAGGAATAAACCTCCCGCGAATAGTCAAACTATTGGAGTCTTACAAACTGGCCTCGAAATGATGAGGACTTACAGCTCGACTCGAAGATAGTGAGAAGCGAGGAATAAACATCTCTCGAAGCCAGTAATAATCATCTGGAGAAGCGGGGAATAAACCTCCCGCGAGTAGTCAAACTATCGGAGTCTTACAAACTGGCCTCGAAATGACGGGGACTTACAAAACATCTCGCGAAGCCAGTAATAATCATCTGACGATTTGTCTCTTACTTTTTCAAGGAACGAGAACTCCAAAATATCACTTCTTCCTTTATTCAAGGAACGAGGATTGCCTCTTCCTTTTTCAAAGAACGAGGATTTAGGATAATTGCCTCTACCTTTTTCAAGGAATGAGGCCTTCAAAAAATATGTTGACTCCGATAAATAGGAATCCACGTGCTAGGGCTCGCCTTCGAAGATGCGAGGTCTTAAATGTTACCTCAGACAATAGGGAATCATTTAAAATGATCAATATAGCCTTCGAGTAGGAGAGATCAGGGCGATGCATTTCGCAAATACATTATGTAGGCCTACCACTATTTCCAAGATATGAGGGCAGATATAGGATAATAACTCATTTATAGCAACTAAATTAAGTTCCATCACTTGATGTCAAACCACAAAATCAAATTTGATAATAAGCTAAAAACAATCATATTTTAGCTGTAGACGCCGGAAGAATAGCTCAAGGCAATATGAAGATAACCGAAGCGGAAGTATCATTGTGAAATGAAAAGGTTTTCCAATGGTATTCACATCAATTAATTCCCAGCATACCAAATAAAACATGGGAGGTATAAAAGCAGCCAAGTATAATGAATAAATCATTAAATCCCCAAGTAGCTATAACATGTATACCAATTTTTCACCTCATAAGCCATAATCATGGAAGCAACATTAAATTATTGTGGTCCTATAGGAATATTTATGACCAATAAATTGGAGCATTGAGTGGGCCAAAAGCTTTAGACAAAATGAGATACTATTAATGCCCAAGAGAAATAAATTTTTGCCATCCCAATTTCCATAACATGAAATAGCATCCCTTTTTAGTTTGTAAATCTGGAGGAAGGATTGCAGTAGCCCAAAAAATAAGCACATAAAGGGCCCAAGCATTTTGGGCCGAACGAGTAATGTGGCACAAGAAAAAATGATTTTGCTAGCCCAAAAAGGGTTTTTACCAAAAAGAAATTGGCTGACCGGCCTAATATCTTGAGAAATTTTAGTTATAGAGTGGGTTAGAAAAATTATAGTTTATTTTGCAAAATCTCATTTACCCATGCAAACAAGACATTCTGTAAAAAAGTTGAAAGGATGGGCTATGTAGTTTGGAAGAGCACGGTACCTCCCAGCCAGGTCTCCATCAAAATTAATTGCTTTCTACCAATGGACAAAAGTCGGAACTGTGGACTGAAGTTTTCCGGCGGGTTGCGGGCTGCCTCGATGGTGGTTGTCGGAGTGAACTTTAACCGAAGCTGGACAATGAACCGACAATTGCTGTAGCATTTTAAGGTGCCGAATTGAAGGTTGAAGTTACAACGGGAACCAACGTTCACGGAGGCTTCAGCAGTAGATGATAATTTTTTCATTTATGTGGATCCGGTTGAGCTAGGGACTTTCATTTGGTGTTCTTTTCAATTTTTCCTGATTGTTGTTTCTTTGTTGTTGTCTGCTACTCTGATTTTTGCCAGAAAATTTCATTTAAAATCTGCTTCCTATAGCCATTTTCTTTGCTGGACTTCTTCTTTGTTAATTGATGTTTTGTAATGCTGAAGCTCAAAATAAATGATGGCTTCTCTGTTGTGAATTTGGTGCCAGAAAGTGCTAGAGAAGTTCCATTTTCAGATTTGTTTGAAGTAGCTACTTTCATGGTGGGATTGAAACTAGCCATTTTTGTGACAAATTTTCTCAATCCGAGTTTCTTCCAACTCTTTTCCAGAAAGCTCATTTCCTCAAGGAGATCTTCAATACCCGTTTCTCTTCTATTTTTTGGGAATATTCGGTCACTGTGTTATTTTTTGGTTGATGAAATGCCCGAAAAAATTCCATTTTCCAGTGGCTCTTCTCCTCCATTTTTGGTCAAGGAACTGCCATTTTACCGTGGCTGTCTTTGCTTCTTCCAGTAGAAAATCGATCGGAAAAATTATATTTTCCGGTGGCCTTTTCGGTACGTGGTAAAACATGGTTAACGTACCGTTTTCCACAGAAGACGCCAATCTGTTGACCTCAAAAAATGGTCGAACAGAATCCCTACCCTTTCCCTCCACGTGGACATCACCTGCACACTAAACACCCCGTCAGGAGGCAAAGGCCGCCAGTTAAGAAAAAAGTCCGACGACCGTTTGCACTCCGACGGTCAAGTCAACTGCCGAACGAAGAAAAAAATGAGTGCAAGAAAAGAGACGGGAGGGGAAATTTGGATAGGATTATAAAATCATATCATATAATGAAATGGATTCACATATATATAGAAAATGGAAATGGGCCAAGCACGCTAATGGGTCTCGTCTAAGCCCAGCATCATCCAAGCCCAATAGTAATATTTTATGGGTGTAACAATTGGTATTACAGATATGACACGAATGATAAGAACTTGTAGAAAGATGATGGAATTTAGGAGAGATCCAACTCGTAGAAAAGCATTGATTAGACACTATGAGGATTATCAATGGGCCCGAGGCATGATATAGGTTGGCTTGTCCAGGAAATGTGGTGTTTATGGCTAAAGAATGGCAAATGTGTGCTAAGCATATCTACAACCAGCTTTGGAACACTGTCGTACCGAGGTTACATCGAGAGATTGATTAGGAGACAGTTTGCTCTAAGGTGAAGGCATGATGGGAGGCAATACGGAGGACAAAGCTCCATAACTTTATGCTCAATATCCAGCATGAGAGAGATATTGATAGTGTTGTACCACCTCTTAGCTCGGTTGATGAGGAGAAGTTATAGGATAGTATTTATCTTCTTTCCCAGTTAAGGATACTGAACAAGAAAGAATGGGAAGGTAAAGATTTTCTCCATGACACATGATGAGGTCGCCCAGGACTGAACGTGTTTACGTTCTTATTGATTCTAATACGACGCATTCGTTTATATCTGCGGCTTGCCTAGCCAAGATTAGCTTTTCATGTGAGAAAACTAGTAGTATCTTAGAAGTTAGTATGCCATCAAGAGGAATCATAGACAAAAATAAGATTGCTAAGGCAATATAAAGAGATGTTGGTGGGCTAGTCCTCGAGGCAAGTATGCATGACATATAATTAAAGGATTTGGACATTATTATGGATATGGACTGGTTAGGTAGTAATAGAGCCACAATTGTATGTTTCAAAAAGGGAGTGGTCTTCAAAAGATTTGGAGAGAAAGAGTTTAAGTTTTACAGTTCAAAGATTAGGGCACTCTGCTGTTTTATCTCGGCTATGTAGGTGGATAGGTTATTGAGGAAGAAAAGTTGCCAAGGGTATCTTCTCAGTCTCACAGGTGTACCATTAGAAGAGACAACATTTGATAAGGTGCCTGTTGTGCAAGAGTACAATGACGTATTTCTTGATCACCTATCGAGAGCCCCATTTGATAGACAAGTAGATTTTACAATAGATCTGATACCTAGAGTTATACCGGCGTTTGAAGCTCTATATCTGATGGCACCAAAAGAACTATAGGAGTTAAAGATGTAGTTGGATGAACTTCTAAAAAAAGGCTTTATCAGATCAAGCGTGTCTCCATGGAGAGCTCAGTACTTTTTGTGAAAAAGAATGATGGAACGATAAGAATGTGTATTGACTAACGAGGGCTAAACAAGCTCTATGCCGTCTCCCAAGAATTTAGAATTTATTTAACCAATTGAATGGTACAACCATGTTTTCAAATATTGATTTGAGGTCAGGCTACCATAAACTAAAGATCAAGCCGAGTGATATACCTAAGACTGCAGTTAGGACTCGCTATGAACATTATGAGTTTACAATTATGTCATTTGGGCTTACTAATACCCCTATTGTATTTATGGATTCGAAAAATAGGGTATTTCACCAGTACCTAGACATGTTCATTAATGTGTTTATTGATGGATGACAAACTAGTGTATTCGAGATCAGAATGAGGATTAAGATAGCTCAGGATTTCCAAAAGAGTTACGCAGATAAGAGAAGGAAGAACTAAAATTTGAGGTTGGAAAGAAAGTATTTATCAGGGTTGCCACACAAAGGGGATACTACGATTTGGAAGGAAAGTTGAGACCTAGATTTATCGACTCGTTTCAGATCCTCAAGAAGGTTGGAAATGTAGCATATCTTTTGGCATTGCCACTTGAGCTATCGGTAATGCAAGACACAATACATGTTTCTATATTGAGAAAGTATGTCCACAATCCAAGTCGCGTGGTTTATATTCAGTCATTGGATGTGCAGATTGATATGATTTACGAAAAAGCATCTGTAATGGTTTTAGAGAGGAAGGTACATGTTTTGAGAAATTGAGAAGTGTCATTAATCAAAGTCCAGTGGGGGTAGACATGGGGAAGATGAGGCTACATGAGAGAAAGAAGCACTTGTTTTTGCTAAGTACCTAGATTTCCTTAACCAAGTAGATTGAATTTCGAGGACGAAATTATTTTAAATGGGGAGGATTGTAGCTACCGAAAACAAAATCTCATTTATTTCATTTTGGTACGTTTGGTTGATTTTGAAATGTTGAGAGATTAATATGAAAATAAGTTTTGACGTTGTTAATTTTTTTTTTTTTTATTCAGTCAAATGATCAAGTATTCATTTAGCGAGAATTTCCCTATCAATTTTGGGCTTGTTTCGAAGCTCATATTAAATGACGAATTTTAGACTCGAGAAAAACGTTATTTCAGATAAGTTATGCCTAAGTTATTGTAGTTGAAAATATGTCACGTTTAACTAATGTTAATCAAGCAATTAACATTTTGGCAGCCACATGTGTCACTATCATTCGAATTGAACATTTTGATTTTTTTTTTTAAATTTGAATTTATTAGATTTCCATTTGAATTCCTCGCTATCCAACTAACCAATTTGATCTTTTATTATTTGTGAATTAGGATGAAAGTTATTTGGGATTTGTTATGTGTGATTTAATTATGCAATTAAAATTAAAATAGAATTTGGATTAAGTTAGTTTTGGAATCGTAGCAAATCCTAAACTCAAAATATATTCAGACTCCTTATATTTTCAAAGATCAACTAATACGTGTTTAGTTTTAATTCAAATGATACATATATTTTTTTTTTAAATTATAATCAAACCTAAAATTTGTTAAAGCCATATCCTAATACTAAAACAGGAAACTTATTCTTATTCAGACTCTACCATTTGAAAACTCATGTTCATCCAACTTTCGATGATAGATGACTTCCTTCTAAATACACACAAAGGCTTCCTATTTTTATTCTTCAAGGGGCAAGTTCGGGGCGGGGCATCTCCGTCCTGCCCCACCCTGACCCGACCTGAGACAAGGCGGCGATCCCCGCCCTGCTCCGCCCGCCAACTCGTAGTGGCGGGACAGGTTTTTTTTGCCATCACTATCACGAATTAAGGCAGGATTCCTACACTAAGTTGATCTTTATATGAATTTAATTTTCATTCATACATGTTATTCATTATGTTTGGTCATGAAGTATGTGAAATGCCTTTAATGGTTTTTCTTGAATGTCAATGTCAGGAGATTAGATGTTTAATTGATGGTCGCATAGGCTCATCAAAACCAAATTATGTGTTTAACTAATGATCGCAGAAGTTTATCGGAACTTTAAAAGATTATATGTTTAACTGATAGTCACATAGGCTCATCAAAACTTTAAGTAGATCATTTGATCATTGATTTGCTTATTCATGAAGGCAATATATAAGAATACATGATTAGATGCATAATTATTATGTATATAATATGGGTAGCCTACTGAATATTTCTTTGAGACGCTCATTCCTATCTAATACTTTCAGAGTAATTGAAGATCCTGCTGTGGCTCAGCATGAATGTCATATTTATCTTAGAGAAATTAATTTTCTTATATTTTAGGCTATTACTTTCAACATGTGTTAATTAGAAAACGACCCTTTATGAGTTATCTATCATATGTGATTGAAAACATGTCGATCGGAGTCTCGTGGAATTTATTATAGCATTTTTAGTAAACCGCGACGATTAGATTCTGGAAGCACATACCAACCTGTTTGAAAAATAACTTTGTGCTACAGCCTACAAATGTCATCGTCGAGATCCTAGATTTTTATATATTGTACTTATATGTGTTATATACTCTCTGCTGAATTTTTATTAAGTGGTCGTCAAGATTTGCTAGATCAAATATTTTTTTGTAGACTCATTGTGAAACCGGAGAAAACTGTTTCCGCTAGCTGTTTTTTTCTATAAGCTCATTCCAAATCATTTTGTTCCGTATTTTTCTAAGTTTATACGTTGAAAATGGTTAAGACTTTATAATATTTATTAATAAATTCAAATTTTAAAACTTTTCTTAATCACGTAGGAAAAATTTACGATAAAAAATTTAGATTTGGTCACGCTTCGTGTTACTGAATTTGGGGCGATACAGTTAGCCACGTGATCTGAATTTTGAGGTCAACGGTATAACATTACTCAAGTTTTCAATCTCTCAATTAAGCTACTAACCCAGGCTGAGTGACACCCTCTTGACAGGGTTTCAAAATGTCCCACGTGTGTGGCTTATTTATTTGGAGGGAAACTATCACACGTGCTAGAGAGAGTGAGGTGTCGCGATTTTTAGTAAATAAAAAAATACACCAAAGCAGTGTGTGTTTTGCCTCGAGAAAAAGACGACAAACGAGAACTGAAAGAAATAAGCCATAAAAAGTTTCACTCCTCATTCAATCTTTTGGCGTGGCAATCTTTCCGGCAGCTGAAATTCCGATAGTTGTAAATCGGGAAAAAAAGCCGGATTTGAAAATACGGTTGATTTTCCAGATTTAATCACGTTAGAATCCGATTTGGGGCAAGATTATTTGGTGTAACACATCCGTTAGCAACCGGTCCGGCGAAGAGGAGAAAAGACCCGTTAGTTCGTAAGCTATTTTCCATGTTTTGATGTTCGAATGTTTGTTTGTAAGGATATTTACATCCTTTTGCTTTTCTCCTTGCTGACAGGTGCCTTCCTCCTGTGTAGCCGGATTTCTTCACTGAAAGGGAAGTGAACGCTTATGTGCAGATTGCTTGGGTAAGTGGTTGTAAAAATATCATACTCCAACGTTTCTTTCAAGATTAATTCCCCAACTTACGTTAATCACATGAATAGACATTTATTGGAATCTAAGATATATGTCTCGTTTATAATTTTTTTTTCTTTATCAGAAACTTAACATGCCTCCTATCCATTTGTAAGCTAAACTGAGGAAATAATATTGGTAGAATAGGCTGATTCAGCTTGAATAGACATTTATTGGAAGCTAAGATATGTGTCGTTTATAATTTTTGTTCTGTATCAAGAACTTAACATGTCGTTTATATCCATTTGTAAGCTAAACTGAGCTAAGATATTAGTAATATTCATTGGAAATGTAAAGCTGAAAATTATACACAATCTCATATCAATTTTTAGCTACCTATCGAAGTGTCATGAACTGTATTACTCAATTTCAGTGGTTATGGTATTGCAGCCGAAGACATTATGGGTGAAGTGTCAAATGAGCATGATGATGTTCTGGTGGAAGAGGATGACGAGGACGGGACGGACTCCGTGAACATAGTTGAAGGGAAAACCTCATTGGGAGACATTGTGATTGTACCCGAGGTGGGTATGCAGTTTAATGATGTGAAGGACATGTTTGACATGTATAAAAAATATGCATACGCCGTTGGTTTTCCCGTTAAGAAAAGAAACTCGAAGAGGGGGAACGATGGAGAATTGCGATATGTGACACTGACGTGTAGCCGTGAAGGTCGAAGAGTTGGTAATACTAGTGAATCTTTGAAACCACATCCAACTATTTAGGTGGGCTGTAAAGCTAGAATCTCTGCATCTATAGATATATATGGAGTTTGGAGAATTAACACTGTCCACCTCGACCACAATCATGAAACGAGTCCGTCGAAGTCGAGGTTATTTCGATGCAATAGAGAGTTAAGTGCACATGTGAAACGCAAGCTACAAGTAAATGATTTGGCAGGAATTCCATTGCATAAAAGTTACAATTCTGCAGTCGTAGAAGCGGGTGGATATGAGAACATGAGTTGCGTGGAAAAGGATTGTCAGAATTACATTGAAAAAGTGAGACGATTAAAACTTGGAGAAGGAGATGCAGCAGCAATACAATCATATTTTTCAAAAATGCAAGCACATTGCTCGGGATTTTACTTCAGCATGGATTTGGACGAGGATTCGCGGCTGAGAAATGTGTTTTGGGCAGATAACCGTTGTAGGCAAGCGTATAAAGAGTTCGGCGATGTAGTTACATTTGATACTACTTACCTCACAAACAAGTATGACATGCCTTTTGCCCCGTTCGTTGGCGTCAATCATCACGGACAATCAACACTGCTTGGTTGTGGTTTGGTATCGAACGAAGACACAAATACTTTCGTGTGGTTGTTCAGAACATGGCTTCAGTGTATGTACGGTAAAACACCTCTTGGTATAATTACTGATCAAGACAGAGCGATGCAAAATGCAATCAATATCGTCTTCCCGAACACAAGACATAGATGGTGTTTGTGGCACATTATGAAGAAATTGCCTGAAAAATTCGGATACCACGAGGATAAGACATCGATATTTCGGGCAATACATGCATTGGTTTACGATTCCCATTTTACTCAGGAATTCGAAGAAGGTTGGGCTGCTTTCATTGATACATATGCCTTGCAAGATAACGTTTGGTTGTCTGGACTGTATGAGAATAGAGGCCGTTGGATTCCTTGTTTTCTGAAGACTAGTTTCTGGGCAGGGATGTCTACTACACAAAGGAGCGAGAGTATGAATGCATTCTTTGATGGGTATGTCCATTCCAAGACCTCTTTGAAACAGTTTGTGGAACAGTATGAACGAGCGTTGCGTAGTAAAGTAGAAAAGGAGTTCCAAGCTGATTTCAAGTCATTTTCACAAATGTTACCGTGTGCGACACAGTACGAAATGGAGTGGCAACTCCAAGCAGTTTACACGATTTCAAAATTCAGAGAAGCTCAGGAGGAGTTCACAAGGAAAGTTTACTGCGATATCATTTCTACTTCGGATGGGCACGCTGGGAGGATGTATGAGGTACGGGAGGATGTCATGTATGAGGGGCACCGTAAGAAAAAAAATTTCCTCGTCGTGTTCGACGGATAGAGTTGTAATATTGTTTGCAGCTGTCACTTGTTTGAGTTTCGAGGAATAGTTTGTCGGCATGCGATTGCAGTATTGATCCGTTGTGACGTCACATTACTTCCAGAAAGGTACATACTACGGAGATGGAGGAAAGATGTGAGTAGAGCACACATGAGGGTGGTAGTGAATTACGATGGTTTGGAAAGTTCTCCAGAACAGTTGCGATATGACGACATGTGTCGCGCTTTCGTTCAAGTTGCGGACCTTGCAGCAGATGATGAAGGCCGATCACGTGTGATTATAGACTGGATAAAACTTCAATGTAAAGACCTTATGACATCAAGAAAAGTGTGTAGTGGTAGAAATGCCATCCCGCATCATACTCCGCAATTCACGGCTGAACAGTGCACCATATCTCAAAATAATGACATTGTTATCGTACGTGATCCAAAATCGTCGCGTACAAAGGGGGCGCCGAAGAAAGTTCGGAGAAAGGGTCCATTAGAATCAAGGTCCAACAAAGCCAATGTATGTTACCACCTTAGACTGTGAGCTTCAAATGTGTCGAAAAATTAATACTAACTATGTTCGATCCACATTCAGGTGAGTACGACATCAACCAAAGGGAAGAGACCAAGAATGAGGCAAGGCGAAGCGCCCGACAATATAGCGGAGAGTGTTGTGGACAATCAAGTATTTCAATCACAACAATATTCTGTAACGACACCATTCCCGTTATCACATTATCCCATCGCAAGCCCATTATCCCTTCCGACTTTGATACCTCCGTCGTCATCAAATCTTATTTACATTTCACAATGTATGAAAAGTGGACGACATTTTTACAAGAATGTATAGTTATTTGAAATTAATCACATTTCATGTTCTTATGTGTTGTAGGTGAATCGATGCCGTACTACCATCCCCATTTACCGGACAAAGAATAGAAGGTTCATAGGGGCTTTTTTGGTTCACTAGTTTGACTGGTATTGTGTGTAGCACTTTTTTGTATTCTTTGTAGCACATTTTTGGTTACCTAGTTTGATTGATATTCTCTGTTGCTGTTTTCTGTATACTATGTGAATTAATTGTGAGTTAACTAGTTTGATTGGTGTTATTTGCAGCACTTTTGTGGCCCGGCATACCATGCAAAATTCACTAATTTGATTATGTCCAGTAGTTATGGCCCGGCATACCTAAAAAAAATGGCTTCGATGATTCGTTGTCCCACCTTTTGGCCTGGCATACACAGCAAAAATGGCTTCTTTGTTGCACTTTTTGGCCCGGCATACCCAGCGCTCTTTGCCCATGTCAAGTTCAGTTGCTGTTCGAATACTGGAAAATTTCAGTTGCTGTTTGAGAATGAGGGAAATGCAAGATTAAAGGGATATTTCAGTTGATCTTTGTAAACGTTAATATGCTTTCCTCAAATGCGGTTTGATTTGTACACATATATTTCACTATGTTTTGAATTAGTTGTGAATCAACAGTATCACTTTTAATTGTAGCTACATTTTGCAATTTTACATTTTCCTACTTAGAATGTAGTTGGTAATAATATTCCTACTTATACAAAAGATCGTGTCACCATTTGGTCACTAAAAAAAAAAAAAAACCACAGTTGTCACTACAGTAAAGAAATAACCGTCTTTTATTTGCAGTCTCCTTCACCACGAAACATTTCTCAAATCCATGTTAGCACAATGGGCATCGGCGTTTCCGTGCGCATTTGACAAAGTAGTGGCTTTTAGATCTACAACTATGACATATTCCAACATTCCTTCCGGCCATTCTGCGATGGAAATAAACCACATATCATTGAAGGGTAGAAACACTTAGCAAACATCATAATGAACATACAAAAGGTAGACACATAAACAAAACATGTCTCGATGATGTTCGAAGATGAAAAACAATGGCACGTAAACAACAATTGTAATTCCATAACACAGACATCTTCACCACATTCACTGTAACGACACTTTCTTCTCCATCCACTACCATGAAATTCTCGAAATAATATGTAGCTCTCCAACATAAATTGTCGACATTTCATTGATGTATGTCACTTTCATTAAGATTCCAAACAAAGTCAACATACAATATAACGTACTAAATTAAGATGCAGGGGATATGTGAATTAACATACTAAACACTACTTCAATAACCCATCTTCATTGACGGAGAAATTACAAATCCAAAATGGAATTGCATTTCATTCATTAATATGTTCCTTTAAGATGCATGGGATTACACCTAAATTACAAAATTCAGTTACATAGAGATGGATGCGCAGAGACATATTCGGAGATGACGAATTGAAATTAAAAAAGGTACTGATAAATATTAGAATCAGACCAAAAAAAAAAAAAAAATAGGGACTAGAGCACTTTACCATGGATTCGAATTATACGGTCAAAGGGAGTCGAGCACAAATAAGCGGATAAAGATAAAACGGGGAAAATACGGTTTGCCCATATCTAATGAACTATAAAATTGTTAAAGTAATCTTACTTTTTATCTACGCCGTGAAAGGCAGCCGGATTGAGCAGAGGAAAGTTCAAGTATCGTACGACCTTCAAAATCGTCCGATGGCTGTGTTGAGGGAAGCTCTGCCGGAGGAGGGACGATACCTTACATTGGTGTGGACGGTGGGTGTCAACGTGTTGCCGGAGAAGAGGGGCTGCGTTTGTTATGGCGGTGGGTTGTGGATTTTGGGGAGGAGTCGTGAGTTTGGGGGAAGAGAGGGATTTCTTTTATTTGTCTTTTTTTGTAAGTGACTGCCACGTCATCCGCCACATCGGCCGGGATTTAGTCGGTTAGTTAGCCTGGGCGTGTAGCGCGATTCATCTCTCAAAAGTTTAGTGATGAGTTGAAATTCTAACACAGAACACAGTTTTCCACGAACAACATACCGAATAGCTTGCCTCAAAAATACTGACAGCTGTTCTCTCTCTTCAAGAGCCGTTATTACGCGTAGCGTGGAGAATTAAACCGTGAAGAGGCGCCCACAAAGAATACTGTTTCAATTTGAACATCTCAATCTCCGATTGATTCCTCTTTGGACTCGGTTTTCACTCGGATTCTCAATCCAACCCACTTTTCTCCTCTACGCTGCCACTCATATAATAATCATCCATTCCTTAGAAGTCAAGCAAGAATATAACCCATTACCTTCCTCCTCTACCCTTTTCTTTCTGCTACACACTTTTTCTCTTTTTCTATAGCCCTCGCCACTCAGAAATTGCGTGTGCCCTGTATTGTATTTTTAAAATTTCAAGCTTCTGTGCTGCAATTCGAAGAATTATTCATATTATACTGATTTATGTTTACAGAGACATGGCGACAATCCGCCTTCGTACCAGCAAAAATGAATACATAGCTGATCCCGATGATAATGAAATTGGGATTTTTCAGTCTTTTGACGATACAGGTGACATCCCTAACCCTTTTGGCGAGTTGGGTCTTGACCTATCACCGTCGGAGCTCAGGGAGACCGCCTACGAAGTCCTAATCGGAGCCTGCCGGAGCTCTGGGGCCGGTAGACCACTCACTTACATCTCCAGTTCAGAAAAGACCACTGAGAGGTCGCAGTCGATGACGTCGTCTTCTTCTCCGTCTCTTCAGAGGTCGCTGACGTCGTCTGCGGCAAGCAAGGTTAAGAAGGCTCTAGGGCTGAAATCCTCGTCGAAGAAGAAGAACGAGGAGGATTCCCAGTCAGCGAGTCAGGGGATCGGTAATTCTGTGAGAAAGAGAGCAGGGACTGTTGGTGAGCTGATGAGGGTCCAGATGAGGGTTTCGGAGCAAATCGATTCCAGAGTCCGACGAGGTTTACTCAGAGTTGCCGCCGGGCAGGTTAGAATCGGAATTTCACATTTGATTGCTCGGGAAATTGTTCAATTTCTACACTATTTTATTCTACATTTGAGGCAGTAGAAATTTTTTACTGTCTTGAGTGGAAATTACTTATTTTTTTATCAGGTGATCATGAAAAGGCATACTGTGTGTGTGTGTGTGGGGGGGGGGGGGGTGAGAAAGAGGAACTGTGAGGAAACAAGTTTAAATCATTCAATTACAGCCTTTTTTTCTTTTGTTATCCGATGTGATAAACTTTCACGAGTTTAAAGAACAACTTAGGCGAGATTGATTAGCATAAATTGATAGAATGCATGATGACCATTTGGCTTGCAATATGTTAATAATTTGGTGTCCTCTCCTATTTTTCATTTATCAGCTTGGACGACGTGTTGAGTCTGTGGTTTTGCCATTAGAGTTATTGCAACAGTTCAGATCCTCGGATTTTCCTAGTCTGCGAGAATATGAAACATGGCAGAGGAGAATCTTGAAAATACTCGAAGCTGGACTTCTTTTGCATCCGCACATGCCTCTTGCAAAGACAGAAATGGCCCCTCAACAGCTTCGGAAGATCATACGTGGAGCTGCAGATAAACCCATAGAAACGGGTAAGCATAGTGAACCAATGCAAGTTCTCCGCAATGTTGTTATGTCTCTTGCTTGCAGATCATTTGATGGTTCTGTGTCAGAAATATGCCACTGGGCAGATGGAATTCCTCTGAATATTCACCTTTACCAAATACTCCTGGAATCCTGCTTTGATGTAAACGACGAAACATCTGTTATTGAAGAAGTCGATGAAGTATTAGAACTTATAAAGAAGACATGGTTAATCCTTGGGATAAACCAGATATTACATAATATTTGTTTCTTTTGGGTCTTATTTTGTCGATATATTACAACCAGTCAACTTGAAGATGACCTCCTTTTTGCTTCTGTTAATATGCTGTTGGAAGTGGAAAAGGATGCAAAAGCAACAGAGGATCCAGCATACTCAAAGATTTTAAGTTCTACACTGAGTTACATATTGGGTTGGGCAGAAAAAAGGCTTATTTCATACCATGCTACCTTTTATAGGGGCAATATTGACGTAATGCAAAGTGTTTTATCTCTTGGGGCATCAGCAGCCAAAATATTGGCAGAAGATGTCTCTCATGAGTATCGAAGGAAAAGAAAAGAAGTTGATGTAGCATATGGCCGGGTTGACACTTACATCAGGTCATCTGTGCAGAATGCTTTTTCTCAGGCAAGTTCAAAGAAAAGAATTTCTGACTAGTTTCAGCAAACCGTCTTTTTGATACTTGATAAATGTTTTCCTATCTTCTCCTCTTTTGAAAGAGCCATTGAAATTCTTTTTTGGTTCCTTAACTCTGTCCGATTCTTTAAACATTGTTCATCACTGAGTTAGTCCATCTTCTCTGTATAATAGTATGGTGGTTCTATTTCATTGCTATTCTGATTACTCAGATGATTTTCATTTATTTCGAAGCCTTGAATGTGTTGTCTGTTTATTCCCCTATAATTTGATTAAGGCCATAAATAAAAATAAAGATTTCCTGATGTGTGTGCATCTTTCTTTTTTGATCTTGAATATTCTTTTACTTGTGAATTTGACTCAAGGTCCTGTTTGCTATTATGAAGACAGGAAAAAGACAAGGTCATCTCAAGCAGGCAGTCTACTAAATATCAGCAAAATCCTCTTCATGTCCTTTCCATCCTTGCGCAAAACATCTGTGACCTGGCCTTCAATGAGAAGGAAATATATAGTCCCGTGTTGAAACGATGGCACCCTTTAGCAACGGGTGTAGCTGTTGTTACTCTTCATACTTGCTATGGAAATGAGCTTAAGCAATTTGTTACGGGTATAAGCGAATTAACTCCTGAAGCTATACAAGTGTTGCTATCTGCTGAAAAACTGGAAAAGGATCTTGTAGAAATGGCTGTTGCTGATTCAGTTGACAGTGAAGATGGTGGTAAGGCAATAATTCAGGAGATGATCCCTTACGATACTGAAGCTGTGATTGCAAACCTGGTGAAGTCCTGGATACATACAAGAGTAGACAGACTCAAACAGTGGGTTGATAGAACTCTGCAACAAGAGGTCTTTTTTTTTTTTTCCTTCTCCTTTTGCTCCTTCAATTAGCTTTTCAATTGACTATATCCAAGCTGAAATATAGAATAATCTGTCCTAGAGTAAGGTTCTTGTTATATATAGTTTGGAATCAACAAAATTTTAATATTTTTTGGAATGGATAACATGTTGGTGGCAATCTATATGACACTAAAACAGATATGATAAGTTACGGTTTTTTTTTTGGCTACCTGATCGAGATTGAACCAAGAATATGCATAGGGGATAGAAATTTTGTAGTTGTATATTTCAAAGTAATAAATTTTCAGGTTTTCTTACTATTTTGATTAGTAGATATACCCATTACTTTGGATGCCTATATGTTGGGTTATCCTTTTTGGATAGTACTGGTTTCATCCCCTTTCTTTGTGATTGAATTAATTGCTTGCTCTGTCTATTGGTATAATGATATAATTTATATCTATATACACTGGAAAATCTTGGTTCCTCAAATTCATACTTCTGCAATATAATTGTATCCCTTGTATTGTTTATTCTGTTAAAATTTCATAACAAGGTGAATTTGTTTGCATTAAACTGCCAGCTGCACCTGCTAATGTTATTTTTAACCTCTGATAAGTTTTTGGTTTCAAATCAAAGGTAAAAAAATGTGATGCTGGAAAATGCCATGTTTCCATCCTCAATATTTGAACAAAGTTTTGTGCTAGCCTTGATGATTGTGCACCTATCTTTTTTGGAATTGTAGTAAAAATTTCAGGATCGTGTTAATTTGCAACAGTGTGATCTGTGTTTTGCATCTGATGACATAGATAGTGATGAAGTGACTGTAAGAAGGTTCTTTGACAGGCACACAAAAAACTTCCAATATGTAGCCCCCCTTAACTGCCTACACCACCCCATTCAATCGAACCCTTCTAAAACCCCTCTCCCCACCCCCACCCCAGAAAAATGGAAAATAATTGACTAATAATTATATATATAAAACTTGCAATTCAATAGGACAACCTGTTGAAGTTCACTTCCAGTTCGTTTATAATACCATGGAAATAAATAAAAGTGTGAACAACTTGTTATAGGTTTGGGACACTCAATCAAATAAAGGGAACTTTGCTCCCTCTGCTGTGGAAGTTCTACGTATTCTAGATGAGACTTTGGAAGCATTCTTTTTGTTGCCAATACCAATGCATCCAGTTTTGCTTCCTGAGTTGGTCAGTGGTCTGGACAAATGCCTTCATAGCTACATCATAAAGGCAAAATCTGGCTGTGGTAAATAACTAACTATTGAATTCAATATAGCTGTTCAATTGTCTTGTATTTTGCCCTATAATTATTAATTGTTTTTTTTTTTTTTCCTGAAGGATCTCGCAGTACCTTTGTTCCAAACTTGCCTGCTCTGACCCGATGTTCTACTGGTTCTAAATTATTTAAGAAGAAAGACAGTTCACATATAGGTTTATGGAAGAAATCGCAGGTAAGCACTACAACTGGGGATGGCTCCTTTAGCATAACACAACTATGTGTTCGCATTAATACCTTGTATAACATCCGAAAAGAGTTGGATGTTCTTGAAAAGAGGACAATTTCCAATCTGAGTAATAGTGGATTTGTTCATGACGATAATGTTGGGAATGGCAAGTTAGAGGATTCAGTAACTGGCTGCATCGAAGGGATACAGCAACTTTCTGAGGCAACTGCATATAAGGTCGTATTTCATGATCTGAGTCATGTTCTTTGCAACTATCTCTATGTTGGAGGGAGTACATCATCCAGGATTGAGCCTTTTCTTCAGGAGCTGGAGCAATGTTTAGAAAAAGTGTCGGTAACAGTTCATGACAGGGTTCGGACACGGGTAATAACTGAAATCATGAAAGCTTCTTTTGAAGGTTTTTTGTTGGTTTTGCTTGCTGGAGGACCATCTCGTGCCTTTACTCTGCAAGATGCTGCATTGATAGAGGAAGATTTTAAGTTTCTTATGGATCTGTTCTGGTCCAATGGAGATGGTTTGCCAGCTGATTTGATAGATAAGTTCTCTGTTACTGTAAGAGGCATTCTTCCACTTTTTCATATGCATACTGAGAACATTATCGAGCAATTCAAAACCATAATTTTAAACAAAGATGAAGCTTCTGCCAAATCTAGGCTTCCATTGCCTTCGATGTCAGGTCAATGGAGTCCAACTGATGCGTACACAATTTTGCGTGTTTTGTGTAATCGGAATGATAAGATGGCAACAAAGTTTCTGAGGAAGACGTATAGTTTACCAAAAAAGCTATAGCAAAAAACTGTACAGGGATCTTTTTCTTCTGGAAGAGTGAACTGCACGGCCGGAGCCAAGGCTCAACCTTTGACATTGCCCCTGTAAAGAAACCTCTATATTGATATTTATTTATTTTTTAACTTTAGCTTATGAAACTGGAAAGGCCTAACTTGTTTTTGTAACTCCATATAGTTTTGTTAATTTTGTGCCGCAGTGTGCATATGCTCTTCTTTGCAGTAGTAAATTCTGATACCTTTAATATGTTTCTGTCTCTGAGATCTCACACCCTCAAATTGTAACTTTGTCACCTATGGGAATGACAATTTTCTAAGAATGTTATATGTATTTAACTAAAAAAAATAAGATTTTGTAGCTAAAAAAGATCCCCAACAATTTGCATCTTGTTCGACGTACCGTCGTAAGAATTCTTTATTAGCTAAGGGATTGATTGATACGATGAGATAAGGGTCTAGATCATAACAATACTAATTTGGCACTACAGTTGTCTTTACCAATCATACTACATGTACATCATCTTTTATATTATTGTTTATATTGTATCACGTGACAACACACCATTGGACAGTTTAAAAAAAAAAAAAAAAAAATCCCGCCCATATTTTTTTAAAACAAAGGGTATGTCATTGAGAATGTAATCCAATGAATATACATTTAGTGGTTGTTGCGTTTACATGCTCTATATCAGAACGGTCATTCCGTTGACCAAAAGGATCAACTTGGATAAATCAAAATCGTAAAAGTTCAGGCCCTGTTGTATTGAAGGTTTCTTGTTTGTGGACTAGGAATACTTTGGTTATGGTTGCATATCGTCTCGCATGTACACCAGGGGCTGATTATTAGCTACGAGTTGATTGGCGCCAACCCGAGGCATGTTTCCAGGTGTCATCATTGCTGCCCAAGCATGGTTTCTTCGAGCAAATTGATGTCCTAATTGAAGGGCAAGCTGATGAGCCTCCGAAACAATAACTCGGGCAAACATGTTAAGAATATCTTGGAATTTCTTCTGTTGCGTGCAACCAATCCAAGAATTCCTCCACATCAATCCCTTCATGAGATTCAGGAAGGTCGAATTTGAACCCAGATTCTCACTGGCGCCATTCTGGTTCCGTGTCATCGAACCGATTTTCCAACTTCATGCACTTAAAACTTCAATGGACTGATAAATCAAAGTTAATCTATCTTCACCAGATCTGATAAGTGTGTTTCTGCACACTTATTTATACTTAAATATACTTATTATTGATAAAAATGAGCGAATTTCTACTCACAATTATGTAATTATTGCGTTTGTAGATAAAAATCACCAAAACGAAAGAGAACAAGACAAAATGAGGAAACATAGATTAAAGGTGTGCAAAATTGTGAATGTGGGGACCACAGTGAACAAAGAAAAAAGTTGAAGGATATTGGATGCAATTTATAAAGGGCATAATTGATATGAAAATCAAAACTCGAGGACTAAATTGTATAAGATCAAAGTTGAGGAACCTGTCGTGAAATTACCCAGGGGACTTGGCTGCAAAATTAGAACAAAAAATTGATTTTGGACAGAAAGTTGGCGCCTAGGCGCCACTTTTAAAAATTTAGGGATCCAATGAGAATATATCTAAAGATTTGGAGAAATATTTGAGGAGGTCAAAGCCAAGTTTCAAATAAGGTTTTTATCTATAACTTTGTAATTTCTCAATTATTTTGCAATATTTATATTGTATTGTTATAAATATTCTCATTTTTATCATTTGTATAAAATGGACTAAGTATTTTTGTTGGGATTTATGGTTGAAGGTTAATATAGCTTTAATTAATTTTAATATTTTTTCTTTTAATGTTAAAATGCTTATTTTCATGTGTATTTATTATTGTGTTGAATATCTTTCATTTATTTGACCATTAAATAATTGAGTTGAGTGATTTGTACTTCATTCGAGAGAAGATTGTACATTTTAGACCAAATAGTAAATGCTCTAGGTTTGTGTAGGGAATAACGATATACTCATAACTTTAGGTGACCCGTTGAGCTATTTTCACAAATATTTAAAGAGATTGTTTAGTTTTAATCGACATGAAGATATAGTAGGTTAACCAATCAATTAGGGTTAATTTTGCTCGAGAGAGTTAATTAACTAAATTTGAAAAATCGGATCTAACATAGTAAATGAGTAATTTATTAATTGGCTTGGAGAGAAATTAATTAGGTGACGGTTAAATGAAACCATGAATCACAATCAAGTTTTTCCTCCGAAATTCTCAAGTGTTTATGTTTTCTTATTTTGTAAATTTTAGTTAATTTTCCTTATTTTTCAATATCAAATTTTATTGTACATTTGTTTTTATTGTTAAAATTAAATTGACTAAAGTTGTGTAATCAAAAGTAAACATTCATCGATGGATCGACAAACCGAACTCAAAAAGTCCACTTTATTACTCGAACACAACCCGTTCACTTGCTGTATATAATTTTAGCAAACAAGTTTTTGGCGGCATTGTCAGAGAATGTTTTTACTTTGATTATCAATTTAGTTAATTTTAGTTTTGACAATTTCTTTTTATTTCTTTTAGTTGTTTTTATTATTTTTAATATTTGGTCAACCCCCACATTTTTAATTTGTCTTGTATTGGTATTTTCTCATTTTACTTTTCAGTTATAGTTGCATTATTCCAATATTAGTAAAGTAACAAAGTGTTTGTAATGTCTAATCTCTACATTGACTATTAAAATATGCTTGAATGTCTAAGATGTGAAATTTGTCAAGCAATGCATTGTACATGGCAATGCTTGTATTCGTGCACCAATGCCTCAATGTCGAAACTTTTTTGGTTTGAACAATAATTGAAATGTAGAAAACAAGCACTAGACAATTTCGATGATAGTTACATGCTCGATGGAGATTATGTACTAGACGATTGAGATGAGGACATCAAGCTAGTGGGAGATGATCCTCCCTTATTGAATGAGAATGTAGTTGCAAGTTATTATCTTGAGATTACCAAGTTGGATGAAGATGACATTCATATTGGAGATTACAAATATTGGGATGGATTTCAAAAGTGGGGGTATAATCCACTCGACGGAGTTAATAGGAAAGACATGACATTGCCCGTGGAATTTGATTGTGGACCAATCATTTAATCCGATGTGAGTTCAACCATTGAAGAAGAGCCTAAAATGAGTGAAAATTTAATCACAACGGAGCTAAATAAAGATGTGGCAATCAATGAAGAGAAAATCAACTTATACTCTTTCAACTTAGTTGATTGCAAATATATTGATTTTGTGATTAGGCCCGATGAGGAAGTAGAAATCTTCATTGTTGAATTTGAATTGGATGCAATAGGTAAGTCCTATTATATAGAAATGAGCAATGTTGAGTTTTGGAGATCCAATGAAGAGTGGAACAAAGCCAAACGAAGAAAAATGGGCAAGACATCCAAAGCTTTCTTTAGATGCCCATGAGTCAATTGCCAAAATCGAGCTAAAACACTATAAAAAAGCACTTATTACTTATTAGGAGGCAACCCAATTTTCTAACTTTTAATCTTTTATTTAATTTTATGCATTTTTCTTATTTTTATTTGATTAGCTATCATTGTTGCTATCATTGTTTTGTAGGTAAATTTTGAAGTCCCACATATCTATGGTTCCTCATAAGTTTGGGGGTAAATTGTGTATAAGAAGGTCACTTGCTTGTTCATTAAAAGCATCACAAGTCCAAATAGAGCATTTGTCCCTCTTCACCAAATATACGACGAAGGAAGTTTCGTTATCCTCTATTCTCTTTTTATCTTGTACTCTACACATTGAGGATAATGTGTGATTTAAGTTTGGGGGTGATTGTGCTTAAATTGGTGATATTATGTTGATATGTTAGATAGTCTTGTCAGCTTATGATGTTTTGATATTTAAAATTGTTGTTGATTCATGAGATATGACCAAATATGCTATTTGTGCCTAAAGTTTTCAAAAATTGCTTGTCCATGTGAGATCCCAAGTTAATTTCAGCACAATAGTCACAATTAATTGTTATCTAGATGTGAAATTTTTTTTTTATTGATGGATATATTTTTTTGAATTGGTAAAAACTAGGTTGTTAGGTGTGTTTAAATTTGTATCAATCTTACATTATCTTCTCTCTCATTTAACCATATTGTGAGATAAGTTTAGGGATGGTCGAGCCGGTAAATGATATTATCTAGAAGTGTGTTGATTCTATGCATGTTGAAAGAAAAAAAAAATTATGTGGAGTGTCTTTTGTTAAGTATAAGCTAGGTAATGATTATATGCTAGGGATCTAAGTCACATTAGTTTTGTTGTGCTTAAAAGAGTGATTTTGCACTTGTTGAATCTTAGACCTCACTTTGTAACCTTTTTTACTCGAGTTATTAATTCCATTGGGGGAATCTCGAAACCCAGTACCCTTTGGTCTAAACATCCGGGTAGGGATGACAACGGGGCGAGTATGGGACGGATCGACCATTCCCACCCCCGTCCCGTCGGATATTTTTGTTACCTTATCCAATCTTCATACCTAGTTAAAACGGAATGGGTGGGTACGGGGCAGGCGGGGTGAGTCTCCCCACATGTTTTACTCTTTTTATTTTTTATTTATTTTATTTTATACTTTTATTTTTTTATATTTTTAGTTAGTAAATATTTTTATTTTTTTACTAATTTGTTAAAACAACTTATGTTATCTTTAAAAATGATAGTAAATTTAAATTTTTTATCGAACAAAAATAATAAATTTGAAACTAACTTTAAACGGGACGAGTAGCGGGGCGGGGACTATGTTTCATATCCCTGCACGATACCCGCTTCGGGGTAATGACTCTCGCCTCATTTACCTGGTTAGGCAGGTAATCCCCGCCCCATTCGGGGTCGGGCCCCACAGATATCTGGTTGAACGAGTTTTTTTGTCATCCTACAATCGGGAGCTATCGACCTAAAACTCGCTACAAAGGACAAAAAAGAAAGCTTAAAGGGGTGAGGTCAATTAAAAGCTTTAATTACAACAATTTGATTTGGTGAAATTGTTTTCAATATTTGGCCTTAGATAACTAATGTGTGTGAATTACTTAGTATAAGCTTAAATGTCGAAGCACTCATCTATTGGAGAATCATCACATGAATAGATTTTTAACATCAACCAAGTTAGAGTGCGAAAATAAATGAGTGATTTGAGAGCAACCTTTAGATTTACACTTGGGAAAAGAAAGTAAACATATATTTAAGGAGTGTGAATCTCACGAGAGGGAAATAAAATATTTGACCATAAAGGGTTGGGTTGAAGTCAATTTGAAAATTTTTCCATATTGACAACATTTTCATAATGTAAATAATGATTGAAAGTGGCTATGCATACACACACTTATTGAATATTGGATAAGCCTAAATTATTTTTGCTACCATTATAACGCGAATCCGGGAACGGGATTAGCGTGGTAATCGCGGAATTAGTCTGAAACGTCGAGAAAGTTCATATTCAGGTTGTAGACTATAGAATTCTGATCTGAGCCTCACAGACCAAGAACCTAAGGTATATTAAATCCTAGACCCGTTGATGTGCGGAAACAAGATCCATGATTTGCGAACGCCACAAAAGGTGTCTAATCCTTTGATAAGTCTTAAGGATTGAACGACACAAATATTAAATCAATATTTGATAAGTTCTAATATTCATTTAATAACAAGAAGAGAGAAAAATCTCATTAATTCATAATCAAAAGTCTTGCTTTTATAATGATATAAATCTCATATTTATACTAATGCTAGAAACCCTAATAAAACGTAATTATGTCATAAATATTGTCGAACTTGAAAATAAAATAGAATTCTAGACTAACAAGGAAATCTCGCAAAAATAGAAAAATTTCGTCAACTTGTTTTCGACATGTTTCTGTGCGATCGCAAGCCCAAAAGTATCATGCGCCCTAGCAACCTTGTGCTGAATTTCGTGACGATTTTGAATTGTACTCATGGGCGAAAATTCGACACCCGAGCTGAGAGTTATGTTCATTTTAATCCACACTACTAGTTTTCTTTTCAAATATTTTCCAAATCTTGAATCCAACTCATTTCGGCTCTCGAGCCCTTCACGAAACTTAAACATTATCTTGTCAATTTCTTCAATTTGGACTTCAAAACTCGACTAGTGATTGACTATCCCGGATCATATCACATTATTTGGAGCATATTTGTGAATTGATTATACAGTTTAACACTCGTTAATTATTATGGCAAGCTATCTAATGTTGTTAATCTTTACTATGTATTACTTGATTGTGTTAATAGATAATCTTACTCAGGACGAACAAGAACTTAAGTTTGAGAGTATTTGATAAGTGTGTTTTTACACACTTATTTATACTTATTATCTTTCTATATATAAAAAGTGGCTATGAAATAGAATTTCTTGGTTTAACGGAAAAACTAACGGAATTTCTTGTTTTAACGGAAAAACTAACGGAATTTCTTGTTTTAATGGAAAATCTATAACTTTAGAGTCCAATTTGAATTTATTTAAAACCTTAGGGACTAAAACTTAAAATTTAACAATAATCCTTAAATTGCAGCCAAGGACCTTAACATATCAAATTTACACAAAAGGTCCCCGCCTCCTCAACTCCCAAAAATCGAAAAAAAAAACCTTTAATCTTCCATGACTGAAAAATCGGGAATGGGGCCCAAAATCGGGCCAAATCATGTCCGATTTTTGATTATTTTCAAAATCGGTTAAAACCCGTCAAACCGATCCAGATTTTCAATTTTTTTTTTTTTTTTGGTTTAAAAACTTTTAACTTCATAAATGGGCTTCAAAATTTATTTAGAATTCTAAAGCCCATGGAGAAGTAATGGATGTCATGCTCATTTTATAAATGCACTTCTCTCCAAAGGTTTCATAAACTTCCAACGTGGGATTGTGCATTTTATACATGCTCTTAACTCTAATAGTTTTATAAACTTCCAATGTGAGATAGTGATATATAACCAAAAAATGTTAAAATACCCATCAAAATCATTTTCAAATGTATATTTGGCTAATTTGATTTTTCATAACAACTAATTAAATTGTAATATTCACCTTCATTCTTTCATTTATTTAATTTTCAAATTTAACTTAAATTACACTTGATTATTAATATATTAATGTTAGCTATCATTTTTTATAAGTTTAAATTATTTTAATTTAACAAAATAAACTATTTTAACGTATTGATTTTTAATTTTTAGTATTGAGACTAATTGTAGGATAATGAATCTAATTAGTAAAAATATATTTACTTTGAATTATTAATATGAAAATTTTAAAAAATATATATTATTTTATTATTTTTGTATGTATATATTGCATCCGATTAAACCCCGGTTGAACCTTTTGACCTTTGACCCTTCACATTTTTCGGGTTGATGATCGGTCGATTTTCAAAAAACTGGAAAAAACCTTAATGGAGAAGCTCTTCCCCCCTTTTCATGGCCGACGCCCCCAAGAAACCGTAGTGGCCGGGGGTTGGGGCGGTTGTGCTTGCTCATCATCTTAATTGGATTAATCATGAGCGCAATAATCATCTTTTTCTCTCGCACAAGCAATATATGGAGACATCCAATTTAATCCATTCAAATCCAGCAATCAATTCATGAGAAATGCTGGACTTACAGGCTACTGTTTCACAGAAGCCTTACAGAAAATAAAAAAATAGCCCGGTTCGGGAGAAAAGAGATAGAAGTCGTTTCAAAATAGGGCAAAGAGGAAGGAAATAGCCTATTTCTCCCATTTCTCACTTGCAGTTCCCGCCCACCTCAAATTCCTCCATCTCGAGCACAATGTAATAGGTGAGCTTACTTAGAACGAAGATTACACCTCGCGATCCCACATACCCTCTGTAGACTATAGTTTTATGGCAAGTTGTACCGACTTCATATGTGTATTTGGAGGTGAAAAACTCAGAGAGAGGTACTTCCTCAATGTAAGTCAGGTGAAATAAATAATGATTGTGACTTTTTTGACATGTAGACACAAAAATAAGAATACGAAGCTAACTGAAATTTGCATGATAGATGTTAATGTCATTGGATGTTCAAAATGTATTTCCATTTGGGGGCATCTTTTTCTTGTCATTTGTTTTTAGAATATAGTATAATATTATTGTGCATCATATGAACTTTGAGTTTTATGTTTGTGATTTTGGGTTGGAGACGACAGAGAGAAACACTTTATTTAATTATTTATCAATTATATAAACATTACATCATTAATTATTTAATTAACCAAAAAAATTACATCTTTATTAACAACAAATTAATTCTTAAACAAAAGTATTAAATATAAACTAAGCAAACGTGCATTGCACGTTGCTTGCACCTAGTTGATAAAAATGAGCCAATTTCTACTAACAATTATGTAATTATTGCGTTTGTAGGTAAAAAATCACTCAAACGAAAGCGAATAAGACTAAAAAAGGAAAAATAGACTAAAAGTGTGCAAAATTGTGAATGTGTGGACTACAGTGAACAAAGCAAAAAGTTAAAGGATCTCAAATGCAATTTATGAAATTCATAATTGATATAAAAATCAAAATTTGAGGACCAAATTGTATAAGAACAAAATTGAGGGACCTAGCGTGCAATTGCCCAAGGGACTTGACTGCAAAATTAAAACCAAAAATTGGTTTTGGACAGAAAGTTGGTGCCTAGGTAGGGATGACAACGATTCGGTTCGAGGTCTATTCGGTCTAAACCATGACCGCACCACTAAATTTTTGATCATATCATAACCGTACCATAACAACGTAAGTCAGCTCGATTCAGTTAAAAACCATGAAAATAAATTATTTTTATAAGTCAAATCTCCAACCGTCAAATTGAAAAAAAAAAAAAATTTATGAAGAAAAATCAATGAAAACAAAAACACAATACTAAGTCAATTTAGCAAACAATATCCCAATTTCCAAATGTAAAATTCGAATTTAACAAACAATAATATCAACATAGGTCGAGACTCTTACTAGCACAAGTCAATCTTCATTATTCCCCACAACTCTTACTAGCATAGGTCAAGACTCAAAGTTTATTCCTATATAGTAAATAAGAAATGTAATTAGAGTAATAATATAACCACACTACCTAATCAAGAATGGTATTAACTAAAGATTTAAACAAAAAAATGTACATCTTCGTCAATGTCCTCCTCACTAAACCTTGCACAAGCTCCGAAGTATGACGAAGGAGTAGGATTTTCTACACACAGTAGAGAAAAAAATTAACAATAAAGAAAGTGCATGAATAACATGTATAAAAAAATAAATCCTACCATGATATTAGTCTAAAGCC
Organism: Fraxinus excelsior; assembly: GCA_019097785.1. Taxonomy (NCBI): domain Eukaryota; kingdom Viridiplantae; phylum Streptophyta; class Magnoliopsida; order Lamiales; family Oleaceae; genus Fraxinus; species Fraxinus excelsior. Next base: position 5,440,588 of record CM032641.1, read on the forward strand.
AATCCACATTAAAGTTTCTAAAGTCTTCGGGTAAAGCATATTTCTATGTAGACTCACAAATCTACCACTTGTACTAAATAATGATTGGATGTCCACCTTCTTTTGATTAGATGTCCACATATTAGTAGTGACTGCTATTCTATTATTGGTCCCCTCTAACAAGCCCATTACTTTCATTCTCTCGTAATCATAAATTTTCAAGAAATCAGCATTGATGGTATTATGAGAAACAACTTTAAATAATGATTGAATTGTATTACAAAATTTTCTAAACCTAAAATGTTCAACTATTGAAAGAGGATATTCGTGTAGGATGATCATATTTGAAAGTTCATGCCTACATTTCTCTTGATCAAAATTAAATGCCCTCATTGCAGTCCTATCACTAGATTCTTTAAATTGATTCAAAAACATTTGTTTAACATCCTTTTGACCTCGAAGGGGACACCTATCCAAATGAGCACGTAAATGACTTGTCCCATTTTTTGACTCACCAAATAATCGTTTCTTGCATTGTTTACAAATTTCTATTCTTTCTTTTCCTTTTCAATTCCTTGGTATTTTAGGGTTGCAAATCAAGAGAACAAGGAGAACATATCTAAAGATTTGAAGAAATATTTGAGGAGGTCAAAGCCAAGCTTTAAACAAGGGTTTTATCTATAAATTTGTAATTTCTCAATTATTTTACAATATTTGTAATGTATTGTTATAAGTACTCTCCTTTTTTATCATTTGTATTAAATGGGCTAAGTATTTTTGTTGGGATTTATGGTTGAAGGTTAATATAGTTTTAATTAATTTTAATGTTTTTCTTTTAATGTTAAAACGCTTATTTTCATATGTATTTATTATTGTGTTGAATGTCTTTCATTTATTTGGCCATTAAATAATTGAGTTGAGTGATTTGTACATCATTCGAGAGAAGATTGTACATTTTAGACCAAATAGTAAATGCTCTAGGTTTGTGTAGGGAATAACGATATACTCATAACTTTAGGTGACCCGTTGAGCTATTTTCACAAATATTTAAAGAGATTGTTTAGTTTTAATCGACATGAAGATATAGTAGGTTAACCAATCAATTAGGGTTAATTTTGCTCGAGAGAGTTAATTAACTAAATTTGAAAAATCGGGTCTAACATAGTAAATGAGTAATTTATTAATTGGCTTGGAGAGAAATTAATTAGGTGACGGTTAAATGAAACCATGAATCACAATCAAGTTTTTCCTCCGAAATTCTCAAGTGTTTATGTTTTCTTATTTTGTAAATTTTAGTTAATTTTCCTTATTTTTCAATATCAAATTTTATTGTGCATTTGTTTTTATTGTTAAAATTAAATTGACTAAAGTTGTGTAATTAAAAGTAAACATTCATCGATGGATCGACAACCACGAACTCAAAAAGTCAACTTTATTACTTGAACATGGTGCACTTGCGATATATAATGTTAGCGGACAATATCCATCTTTTGCCCAAGCACCACAACATCCTCATACCATCTTCAAGAGCGTTGACAAAGCTTTTATACCAACTCGCACGATCTGGAGCACAGTAGAACAACAATCACGGCATTAAACCAATTAACAAGATTCAATTTGAGAGAGCAATTCTCTCGGGAAAACATTTTCTATATCAAAAGGTCCAACCCTCAACTTGAATTACAAGCAATACTAAATAGCTAAAAGTCGCCCAGTATCAGGTCAGGTCTGTCAAATAACTAATTATGGTACAAGCAATCTATCTATATATGATACAATTTTTATGATAATATAATCATAATCTCCGACGATCTCCGTAATCTTATTCAATCTCATTGACATCCCCCCTCAAATTGAAGTTGGAAAAAACATCAATTTGCAATCATGAACTGGCGATAGTGACAATATTTGTGCCCACGAAATAAAAATCGAAATCAGAGCAATCATCTACGAAAACTAGTGACAACGAGAGACCAAGAACAACAAATAGTGCAGTACCCAACAAAGAACGCTCTAAAGATACTTCAGAGAACTCTCTCCCCAAGAAGAATTTCTAAAAGAAATTCACGAAATATGCCGACACACACAGTGAGTTCTATCTGTCATGAGAACTTAGTCGAACACATAATTCGAGTTCCGACAAAAAATCTAACGCCAAAACATCAGCCAAAACTCTAGGTACTGCAGGTGGAAGAAATCCCACAAAACAGCCTACACCAAAACCTAAAGATGATCCTCTTCCGAGAAACCAAAAACTCTAGCTCATCACCTGAGCAACCAAAAACTCAATGGTCTGCACTCACCATAAGGTAACGGTCCGCACTTCCATATCTCCTTTTTTTAGTAGTAATATCATATTATAATTGCTAATAAATCAGCCCAAATAATGCCCAACTAGGATAAAACCCAATATACAATCAAAACAAACAGCCCAACTTTAAAAATTAAGAGCCCAAACTCATACTCAATTTTATTGTAGCAAATCCAAAATTTCAGGACCAAAAATTAGATCAATCAGCCAAAAGAAAAATCAGAAATGTATAGCCCAACTCACCAAAATAAGGCATCCTTAAAAAATTTAATATGTCAATCCAATCTCAATATTCTAGCCCGCTTTCAATAATGCAACCCAATCAACAATTCAGCCCACTCAATAACCCGTTAACGATTCCGACAAAACTGACTCAAATCAGCCTACTTATCCAGAAGTCCATTCGTAATACACAAGTCTAGACCAACCCAAACTCACCAACATGGCCCACCTACATCATCTGCTTCACGTCCAAACCCTAAAACTGCACATCGACCGCTAAAGTCAGTGTCGACGCATGTTGCACTGTCTCTCGTCGACTTTCAGACATTCATTATCGGGCCCACAACCCTAACCAAGCCTCCCACCGCTACTCAGAGGGCACCCACCACATCCACATCCACATCCAATTTGTAACGATCACGATGCCATCATCGACAAATCACTGTTGCAATCCCGACTACAAAATCGAGAGCTCCACTGTGCTACCTAAACTCTTGTTGCCCCCACTCTCGCCTTCGGTCACCAATTCAACGCCAATATCCCATCTACAAAACATGCACAAACTGCATCCTATCACTCTGCTAACCACAAATCCACTTTTACCACCAACAATTCATCCAGTTTCCTTTCATGCAATGATTAGAAACCACCGTGCCTCACTCCGCCGCCTTATCTGTTTCCTAATTTGTTTGGTTTCGGCTTTCGTTAATGTCACTATTTCGACAAGGATCGTGTTTATTCAAATATGCACAATAATATTCAATAAGACTCGATGCTCCTCTATGTGAGGTTCTCTTATTATATAGAACCAAAATTATAACTAAATATGGTAAAAGCAATCTATCTATATATGATACAATTTTAATGATAATATAATCGTAATCTCCGACAATCTCCGTAATCTTATTCAATCTCATTGACAATATCACGGCCAGGCTCCACTCTTTTACCAACATCAGGACTCTTCGCCATCTACGTTAGAATCTCATGCAAAAAATTATAATAATTCCTTATTTACAGTTTTTATCTCCAACTAATCCCAGTTCCCTTCACCAAAGGATAAAATATCAAGTTTCACAATAAATAAATTAGAGAGAATCGAAATTTAAATGCTGAAATTCTGGTTAGGCAACAATGATTATTATTATTATTTTTTTTTAACAGTGGATGTTCGGGTCAACTTGCGCGCACTTCAACTAATCTCACGGGACCCTGAAATTTACGATCGAATACTCACTTAAGTGACCATGAAAGGACTCGAACTGATAACCATTGAGGAGTAAACTCAAGGTCTGACCAATTGAGCAATCCCTCAGGGTTAAGCAACAATGATTATAAAAAATAATAAGATGCACTCGGGTGAAAACATGCAGACAAAATCTTTTACAATTGATAAAACCAACAAAGATGATGGGAGAATATTTCTAACTCGACCCACATCCCTGATACACAGGATCATATATGTGATTTCTTGTACAATCAGCCTAGACAGCAAGTTTAAAATTGTCTTAATGCTGAGCAAACATTAATGTGGATGTTAAACTAGAAGAATAGAAGATATTGCAAAATCTTTTGGCTTCTTTTTTATCAATCTCTTACGAAAGGGACCAAAGTTCTTTCAAATTATTCTCTCTACGAGGCTCTTGATCCAAATATTTTGTGTTGCAAAAGGTTGGATGTCAATGAGTACCACACAAAGTGCTAGTTAATCCCAATGATTCCTCTTTAGCGCTCCACTTTTCTGATATGCATACTATGAAAGAAAAAAGATGAAGTAGGACTTGTACAACCGAATCATTCAACGGTTGCATTTAGCATGTTTGACTCCCTTTAAAACAAAACAATTTATTTTTCATACTCATTTTCAGCCATACATTGACACAATAAAATATTTTGCATGTAAACCCAAAACTTTTCCCAACTTTTTAACTACATGTTCTTCAAAAAATGCTGATATCGCATCGAATATGAACTCCACAATAGAACTAAGTGCTGGGAATAAGCAGAAGAAAAGAATTGCCTGAATGCGAAATTACCTAAAAAAAATATGATGGATATTCTTAATCTCAAGCTTTAAGTTTCAGCTGAACATCACTAAACTCACAATTCTAACAACCAATAATATCGGAATAATGGATATAAAGCTATCAATCATTTGTAAGTTATAACTACTAAAGATCAAACTTAGACAAGGCTAAGCTTCAAAATAAATAGTTGTTACTCTTTTACATAAAAAGTTAATTAAAGAATAATCATTATTTATTTTCAAACATGTTCAATAAAATACTTTTTACTTACTTCTAAGTAAAAAAGTTACTTATTCTGAAAGAAAGTAACTTATACTACAAAAATAAGAAAATTTAAGTTACTTTCAAAATAAGTAACTAACTTAATTCTAAATATAATCAATAAAAAGATATCTATTTTTAAACTTATTTACTTGTAAACTTTACGACAGGATATCCGTACTCGGGGAAGAAAAAGTGACTTAATTAGTAACAGTAATTAACATAAATAACAAATTGATGCAATGGTTCAACCAATTTAGAAAAAACTGATTCGACGAGAGTGAACCTTTCTTTTATCATTTTCTTGTTAACTATTTTAAGTGTGGTAAAATATGTTATTCATCGAAGAAATTAAATATATATAGCAATTAAAATGTTTTATTAAAACATCCAAAGGGTTTCCATTGCAACGTGATTTTGTACCTTAAAAGTTGCAACTTCCTCGGTACGTGTTATGTGTTCGTGTTAGATAAAGGTACCTTTAAGTCAATGTGACATGACCTAAAAATTCATTTTATTTATTTTTATCTTTTGCTACAGGGTTGCTTAGAAAACACTACATCAAACAGGCAGGACAGCACCTAATTATCTTTACTATTACAACTGACAATAACTAATCTGCAGTTCTGTTCCCAAAAGCCCTATAAATAGCCATGCTCATGCACGTTTCTTAAATCATGACAACAATATCTATTTTTCTCTTCCAAATCCCAATGGCGTTTGTGGTAGCATTACTTTTGAGTTCAGTATTATATTTCTCTGCCTTTTCACAAGGGAATGCTCTGAGTTTAAATTACTACACTAAAACATGCCCTGATGTTGAATATGTTATTGCAAAAGTTGTCAGGAAAGCAACCATGAAAGACAAAACTGTCCCTGCAGCACTGCTCAGAATGCATTTCCATGACTGTTTTATAAGGGTAATTTAGTATTTTCGAGGGATATATGGTTTTTTTCTTTTTCTTTTTCTTTTTCTGTTTCCTTTTTCTGGGCTAAATTTTCTCTCTTTATTAATAATTAAAGGGATGTGATGGTTCTGTGTTGCTGAACTCAAAAGGGGGAAACAAAGCAGAAAAGGATGGACCTCCAAATGTTTCGCTGCATGCATTTTATGTAATTGACAGTGCAAAGAAAGCAGTTGAAGCTATCTGCCCTGGCATTGTCTCTTGTGCCGATATATTGGCCTTAGCTGCTAGAGATGCTGTTGTGCTGGTAATTAACTACCTAAGCAAATTATGATTTACTTGTTCTTTGAACAATTATGATTTCCTTTTTCCATGACCATTTCACCTTTATATTCAAGCTGGGTCGGACTCGACTGTAGAGGCCTAGGTGCAAGAGGGTCACTGTGTAAAAAAAAAAACGGAGAAGAAGAAGAAGAAGAACTAATATGAAAAGTTATGCATAGGCCACACAAACTGAGCTGGAATAGTTTTAGATCTGACACAAATGCAGGCCACCTTAAAACGTGTACAGCCTGGTTTATACCTCTAAACCAGACACATTTAGTGATATACCCGTTGTTTGAATTTAAGAAAACTAGTAAGTAGCAGTGCATATCTAGTGGTTTAATCTTTAATGATGTGACAGACTGGAGGGCCAACATGGGAGGTTCCTAAAGGAAGAAAAGATGGAAAAATATCACAGGCCAGAGAAACTAGACAATTGCCAGCTCCAACCTTCAACATTTCTCAACTTCAACAGAGCTTTTCTCAAAGAGGTCTTTCCATGGAAGACCTTGTGGCTCTTTCAGGTAAAACCTAATAACCAACTCAACTTTCTAATGCAAACAAATCTCTTCGCTCCATAAAAAACAAAAATATAAAAAAATAATAATTTCCTGTTGCAGGTGGGCACACTCTGGGTTTCTCTCACTGTTCATCCTTCCAGAATAGAATCCACAACTTCAACTCAACCCACGACATTGATCCAACCCTTCATCCATCCTTTGCAGCAAGCTTAAAAAGCATTTGCCCCATCAATAATAAGGCAAAGAATGCGGGCACTAACATGGATCCTTCTTCGACAACTTTTGATAACACCTACTACAAGTTAATACTCCAGAAGAAGAGTCTGTTCTCTTCGGATCAGGCTCTTCTCACAATTCCAAGGACAAAAGATTTGGTTTCAAAGTATGCAAGCTCGAAAAAAGCTTTTAACACAGCATTCGTTAACTCTATGATTAAGATGAGCAGCATCACAGGAGGTCAGGAGGTTAGAAAGGATTGTCGAGTGGTAAACTGAAGTCTCTGAGCTTATTCATATAGAAATTAGACATCCACCTATGGATAATCCAGCAAAATTATCGTGTGTATGATTGCTTTAATGGTAAAATTGCATTCTTTTGGGCATATCACAGTATGCACAAGCAATAGAATAATATTATTGATTGCAATTTTCAAGTTCAATCTAGTCATATTTGATGGAACAAAGGCTACAAATATTCCTGAAGTGCTATTATTTACCTGGTCAATGATGAACAAATTTATGTTCAATGAAGGAAATCTCATCACATGCTCTAGCTATGTTCAAATTTATGCAAGGATATCAAGCCTCCTAAAGTTCCCTCTGCAACCTTGAATAAACAAGCACTATGAATCTCATGCAAGGAATTATAACAGCTCCTGGTTCACAGTTTTTATCACCAATGCATCCCAGTTACGCATCACCAAAGGGTACAATATCAGAAAATTTTCACATAAATAAATTAGAAAGAATTGAAATTGGAATGCCGAAAATATGGCTAGGCAAAACTCATTATAAGAACAATAATATGCCTAGAGGAGAAAACTTGCAGGAAAAATGCACAAAGATGATGCGAGAATATTTCTAATTGAACCTACATCCCTGTACACATAGGATTATACATGATTTCTTGTACGGTTAAAAGCATGTTAAACTAGAGGAAACAGAAGATATTGGAAAATCTTTTGGCTTCTTTTTTTCGTGTTGCAAACGATTGGATGTCAATGATTACCAGAAAGTGCTAGTTAATGCCAATTCTTTAGCATTCCACTCCTCATTGAACTTGCTTTCTGCAAAGCGTGGTGTAGAAGTCAATGACATTGGAGAACTTATATGATATGCATACCATGAAATAAAAAAGATTAAGTAGGACTTATACATACCAATTTAGATTTCTCTGTCTTCACACAGATTCTGTTCTTTGGAAGTCACAATTTGTATATCTGGACCATCCAGTGTGAGTGGCGAGTACCTACAAAATGCAAATGGAAAAAGCAAAATATGGCCACAATGAATACATCAAACGAGTTAAATTCAACTTGTATTCAAGTATTAAACATAGTTTCAACAGCACTTTGTAGTAAATCTCCCAGTGAAGTCTTGTCTCCTTGTCGAACACAACGCAATAATATAAAAAAATTAGCATTGAGCTTCAATATAGAATGTGTAATGTAAGATAAACAAGCATGTCAGTCATCAGTGACTGAATGAATAATACAAGTTAGAAAAAGGAGACGTGATGGAATAATCCTTCTTTATTTCATATCTTCATAGAAGTTCAGCCAAAAATTGTTTACAAATTTATGATTTCAGCGTTGATTTGACATAATAAAACTTCACAAAGACCTGCTTGGAATGCTTGTCCCTTTCAATTCTAAATCTCATAGTTTAATTGATAGCTTTATACTGAGGTCAAAGCAATAAAGAAAAAAAGAAAAAAGGAAAATTTTTCAAGTAATGAACCATCAACCCTTGGAATGCTATACATAGACAGGACGAGCACCAAAAGTATGATATGATAGATCTCCAAGGCACATTAGATATCATTATATACACAATAGATCTTTTAAGTAAAAAAGGAACGAACGAACCCAGCATAACTTGGTAACAAGCCTGATCTATAGTAGTAAGTTATCTTTCTACCACAGTAAGCTGTTTCAGAAATAAATATTTTCTGCTCAGTCTTGCCTTTTCAAAATGAGTATAAAACATGATGGTTTTGAAAATTAACAATATATTTTGAGCCTTGCCTCTGCAAAATGGGTAAGCTTGAATTATTTCTTTCTAATATCAGCATGCCTCAACCTATTGTCGTCTTTAACGTCTATCTTCATATAAGCATCATGTTCAAAAACAAAATTGCACCTGTCATATGAAAGTTTGTACATGAGGCAATTCAATGGTAGGAGTCACCTCAGAATCAATCAAGTGCTGACCATGTCTCTTTTAGACTGCATGACAACAGAAATTAAATAAGTCAACAACAGCGTTCAATCAGGAAAGCATTTTTCCGAGTTAACCAAAGAAGTGCTTTTAATTCAGTATATTATATACCAAGTCAACAGCCAAAGCATTTGTTGTGTGTAAATTGCAAACGCCCAGATAAAAATTGACTAATATTAGGAAAAGAAAATATATTATGCAAAAGGAGAAGCTATGAAATTTAGAACAATCTAGCTTCAGTAATTACTCACCTAGAATATTTCCAAAAGAGGCCTACTATCTGTCAAATCATTTTCAGGAAAACTCCAGAGTTTTTTATTATTCTAACATCTTAATTATCATAAGCTCAGCAATGTATATGCTCAGCTAGAAGTTTACGCTGCTAAGGTCACTGAGCCTGCATAAAGTTCCAGCTCAACCTTCAATATATTTTATGGATGCTCGTGCAAGCTTCTGCCATGTTGAACTGACACTATTGGCTTTCATGACGTTGATACTCTCTAGAATGATCACCAAAGGTCCTTGCATGAGCACTGGCCTCCAACAAAATGATGAAATCTGTTAGCATCTCTTAAAATGATATGCCGACTAAGAATTTTGGATACAAACTTCATAAACAGATGGCAATCCCCACAAATGCGGATGTTCTTTATAATCCTAATAGGCGATGCTGAAGAAGGTTTTCTTATCAATCCAAAAGCAAGGGCAAGTTTCTCACTGTGATAGCATATAGATTCGAGTTTCTCATCTTCCCCCACATTGTGTGAAACAAAACTTTTATTTGGTGCAAATCCAGCTTCTTGTAGCTTTTTTATCAGCGAATCTAGTTCTAGATGTATAAGTTCTGATTCAGGATGACTTCGATCTTCTGACACAAATTTATAGACCTTTCCGTCAAGCTCAATCCAACTGTAAGCAGTGAATTTTTTAACCTGCTTGTTTTTCATAAGAGATCTAATGGATGCCACATCTTTCCATCTTCCAAGATAAGCATACATGTTGGAGAGGATTATATAAGGTTCAGCATTGAGTGGATCCAACTTAAAAAGGTTTTCTGCTGCCATTTCTGCATGTTTGATATCTGCATTCTTCCTGCAAACTGATAAAAGGGTTGACCAAACCATGTGATTTGGATTGTGTGGCATCCTTCTTATAAGATCTACTGCTTTGTCTATATCACCTGAACGGCCAAGAAGAGTAATCATGCATGCATAATGATCCAAACTCGGTGTCATTCCATGTATTTCTTTGATTGATTGAAAATATCTCTCTCCCTGATCTGTAAGACCTGCATGAAAGCAAGCAGACAACACACCTACAAAGGTAATATTTTCTGGTTTTATGTCCAACCGGAGCATTTCTTCGTAAAGGGCCAACGCTTCAAGATCTTTGCCATTTTGAGCATAGCCTACGAGCATGGAATTCCAAGAGACCACACTTCTGACCAGCATCCTATTAAAAACAACCCAAGCATGAGTAATTTCTCCACATTTAGAATACATATCAACAAGGGCACTAGAAACAAGCAAATCACCATCAACTCCCATGTGCACAGTCCTTCCATGCACTGCCTGACCTTCAGCCATAGAAGCCAATTTGGCACACGAACTAATCACCGTTGACATAGTAAACTTATCAGGCTTCACATTTTCTATTAGCATCTCCCTGAACAACATCAATGCATTCTCTTCTAGCCCAATTTGTCCAAACCCCACAATCATAGCTGTCCAACAAACCTTATCCTTCTCTTTAATCTCCCTAAAAGCTCTACGTGCCTCATCTACACACCCAATCTTAAAAAAGGCACCAATGACATTAGAAATTGTAACTTGATCCAGTTTCAAACCCAAAACTTTCATCTCGTCAAACATCTCAACGCATTTTGCGGGTTGTCCATTTCTCAAATACCCTGAAATCATCAAATTCCATGAAACCAAATTCTTATGAACAATCTTATCAAACAACCATTGTGCCATGCCAATCTTCCCACTTTTTGCATAAAAATCACACAAGGCATTCAAAACAAACACATTGCCCTTATTCCAAAATCCAGAAACAAATATTTTGCCAAGAATTTGTTTCTCACTTCCTGAATACATCAATTTGGTACAAACTTTCAGAAGACTAACATAAGTGTACTCTGTTGGCACAACTCTTTCTCTCTGCATTTTCACGAAGAATTCCAAAGCCTTCTTTTCACACCCATTAGACCCCAATCCCGCAATCACAATATTATACGAAACTGAATCACGAAATGGCATTGAGCCAAATAACTCCTTCAAATCTTCAACAGAATCCACTTTAGAATAACCCGATAGCATCACATTGTACGAAAAGATATCTCTTTTGGACATTTTATCAAACAGATTACGGGCATCTGAAAGGCAACCCGACTGGACATATAAATGTAGGAGGCGGTTGTGGAAGAATGTTGTAGTGGGTGAATACATTTGATATTCCATGTGGGCTTGGAGCCTCTTCGCTTGGTGGGCATCTCGGTTGCGGATGCAATCAAGGAGAAGGCGCGTGTAGCACTCAGTGGTGGCTGTGGTAGCTTCCCTGCATAGCAAGTCTATAGCTTGGCGGAGGCTTGGCTTCATTTTCGTATTACTGGGTAATTCAGTATTTACCGGTGGCCACTCCTCCCGACCACACACGCCGCCTATACATACATACATGTATATGCGTATCCATGAATTCGATTTTTCTTTGAAAAATTTATGTAGTTAGGGTGTGTTTGATAGTCTTCTTTTTCCATGGAATTGGAAATCATTTTCCATCTTTTTGAAAAAATGCATGTTTGATTACATTAATTTCTTGACAAACCATTTCCTTGGCTGCAGGCTACACGCCTGATTTTCCTTGAAATTGGTGAAAACCAATTCTCACCTAAAAGGTGAGAAAATTGGTTTTCCAGCCTCTGCGTCATTTATTTTTATTTTTTTTCATTTTTTTCATTTTTTTTATCAATGGAAACAAATTTCATAACCAAGTGTAAAAAAAAATTTCACTTTCATGAACAATTTTGATGCAAACAAAGGTCAAACGAACACTAAACTTTGATAAAAAAAAAAAATGATTTTTTAGGAAACTTTTTTTTTTCGTTTTTTTTTTACTTTTTGGTAATGGAAACAAATTTTATAACCAAGTGTTGAAAAAAATATCACTTTAATGGACAATCTCGATGCAAACGAAGGCTAAACGAACGCAAAATTTAAAAATTTTCCAAGTGGAAAATTATACCAATCAAACACACTTAATTAACAATTCTCTGGAAAACAATTTCTAGGCAATTACTTTCCCTGGAATTCATTTTCTTTCCACCCATTTTCTACCCTTGCAATCAAACGGACCCTTATTGTTTTAAAAGTCACCTGAGTTTTTTCGATCAACGGTCGGTAAATTCATCACTGAACAGGGGAAAAAAATTGTTGACCTATGTCACTTGTCGTTTTGATTATCACAAACAAATCACTTTTAGGTCCCATTCGGTATGGATTAAAATTGAAAATATGATCGTTATTGGATCACACTCGTCTAATAAAAGTCAACAATAATGATTATTTTTTCAATTTTAATCTGATTTTAATCCATACCAAACGGGGCCTTAATTCTAACAAATAGTAATCAAGTGTCTTTTAGAACGATCGTTGAATGCTATCAAAGTTGGATGCACAAAAGATCAAGATCGTGAGATTTGCAAATAGTCAATCCATCTGTAAATGAACTTGATAAACCAATGGAAGCAAAAGAGCTCGTAAAGACACAAGACATATATTGAGACATTAGTTTTAATACATTAAATATATGTATAGGTAAAATACTTCCTTATTTGACCATGAAATATCTAGTAGCTCAAAGTAAGAGGGTGTGTGGTAGAGATTAAAATCAGATTAAAATTGAAAATATAGCCATTATTATTGACTTTTATTAGACGGGTGGGACCCAATAACGGTCATATTTTCAATTTTAATTGAATTTTAAGCCGTACCAAACAGACTCTAAATCTTTTATGCATAAGAAAAACAGTCTTTTTCTAAAACATAAAAGATATTGTATAAAATCGTTTTTCAAAAGAGTAAATACTTTTATCAAGTAAATGAATTTGTAAATCACTCTATTTGAAAAGATTGGATAATGTTATTTTTCAAAATAAACCTACGTCGATCAAATCATCGTGAAAAAAACCATCCAGTAGGCAAAATTGCCAATCGGACGTCTGAATCCCTTGTCCGGATGAATATAACTTTTAGCCGTTTTGAGTGCTATAAATACCTCACTATTTCTCCATTTGTAAAACAATTCTTGAACATAAAAGTGAGGCTTTTATTGATCACAACTATCTTATTCTCCATTTTTAAGAAGATCAAAAAACATTAAATTGTTGAAAAGCTTTTGAGTTATTACAATTTGTGAAAAATCTTTGTTTATCAAAAAGTTCTTCATACCAACACTTTGAGCTAAACTCATTGTCATCTATTGAAATGTTTGCCTCTTCTCTTCTTGTTATTAATCTTGATTTTATCATTCATCAAGAAGAGAAGTTCACTTGTATATTCATTTTAGAATCGTGGGTCATGTTGAGATCCCAGAAAGCTCAACATTGTAAAATGATCGGTGCTCCTTGGTTGTAAGTCACCAGAAGCGTTGTAAAGGGTTGGATTGCACCACAAGTCAATCAACATAGTGAAAAATGTCTTACTCGTGACGGAGAGCTTGGAAACGGGGAACGTAGATCATTGTATTAGATCGAACCTTCATATTATATCGTTTGTATCATCTAACCCTTTTACTCAACGTTTTACTTTGTGCAAACTTATTTCAATTATCTACGTGCCTATTTGTGTTTGATTTGCTTCATTATCAATTGTGTGATCATTGGTTTAAAATCTTGTATTGATAACGAAAAAGTTTTAAAAATCAATTCACCCCCCTCTTGATTAGCCAATCTTAGGCTTTCAATTGGTATCAAAGTTCGGTACTCACTCCTTTAAGATTTCACAATCTTGAGTTATGGCTAACACCGATTTTCAAATCTTGAGGAATATTCTACAAATCGACTCCTTTCTTTGATGGCACACAATATACTTATTGGAAGGATAGAATGATGATTTATGTTCAATCTATTGATTATAATGTTTGGAAAATTATTGAATATGGTCCATTTGTGCCCACAAAGACTATTAAAATCGATGGCAAACCCGATCAAAGTATTTCAAAATCAAGAGAAAAATATGATGAAAAAAATAGGAGAAAATTATCATTGAATGCTAAAGCCAAGAACTTACTTTATTGTGCTCTAGATAGAAATGAGTTCAATAGAATTAGTACATGTGACTCGGCTCATGAAGTTTGGCGTGCTTTTGAAGTGACTCATGTTGGAACTAACAAGGTTAAAGAAACAAAAATAAATATGTTAGTTAAAGAATTTGAAAATTTCTCTATGAAACAAGATGAGCCTATTATTGATATGATTACTCGTTTTACCGATACTGTGAATGGCCTAAAAGGCTTTGATCGAAAATATACTAACGGTGAACTTGTGAGCAAAATGCTTAGGTCACTTTTGGAAGAATGGACCCTCATACGGATGCTCATCGAAAACACAAAGGATGTAAACTCATATCCTTTAGAAGAATTGTATGGAACATTGATGACCTATGAGCTCAACAATGCCGAAATCAAAGAAATGGCAAGGAAAAGTAAAGAGGAATCAAAAGAATCTCTCAAGAGACAAATTGCTTTAGGGTGTGTCTGGGCCGGCTACTTAGCAAAATTCGGACCGTTGGCTGATCAAAAAAAGAACCGTTGGAAATTTTTTTATTGCAAAATAGCTGACAACTTTGCAGGACAAACAGAGGCTTCATAGTGCAATTTCCGAGTTTGCCCTTCACATTACACGCTCACACAAACCTTACCCAATTCACTGAGGATTAAATGGTCCACTTTGTGCAATTTTCACTGTCACAGTGGTCAGGATAGCTGTCAGTGGGCTTTCTGATTTGACGCAAAAATCGATTCTGAATTGGAAGAAATCGCGCCCAGACAAGCACTTAAAGTCGGCTATAGATGAAGAACCATCAACAAGCAACATGACCGATGAAGAGCTTGATAATCTATTACTTCTTGTCAAGAAATGGAGAGGATTCCGAAACAACAAGAAGTTTCAAAGAAGAGATGACAAAGGAGAAGAGAAAAACAAGAAAATCATTTGCTATGAATGTGACGAACCCGGTCACAAGAGAATGGAGTGCCCAAATAAAAAGAAAAGTTTCAAGAAAAATGGATTCCAAGCCACTTGGGATGATAGTGACGATGATGAGCAAAATGAAAGCGATGATCAAAACGAAGTTGCTAACATGTATTTCATGGCCGTCGAAGACGAGGTAAGTACAAAAGAATTTTCTTATAACGAATTACTTAATTCTTACGATGAGTTACTTTAAGATTTCGAAAAACTTGCTTTAAGTCATTATATTCTCAAAAAGAAAGATTTTCTATTGAAAGATGAATTAAAAAGGGCTTTGGAAAAATCAAAAGAAAATCTTGACTATGAGCTATTGACTAAGGAAAATAATTTTCTAAAAGAAAATGTTGAGGATTTGACAAAAATACTGTATAAATTCACCGAAAAAAAGAAAAACGTTAACTTAATGCTTGGAAATAAAAAATGTATCTTTGACAAAGGGGGAATCGGATTCAAACCATTTTTAAAACAAAAGCCTCTCTAAAATATGTTTGTCAAAGTTTCAAATACCACTTGCACTTTTTGTAATAAAATTGAGCGTGTTTCTTTTAATTGCTTAGCTAAAAAGAAAATATACTTTGAAAACAAAAACAAGTGGATCAAAAAATCCCAAAAAACTAACTTCCAAGGACCCAAATTTGTATGGGTACCAAAAGTCAAAAATTAAATTATTTTTGTAGGTGCCAAGCAAAATCAAAAGCAAATAATTTTTGGATAGTGGATGTTCGAAGCACATGACCGGAGATCGATCACTACTCTCGAATTTCAAAGTTAAGGATGGATGTCATATAACTTTTGAAGACAATGCAAGGGGGAAGATAATTGGCATTGGCAACATCGGTAATCACATATCCCCCTCTATTGAATATGTCTTGTTAGTCGATAATCTCAAACATAATTTGCTAAGCATTAGTCAACTACGTGACAAGGATTATCATATAAAACTCGATTCTTCCAAATGCTTAATTAAGGATGCTACATCGAAAGAGGTAGTTTTCATAGGAAGCCGAAACAAAGATGTAATATTGAGCATGAAAACAACGAACATTGTCTACTTGGATTAAAAGATGAAACTTGGCATTGACATAGAAGACTTGTTCATGTAAATAAGGATCTTATTTCAAAAATTTATAAAAATTGTTTTGTAAAAGGATTGCCAAACTTGAAATTTGAAAAAGACAAGGTTTGTAATGCATGTCAACTTGAAAAACAAGTCAAAAGCTCTTTTAAACCAAAAGCATTTTCATAAACAACAAAATCATTACAACTTCTCCACATGGATCTCTTTGGACCGTTAAGAACGGCTAGCTTAGGCGGTAAATACTATACTTTTGTTATCGTTGATGATTTTTTTAAGTGCAAAGGATGAAGCCATAAGAGCTTTCAAACATTTTTGTAAGAAAATGAAAAATGAAAAGGGTCACTTTATCACTACAATTAGAAGTGACCATGGTGGAGAATTTGATAATCTTGTATTTGATGATTTCTGTAATGATAATAGATATGAACATAGCTTTTCGGCTCATAGAACTCCTCAACAAAATGGTGTAGTAGAGAGGAAAAATCGCACATTACAAGAAATGACTCGGACCATGCTAAATGAAAATAATTTACCAAAATATTCTTGGGCCAAAGCCTTTAATACCGCATGTTATATCATAAATAAAGTTTTGGTTAGTTGCAAGAAAACTAAAACTCCATATGAACTTTGGAAAAATAGAATTCCCAAATTAGTTATTTCAAAGTATTCGGTTGCAAATGTTTTCTTTTTAAACACAAAAGATAATTTGGGAAAGTTTGATTCAAAATCAATATCAAAATTTTTCTTGGTTATTCATCGACTAGTAAAGCATATAGAGTTTTTTAACAAAAGAACTCTGGTCGTTGAAGAATCGATGCATGTTACTTTTAATGAAACTAATATACTTGATCAAGAGAGGTATTGATGATAATGTAGGTTTGAAGACTCCTCTCGAACAAATGAATATTCAAGACAAAGAAGTGCTAAATGAGGAATCAAAGGAACTCAATGATCAAGAAAGAAGAGAAATACCAACCGAAACTCAAGGTGACACATCACTACCAAAAGAATGGAAGTTTGTCTCATCTCACCCTAAGGAGCTAATCATCGGAGATCCATCAAAATGTATCATTACTAAAACCTCTCTTAGAAATCATCTAGGTAGTTGTGCATTCATTTCACAAATCGAACCTAAAAATTTCAAAGAATCAGAATTTGATGAGTTTTGGATTCTAGCAATGCAAAGATGAATTAAATCAATTTGAAAGAAACCATGTGTAAGACTTGGTTGCTAGACCAACAAATCAAACCGTTATTGGCACTAAATGAATTTTTCGAAATAAAATAGATGAAAATAGAATCATTGTGCGTAACAAAGCTAGATTAGTGACCCAAGGTTACAATCATGAAGAAGGAATTGACTATGAGGAAACATTTACACCGGTAGCTCGATTAGAATCCATTCACATGCTTTTTGCATTTGCATGTCACAAAAACTTCACCATTTATCAAATGGATGTTAAAATTGTATTTTTAAATGGATTTATCCAAGAAGAAGTCTATGTTGAGCAACCACCCGATTTTGCAAATCATAAGTTTCCAAACCATGTGTTCAAACTTAAAAAAGTTCTTTACGACCTCAAACAAGCTCCTAGAGCTTGGTATGAACGTTTGAGCAAATTTTTACTTTCTAATGGTTTCTCTATTGGAAAAGTCGACACTACTCTTTTTATCAAAACTAAAAAATAAGACATGATCATTGTTCAAATTTATGTTGATGACATTATTTTTGGTGCAACAAATAATCAACTTTGTGAAGAATTTTCTAAAAACATGAGTGTGAAATTTGAAATGAGCATGATGGGTGAACTCAAATTCTTTCTTGGACTCCAAATCGAACAAACATGTGCTGACATATTTATAAATTAAAGTACATCTTAGACATGCTAAAGAGGTTCGAGATGAATGATCTCAAACCAATGAATACGCCAATGAGCACTTCCATAAAGCTTGACAAGGATGAACAAGGCACCCCCATCGACATCACTAAATATCGAGATATGATCGAATCCCTTCTTTATTTAACCGCAAGTAGACTCGATATTATGTTCAGTGTATGCTTATGTGCTCGATTTCAATCTAATCCTAAAGAATCTCACCTCAAAGCCGTAAAAAGAATTTTTCGATATCTTAGTGGGACTCAAAACCTAGGACTCTGGTATCCAAAACGTACTCACTTTGATTTACTTAGTTAATCGGATGCCGATTGGGTCGATTGTCAAGTTGATCGGAAAAGCACTAGTGACACTTGTCATTTTCTTGGTTTTGTTTTGGTTTCATGGTTTAGCAAGATACAAAACTCTATGGCCTTATCTACGGCCGAGGCCGAATACATTTCCGCCGCGAGTTGTTGTGCTCAAGTGCTTTGGATGAAACAAACTCTTAGTGACTATCATCTATCCTATGATCATATTCCTATCATGTACGACAATACTAGTGCTATCAATTTATCCAAAAATCTCGTTTTACACTCTCGAACGAAGCATATTGAGATCCGACATCATTTTCTAAGAGATTATGTTCAAAGTGGTGATATTTCACTTGAATTTATTGATACCGAACATCAACTAGCCGATATTTTCACAAAACCCTTTTCGCTTGATCGTTTTTCAACTATTAGACAGGGCTTGGGACTCATTGAACTAAAATGATTTTTATTTCTTGATTTTTCATTCATTTTATATCCCTTATCTATTTACTTGTTGATGAAATTGATGTGCAAACTTGAAAAATCTTTCTAAAATCCAGACCATCCGGATATCCGGATGACGATTCGAACGTCCGGATCGTCGAATCTAAAAATGTTTTCTTTCGATTTTCAGCATCTCTTCTTCACTTTCCCCCCTTTCTCTCGCAACTTCTATCCCTATGCTCTCTCGAAATCACTCAACATCGACATCAATTCATCCTAATCTTGTCCCCATCTCCAAAATCAAAAGATCTACACTCCAAAACTCCAAGTCTCTCAAAACCCTTGTTCTAAAATCGCCATTTTCCCTTTTTCACTCTAACCCTAAATCTGGAATCCTCTCTTCAAAATCCTCACACAAACCATTATGATCTCATTTTTCCTACCACTACACTCTCAAAATTGTATATTTAATTTCAATTTTTGAACATTTGGACAATTTCATCAAGAACCCTTGTGTAGCACTCGAGGTATTCTATTCAAGTATAGGTATGGCAAGCTCCCAACGAGGCAAAAGGATGAAGAAGACCGAAAAATGGCCTCCTTCGTCCTCTTCCGAAGAAGACATGGACTCGGAGCCAGAGGCAATGCCTAATCCCTTTGAAAAATCACCAATTCTCATAGGTAAGAGCGTTGATTTCGTCGATATAACTATAGAAGCTCCCGCATTTCATATTGAAGAATATCTTGAACAAATGGATGGGTACCCGTGTATATTTTGGAAGAAAATGTGTACCCACGCCTTATAAAAGATTTTTACACAAACATGCAATTTGAACCACGTTCCGATACAATCACTTGTTTTCTTAAAAACACTCGCATCAAAATCACAAAAGCAATCATTCGCACGATTCTTGAACTTCAACCATGTGACCGACAAATTTTTGTTCACAAAGCACATCCCACTCACGACGATTATAACCCCTCTGAGGCATGCTGTTGGGTGATCGAGAAATTTCTTGAAACTATCACTAAAGTTATCACCAATCAATTGAGTCTTCCGCGTAAAATTTTACAAAACATCATTTCCAACATTATTCTTCCATGGAAAGGTCATCAAGACGAAGTAAGTAACTTCGATCTCTTTGTCTTTGACTCTATGTTGGTTGGGCGAAAATTAGATTTTCCTACCATCGCTATAGGAGTTATGAAGCTTGTACATGCATCATGACACACTAAAGCAGTACCTTACGGGATGCTTCTAATAAAAAAATTTCAAGGAGAAACTTTTATTAAACAATGCACTATCAATGTTATTAACATCAAAACCCTCAAGCGGATGAAAATAGTTAAAGATCATGGGCAATGGGTGGCTAGGACTAAGGGATTTGACATTACCTCCGGCCCCTCGATTCTACCATTTGAGGACGAATCTGAGGGCGGCCCTAAAGACGCTCCTATTTCCCCAGCTGATATTTCTACATCCAATGCACCTCATCCACCTACTGATCGCTCCTTCATCGAGGAACAGTTCAACCTACTTCATGGGTGCATCGATTCTCTCACTGCCACAGTTGACAACTTTGGGAGTCTACTACTACAACTTCAGGCACAGCAGACTGCCCTTCAAGAGTGATAGGACGATTTCTTTGCAGCCTTTGATGCTCGATTTCCACCACCGCCTCATCCGGCTCCCTAGCTTCATTTCCCGTTTTCTTTATGCTATGCTTTCTTATGTATAAGAACTTGTCACGTTAAACTCTTATGTTATGTTTTTGAATTGATACGTTTTTGCTATATTTTCATCTTTGGTATGCTATATTATGCTTTTCAAATTGTTGTGCCATGAGTGTTGTTGTTTATTGTGCTCCCTATTTTCTTTTTGCTTATACCAAAAGGGAGAAGAAAAATGGGATAATTATGCACGTCGATATGGGGAACACTTAGTCACATATCATATCACCTTATTATATACACTATGACAAGGGGAACACGTGCTAAAGTTTTGCATCAATTTGTTTACTACCTACACTACAAATTATCTTGTTCGTCATAATCAAAAAGGGGGGGAATTGTTGACCTATGGTTGACTTCTCGTTTTGATTATCACAAACAAATCACTTTTAATTCTAACAAATTGTATTCGAGTGTCTTTTAGAGCGATCATTGAATACTATCAAAGTTGAAGGCACAAAAGATCAAGATCCTTAGATTCGCAAATAGACAATCCATGTGTAAACAAACTTGGCAAACCAATGGAAGCAAAAGAGCTCATGAAGAAACAAGATATATATTGAGACATTAGTTTTAATACATTAAATATATGTAAAGGTAAAATGTTTCCTTATTTGGCCATGAAATGTCTAGTAGCTCAAAGTAAATCTTTTATACATAAGAAAATCAGTCTTTTTCTAAAATATAAAAGAAATGGCATAAAATCGTTTTTCAAAGGAGTATATACTTTTATCAAGTAAATGAATTTGTAAATCACTCTTTTTGAAAAGATTGAATAAGGCTATTCTTCAAAACAAACCTACATCGATCAAATCATCGTGAAGAAAACCATCTGGTAGGCAAAATTGCCAACCGGACGTCCGAATGAGCAACATTCATTTTTTTTACCGTTGCACATCTCTAACGGCTAGCTCATCCAGATGTCCGAATCCCTTGTCCGGATGGACAGAACTTTTAACCATTTTGAATGCTATATATACCTCACTACTTCTCCACTTGTAAAACAATTCTTGAGCATAAAAGTGAGGTTTTTATTGATCCCAACTACCTTATTCTCCATCTTTAAGAAGATCAAAAAGCAATAAATTGTTGAAAAGCTTTTGAGTGATTACAATTTGTGAAAATCCCTTGTTTATCAAAAAGTTCTTCATATCAACACTTTGAGCTAAACTCATTGACATCTATTGAAGTGTTTGCCTCTTCTCTTCTTGTTATCAATCTCGATTTTATCATTCATCAAGAAGAGAAATGTTCACTTGTATATTCATTTTTGAATTGTGGGTTGTGTTGAGGTCCCGGAAAGCTCAACGTTGTAAAATGATTAGTACTCCTTGGTTGTAAGTCACTAGAAGCGTTGTAAAGGGTTGGATTGCGCCACAAGTCAATCAACATAGTGAAAAAAAAGTCTTGCTCGTGACGGAAAGCATGGTAATGGGGGACGTAGATCATTGCGTTGGATCGAACCTCCATATTATATCGTTTGCATCCTCTAACCTTTTTAATCAACGTTTTTACTTTGTGCAAACTTATTTCAATTATCTACGTGCCTATATGTTTTTGGTTTACTTCATTATCAATTGTGTGATCATGAGTTTAAAATCTTTGTATTGATAACGAAAGAGTTTTAAAAATCAATTCACTCCCTCTTGATTAGCTAATCTTAGGCTTTCATAATTAATTAATTCACTAAATTTTATTTTAACTTCAATTAATCACTAAATCTCAATTTATTTTACAAAGAAAATGTTATTTGTACACCTCGGTGTATAGACCCCTCACAAAAGGACCGGGGGGAGGGGGGGGGGGGGAATAGGGGGGCCCCATCTTACGAGGGGGTTTGTCGGTGTACAAATAGCATGGTCCATTTTACAATCATGCTACATATAGACTCACTCTCACACCTTTCTTTACACTATTAAACATGATAACATTTACCCTTGATATTAAATTCAACAATCACATCACTACACAAATTCCCTCTACATGCGACAATGTCAACCGTGTTGTAAAAGAAAATGTACATATAACGTTATTCTTTATTTTAAGTTTCTGCACTCCACGTTATCGTTGTTCGAATGCCAACTTATCACCATGCTATAGTTCAAAAGTATTTAAATAGAGATGACAAAGGAACGGAGAATTCCAGATCCTCGTGCAAGAGCCAACCCGAACGGGACTTGAATTTCCCGTGTAATCAGCAACTAAGGCGAGGACAGTATAAATTGTCCTTATTAGTATGTATATTTTAATTATTGTAATATATTCACAATTTTATCACTAACTCATCCTATTACCATCACCAAAAGGGGTCTTTTTTTTCTTTTTTTATTTTTTGTTTGTTAACTCCCAATAAAAAATTGACAACACTGCCCCTGTATAAACCCAATTTCCCTGTAGGTGTAGGTGTAGGTGTAGCAGCTCTCAATCATCATATGAATAATAAGTTGTAAAAATTGCAGGTCAAAAATCTATAACAATTGAAATAAAGCATAATGATAATGTCAAAATATTTATAACTAGACCTACATGTTTTCTTTTAAGTTAACAGCCTAGAAAGCAAGCCCAAAATTGTCTTAATGCAACTCTGCCAGCAGCCTATGGAACATTGATGTGGATGTTATACTACAAGGTCAATGTGGATCTTATACTGTAAGATAAGAATAGAAGATTCGCAAAATCATTTCGCTTCTTTTTTATCAATCTCTAAAGAAAGGGACCAAGTTCTTCTCATCTCTCGAGATCAGGCTCCTGATGCAAATACTTTCAGAGTGCTACAAATGTTCCATATCAATGAGTACCACAGCGTGCAAGTTAATGCCAAGGATTCTTCTTTGGGGTTCCACTTCTTTTTGAGCTTGCTTTCTGCGAACAGGTGGGATACAAGTCAACGACATTGGAGAGGTTTTATGATATGCATACTATTAAAGAAAATAGATGAAGAGGAAATACACACCGATTTAGCTTTCTTTGTCTTCCCACGGATTCTGTTCTTTGGAGGTTTCAATTTGTATATCCGAACCATCCAATGGTGAGTAGTGAATACCTACGCAATGGACACCGTGCAAAAGCAAACTATGACAACCACGAACACTCAAATGAATTAACCATTCAACTTAAATTCATGTATATGAAAGTGGTTTCAAAAGGACTTCTGCAGTAAATCTCCAGGTGAAGTCTTGTCTCCAAGTCTCAACATAATCAATGATATACGCTATTGGACTTGGGCTTCAATGAAGAATAGGTAATATACGATAAACAAACATGTCGATTGTCATTTTAGTGACTGAGTGAATAATACAAATCAGAAAAAGATGTGATGGAATAATCCACCCTCATTTCAAGTCTTCGTAGAAGTTAGGCCAAATATTGTTTACAAACTTATGGATCAAACTTCATTTGACATATTAAAATTTCAAAAAGAACTGCTTGGATGCTTGTACCTTTCAATTTTGAATCTCTCGGTCTAATTCATGGCTTTATATTGAGGAAAGGGACAAAATATAGCCCTTGTAGCTAAAAATTAGATATTTAGCA
Organism: Fraxinus excelsior; assembly: GCA_019097785.1. Classification (NCBI taxonomy): domain Eukaryota; kingdom Viridiplantae; phylum Streptophyta; class Magnoliopsida; order Lamiales; family Oleaceae; genus Fraxinus; species Fraxinus excelsior. The sequence continues at coordinate 5,464,801 of CM032641.1, forward strand.
AATTTTGATAAAAGTTGATGAAATGTGTAGTTAAAAAGTTAATAAAAGTTGCAGGTCCAATGAAATGTGCAGTTGAAAACGAGTTTCAGGAAAAATGAGTTTTAGAAAATGGGGGCCAACAAGGGCTTAGTAAATAATGACTATCAACCTTGAAATGCTGAATATAGACAGGATGAGAACCAAATTAAGATGTTGATAGATCTGGCAAGGTCACATGCATAAACTCTAAATTTCTTTCCACAGTGCCCAAATAAAGATGCAGTTGAAGAAAGAGCCAACACATCAGATATCATTATCCACACAGGATCTGCACTAAGTCATATATTATTACTTGCAAACAAACCTCATTGATGAGTGGCTAGATGTATGTCTCCAACAGTACGATGGTTCGGAAATGAAGATTTTATGCTGTCTTACCTCTTCAAAATGAGTATGTTCAAAAAGTATAATGGCTTCGGAAATGAAGAATTTATTCTTAGTCTTACCTCTTCAAAATGGGTAAGTTTGAAATATTTCTTTCCAATTTCAGTATTCCTCACCCTATCAAAGCCTTTACCATCTGTCTCCACAAATCTGCAATAAGAAATCATGATTAATTTAAGGAATAGAAAGAAATTAATGTCTGGATATAAGCACCATGTTCCAAACAAAATTGCACCTGTAATAAGAAAGTTTGTACATGAGACAATTCAGCATGGTAGGAGTGGCTTGAGAATCAATCCGGTATTGACCATCTCTCTTTTAGACAGTATGACAAGAGAAATTAAATTAGAAGTCAACACAGAGTTCAATTAGGAATGAATTTTTCTTATGCAACCAAAAGAAAATCACTTTTAATTCAGTAATACTGGATACCACGTCAACAGCCAAAGCATTTGTAATGCGTAAATTGTAATAGCAAGATAAAAAAAATAAGAATATTATGCACGGTGCGACACCATTGTAGTTCTGGTATATGACAGAGGGTGACAGGTAGGTAGGTAGGTAGGAATAAAGCCAGGCAGCGTATAGATGAGGGGGACAACAGGAAGGAAAAAAAATCCCAAAATGTCATTTAATGGTACACAAGACATGAACACATGCTCGGATGGCCCCTGCTCAAAGAACTGAAAGTTAGCAACAATCAAACTAATAGTAAACCTGTTAAGTGTATGAGTCTGTCTGAAACAAGGATTTCAGGAATTCTACCATAGTTTTCCCTTTGTCAGCATCTGAGGACTTTAGAATCTAAAATACATTTAGTCAAGACAAGGTCCTTGGATGTAGTTTTGTCATCCTTCAATCACAGTGTTGCTAATTCTGAAAATGAATCGAACCCACAAAGAGGGTGCATGTTGAAGAAAATAATAAAAACGATTTGCCCTCTAGTATCTTAAGCTTCTCATAACCTAACATAGCATGTTGTGGTTGCAAAAGATCTAGCTGCTAGCAATGAACCAAAAGTAATGGCAGAAAAGTATTCACATAGCCAATCCCAAATTTATTGGGAATAAGGTTTAGTTTGTTGATTTATCTAAAACTTCTCGATGCGGTGACCATTCTATAAAATCTACACATTTTCAAATTTTTTATGATACTGATATATTCTTATTTTGGTTGAGAGACACCTTTATTGGTTTCAAACAGCTTATATTAGACAAGGAGATACTAATTTCGCACATGCCATGCCATAATCACATTGTTTTAATTTGTACCTCTTTCAATTTTGTCCTTAGCCGAACAAATGAAAAACTCCACCAGTTATTAGACAGTTGGCTACCCCCACCACCCCCAACAGGAAAGAAAAAAGTATTAAAAAGGGGATTGTGCACTAGAAAACTAAATTCTTAAGTGACAGATTGTGAGAATGAATTCCTTGAATCAATCATTCCCAAAAGTATCTATTACGCTTTTGTATCAATACAGTGAAGAAATCATGCTTAGGCTTTCCAAAGATAAGATATAACCATGTAGATAGTATTCAATTAAATATGGTCCACGTGCTTGATATTGAATTGCCAAAATTAATATTACGATAATAAACAGAGAACTGACAGTGGGAAGATGCAGCTAGAGAGTTGACTACGAAAAGCAATATAGAATCCATTACTCACCAAATAATCAGGTTCCTTAATATGAGGGAATACACCACCTCCTATCCGAACCATCCATAGGAACTTGTTAATGTCGTCACTAGGGTAACCAACAAGACCTGAAATGAAAAGTCAGTCGATAGAATAATCTGTTCCTTATTCAGGAAAAATTGCACCTAAAATAAAATTGCAGAACCAACCTCCAAAAACAACAAGAACATATTTTACATCCAATGAATTAAAAATATCCCAAGCTGCTTTTTCAGGAGAGGACATTGCAGTACCAACGGTTGCAATATGTGTGTTGTTCCATGTATTATTGTCAACAATAACCGTGCGGTTTGCCATGGCAGTTGTTTGGTAACCATAGTCCCACCAAGAAGCAACCTAGATGAAATCAGTAAAAATAAATAAATAATAAAAATAGACTATTAACAACTTTCTTATCCCTCAAAGATGCCATCTTGGCTTGAAGAAAGTTGTGTGCAAAACAAAAAGCTGGTTAAACTTGCAGGGAGCGAGGGAGGGTAATGTTTTTGTGTTCATGTGTTGTGTGATTATTCAGGTATGTATACTACCTTAGTGATGGGGATTGGTAGTAGAGATATTATATGGAAGGCTTACCAATTTAAAATACTTATTTTAGGAAATGTAATTAGGGTTTTATTTTATATTATTTCTATAGTTGTTTCATACTTAATTTAGGTTCATTTTAAAAGTTAAAACTTATTATTGAATAACAACCCTCCTCCTCCTCCTCCTCCTTTCTTTCCCATTCTTCTGCAAGTCTTGTTCTTGCAGGGGCAGATAGAGGCACGGACTCGACCGGACTACAGCTTGTATCCGCCCCTACAAATGTCCACAATTTTTTTTTTTTTTTTTTTAAAGATAAACCCATGTACATTTGTATGCAGCCCGTGTCCAAACTCATGGCTGAATCCGCCAGTGTTCTTGTACATTACATCATATGTCACAGACATAATGTGTTGCACACTGCACAGGACAACCATGACTTCACAAGCATGGCCACGATCTTACGTAGCCAAGGAGAAGCATTGCCATCCTTCATGTTCTCAAATTCCTTTACAAACCATATTTCCTCCTCAAAGTATATAAACAAGCCCTTTTGAAAATGTTTCTTCTACCCTCCACTCTTTTCCATGTATTTATATATATTTAGTTGTGGGACTAACTAGGAGTCAGTCCTTTCTTGTATTTATATAAAAAACAGTTTTAGGTAGGGAGACCTTTTTCTCCTTGCACTTTTATGAGATACATTTCAGTCCCCAAGGACCACAGCACAAGCCAATCTTTAAAGGCCTATTCACAAACCTTGTAATTTTTTTTTTACGTGGACACAGGAAAGAACCTATTCTTTCTAACCTTTCTTCTTTCGATGGTATGATGACGTCCAGTACAATCAAAATTCAAAACCATACATATTCACATTCAAATATAATTGAAACAGTTATAGAAAGAACTAAACATCACATTCACTTTCCTAATTGCTGACTGTGGCAACATAACTGACTTCGTTCCCCAGGCTTGTCCAAATATTGGGAGTGACGCAGATGTTTCATGAGCAACATAGACCGGTACTTAACAGGTATATCTACAGGGAGTTTCTTCAACTCTATTGTCCTCTAAATAGTAAAAGTAAAGAAGCAATAATTTTTTAACACTGTGCATGGGTGGTATAAGGTGTAATCCCACCCCCAGGCAGATCAGTAGATGGATAGAGGTTCATTGTGTCAAATACACCACTCCAGAGTCTCTATGTACAGGAATCATTTCACCTATACTATCACTGAAACCTCCAACAGTCATAGAACTAGTACTATTGTGATGAAAAACTGATTTCAGCCAACCACAATATATTGATTATAAAATCTATGGTTAAAGAAGAAGAGTGCAGTTAATAAAGAATAAGAGGGACAAGAACTTACTTTATCGTCCACCTCAGTGTTATGACGCAACCAACCGTAAGCCTCTCTAAAATCATCAAAAACATGAAGGCCATCATGACTTCGAGAAGTTAGCACAATAGAGGGTGCTGAATAAGCCTCTGCCGCAGCCCATACACAATGAACCTACACAGAAAAAAATTCTTAATTAGATAAGACAAGAAAAAAGAAAAAGTAGGAGACAATATGCTAGCAAATGTGATTTTTAATTTCAATACCAATTGTTAAATGGATCAACACTAAAAGCTTTTACATATAAAATTATCTAGAGACAATTCTCATGGACAAGCCACGTGTTCACTTCAGACAAACCCTGGCACCGAGTCTCCATTTAAAGTTAACAGCTAGAATGATAGAACTAGAGAAACTAGAGGTTGCAACAGATGATACAGCAGAGACATTTACAGCACAAGTCAACATGTGAAGTATTAGTACCAAGTTTCCATATAATAACAAACAGCAAAATGTGACACAGAATTGACGCATGATTACTTCAAACCCTTATGATAGATGACAATTCATCTCCCATCAGACAACCACTGTTTTACATTTGAAGGTGTATGAGATCTTGTTGTATGTGGCGCATATAGAGTGGAACACAGGTTTACTAGATCAAAATGGCCGACAATACAACATGTTATTTGTCTTGGCTCCAAATAAACTGAAAATTGCCAGGTAAGCTTAAATCTAATGCCACTTAATTTTGTCTTATCAATAAGGCTGAAGATATTGAGAATTTCTTCCTTGCATAAATTTAAAGATTCTCAAAGCTCCAAGTTCAGTTATTAGTGGAACATCAGGTCAACCTTATAAAATTGTATTTGTATTTTCTTTTCCTTAGAAACTTAAATACTTCATCACATAATGAAACAAACAACACCTCTCTTAAGCACAATAAACAAAGGTCATATTAGCACAGATTGACAAGGAAAAAAAAAAGGAAAGATGAAATCAAAGGGAAAAGCACAATAGTCATGTAGTTTTTAGAGGATATAACTTTCATGTTCACATAAACCGGATATCTTGATTTAATCAGAATCCAAAATCATATAAGAATGCATACCACGTAAAAGGCACCCAGCAAGACAAGCAAGAAAATAGCAATGATGGAAGCCTCCAATGGTAAAACCGAAAGCCTCTTCTCAATCTGGGGTACAACAGAAGCCCTTTCCACTTTGTCCTTTTCCTTCTTCTTGTTTTTTCTTGAAGGACGTTCCTTCAGTGAGTCTTCACTTTTCTCAGTCTTCACCCCATCATTTTGTATAACATTACCAGTATCTCCTGCCTTAATGGATATAACAAGAATTTTAGTCCAAAATAATTTAAATAATAATTAAAATCTATCACCAACAACAAAAAAATAGATTACTAACATTGACAGGGGAATTTTGAGATACACCAGGCAACTGAAATTTAATTGATCGAGTAAAAACTCCGAAAGCTTCTGAAAGAGCAATTCCAGACATTATGCATGCTGCCGGAGCAAGCACAAGCATTAGACGCACCTAGAATATCAGCAAAAGTAAGTGATACCCAAAAATAGTGGGAGCTGAATGTGAAAGATGAGTTAAATATCGCATGCAGGCAAGATTCCAGTTATCCGTACCATGACACCAGAAAAATATACTGATGTAGCTATATAAAGAACTGCGAAAGAGCTTGCGTCAGATAGTGGCAAAAAGCATGCCTGCAAGTTCCAACAGAAAAATTAAGAGCAAATATTAGAAGGGTAGATAACGATCCAATCCAGATACTTCAATCCTATCAAACTTTAATGAATATTGAGAACTTACAATAATGCCAGCTGGAACCAAAAATGCCAAGACATTAATGTCCATAAAGTAAGACGGCCATGTAGGGGGTTGATGTTCACTAACACTGGCAATAATTGGTATATACTTGCTTGCATATGTTCTGGTTCAGATCAGGAATCAGGAAAGGGAGGACAAAAGAAAACTATGTCAGAAATGCTGCCAAGCTCACAACTATAAATATACCAGATAGCAAACACTGTGTATTACTATTAAGCCTATCTTTACTATTGGGGATTCCGAAGATTCCACGCATACAAAGAAAAGAAGATTATACAGTATAACATGTTATCTACCCTTAGCATCTTACACACTCAAAATGAACGATGAAAAATATGGACTAATCAGAAATTGATTAGCGATCTGAAGCATAAATGCATCTGACAGTTTATCAACAATTTAAGTTTATAGTCAAACTCGAGGACTGGAAGCCGAAGATAATAGATATTTTTCCAACTAAACAATTAATACAGCCTTGTTAGAGTAGGAATTAAGCAAGAGGCTATCAGTAAAAGGTAGAAGCAGAACACTCCGACTTATTGCAAAACTAGCAATAACATCTTGGCTACGACGTAACCACTACACTCCAAGTAAACATCATTTAGTGGAGACGAGAATCAGTTTTATCTTGGAAAGAGTTTAACTTGAAGGAGCCTAGTTCTCTTAGCAAAGAAATGATGGGGAATAAAGGTAAGCGAAAGGAAAAAAAGGATTAGCAGTCCCCTTGAGTTTAGATTCTTGCTCTGTAAAAGAGAACCTGGGATTTCAATTTACATTAGACTGTTGATTATATTAAATCCTCCTCTACAATCTTTCTTACACGGCAAAACCTTCTCATGGAGGTTGGAAATGATATCTTTTTGTTTGCAAAGCACATAGTGAAGTAGCAAGTGAAAAGGCACCATAAAATATCATAAAGCAATTGCAAGGAAGAACTTACGGATCAAGCAGGCTCAAACTTCTTCCACTCCATCCTTTGGTAGGGCTAGAAGCTACCAAAGCTATTAGTACAGCTAACACAGCCCCACAAATTATCCTGAACATTGATTATGAGTGCATAGTGAGAGAAAAATATAAAATTCATGGCTACACAATATCCTAAACTTTTCATTATTTTTCCACATGAAACTGCTGCTATTCCACTCCTTACAAGTCATCAAAAAGGGAGTCAAAAAAGAAATAAAATTCTTCAATTCTAGTTCATCATGTGCTGCTTTAGTTTCGTATTACCATTACCATGCTAGTCACATAATATATTAGTTAAAATTATTTGAATTTACAGGCAAAGTAAGCTTACAGGCCAATGGATACTACAAGAGTAACAGCTACTTTAAACATTTGTGGAGAGAGAATCCCTTTGATATAATACACAAGAGCCACGACATGGATAATAATAAAGACCTGTATGTTACCATCAGAAAGAACAGTGTCAAATAACTGAATACATTCAGAAACTTAGGATAACATGGGAGCAAGTGTACATAGTATCTGTAAGGAGCAGCATTAAACATATTACATAATCATACAAATATTGATGGAAAGCTAGCAATGCCATTATGTATGTGAATTACAATAATCTCTCAATTTCATTTCCTTCTCTCTGAACATTGTTCCTTCTCCCGACTGCCCTTTCACAATAGAAGGTACTCAAAACTTCAACTTCTCTGAATATTATAAATTGTGATAAGGAGATCTTACTCTCAAATAGAGATGAAAGCAAAAATTTGGCAAACCCAATATAGCAAAATGAGTTTAGTTCTGAACCGATAATTTTCCTTCAACGAACAATCATAAGATTACCTTTGCCCATCCACAGGGAAAAAAAAAAAGAAAAAGGAAAAGATTGCTACATGACATCACATACATGGAGATTACGAATGAAGGCTGGTTCATGAGCCCTGTGGGTGGCCATTGTTTTCTATCTAGTAGATATTTCTCTTTCTAATTGTATTGATACAACTTACAAGTGGCTCACATAATTTTCCGAAAAGTATGCCTGAAACCTCATGGCGCTCAAATAAATATCTATAAGCCTAATGATTATCAAAACAATTCAAACACTCCTGAACCCCCTTCCCCTGGCGTAAAAAATTACACATTTTGTCTTTTACCTTCTAGTAACAGAGCTTTGAGTCGTAAATACCATGAATGGTTCGAACACCTAAATCCAAAGTAGAGGTTCAATGCCAAAGGGTCCCAGTCCAGATACCAAGTTTTGAATAGTAATGGGTCAGGGCCAGTTTTACAGCTATAGTCACATGTGTAATGGGTCTAGTTCAACAACAAGGACTATAAAGCTCTCATAAACATCCGAAGAGCATTGCTTAAATTTGAAAGTTTGATATGAAAAGATAGAATAAAAAATCATTGATGTTCCAAATATAGCCCCTGTTTGGTATAGATTAAAATTAAGATTTTAATATAAGCTAAAGTCAACAATTAATTTTAACCACATTTTACGGGACCCACAACTTTTTTTTTTGATAAATAATCTGGTAATTTTATAAATTAAAAACAAAGATAATACACAAGGAGTGCAGTGTCAATTTAAACAAGGGCATGATTTGCAGATAATTCCGGGAATATCTCCAAATTAAACGCAAATATATGCATAAAAAAAACCCATCATTAGAAAAATAGATGGTAGACTAGTGTGCTGGTAAAAAAAACTTACTAAAAATGATGCAAAATGCTCAGATGTCATGACAGCATTAAAACCTACAACTGGCACCAAAGATGCTAACAACGTCCCCAAGACAACCTGCATTACAATAATTTAAGGATAACAAGAGCTAAGTTAGAGCAGTGTAATCAAAGAAACTTATGTATTTAAGAATAGAAAATATATTCTGTAACAAATATGACACTGAATTAAATTACAGTATACTGAATTGACATTCCTCCAAAAATCACCCACATAAATTAAACTTGTACCCATTGTCTAAAAATCTCGTTTGAGGCCTGCCTCAAAGAAAGGCGAGCAAAAATGCCTCAACCCGCTAATTGTGAGGCCATTTTTCAAGGCACAAGACTCAAGGTTCGTGAGGCATGCGCTCATTAATTATCCAAAATTATTTACTTTGCTCTAGGTGTGGGCCCATAAAACATTAGAAATTTTTATTGATCCACTTTCTGAATATCCCATCGCCCCACTAACTATTACTAAAACATTAAAAAAAATGTTTTTTTGTAATTAACCCATCTTGAGAATCAGCTCTTACTAAAACATCAAAGAAATGGTGTCTCTCACTTTGGGAATACTAACGTAGTAGTTTCTTTATTATTACTCTATAGATCTTTTTTTATTTGTTTGCACACTTTCGGTTACATTGCACAGCAGCAAATTCACCTCTCAATGCTTATAGTGATTATCCTTCAGATTCTAGCTTAGGTACTACAGGGAACTTTCAGCTGTAGTGCTACAGGACATCTACCAATTTGTTTGAAATATTTATTACTGATCATATGCAGTAAAAAACTTGGAAGTGGAGCATATGCATGTACAAGCAAGAAGAATGGCGTTGGCAAACTTGTTTATGATTCATGTGTTACGATACTTACAAGTGGAGCATATGCAATGTAGAGGCGAGAAGAGTAGCGACCAGTAACAATGCACAGCAGGACGTGCATGGGAATAAGATTTATGATGAAAGTATACCCTCCCCAAGAGCAAACCTGAAAACATGAATATAAAAAGATTGTTATAGAAGCTATCAAGCATGGGATAGAAATGAAAAGAAAACAAATTAGTGAATGTACCATGTAAAAGTATGCTATGGCATTTAGAGTAGCATAGAAAAGAGATCCTGTATTCAATGCCTGCAGCCAATCCAAACATTAGTAAATTACACGAATGTTAATTGTCCATAATGCTCCAGTAAAAATACATCAGAAATTTATGGGAAAAGGGATCGAAAGCATGTCATGAAACACAAAGGACTTTATCCGAAAAACTAAAAGAGCGTAATATAGAGCACACAAAGAGCTTTAGCTGAAAAACAAAAATCACCTTTATATAAAGATAGAATGTGAAGATCAAAGCAAATATAGCTACAGCTTCATTGTCATAGCTGCCAGCCACAGATCGGGATATATAAGATGGAACCTGAAAAAAAAAAATGGAAAGCATCTAACACTCTGATGACCATGGAGATTCGAAATTCTCACATAAAAAATGCAGCACCTATAACAAATATACACCATATTCATATAAAAAGGCAACAACATCCATTAATATTATCTCTAATAAAATTAGATATGAAAAGTCTTAAGTACAGAAAATACAAAACTATACAACTTGAAAGTAAAAGGTACTTGAAGCAGGTATGGGGAACATGGTCTTTGCCCCGTTTAAAGTCCATTTCAAGATCTAATCACATAAAATGAAAATCATAAGCATTTCTAAATGGAACATGGACTATTCTACAAATTGCAAAAAAAGTAATGATTTTTAGTTTTTACCAATTAAAGACATTGAAAAAAAATAAAAAAATAAGAAAAAAATATAAATGGGCCGCTAAACGGGGCAGGGGGCCTTGCCGGCCCCTCCAAGCAGGGATAGGGGCGGGACAACAGGGGAAAACTTGAACAGGGCAGGTCTGTTGCCATACCTAGATCCTACTGTCACGGTTTTAATTTCTGATGCTCCAAAGGAAATCAGGCCCTCAACTCCTTCATTCTTATATTATCACTCAATTTGCTTTTTAAAAATACTTTTCCTTATTAAAAGAAGTTATATTCAATAAATACACTAACGGTTCATTCAAATGTTTATATGCATTTTCTTTCATACATCTTCATAAAAACAATGCACAAGATTACAAACATCGCCTTAATACCAGAAACAAAGTGGAAATGTATTGATGCTATAATAGCTTGTTTCAGTTTGGTTAGTTAATACAGTCATTGCCTCTTTCCTCATACTAGAGTAAAGTGATCATTGTTTTATTGTAGAATATGCATCTCACAAGTTACCCAGCCTACTTCCTTCAACTACGTCCTTCAACTGGCAAGTCTAGCACTATCTTATCTTGGTCCTTTATCAGCGACAGCAAGTCTACCCCATTACTTCCTACAAAATGTTAAACACGCTGCATGATGTCTACCATCATCCATAACCTTAAAAAACTACATACCGATGGATAATGGAGTTCTCCTACTTTCAAAGCTAAACCTTACTCAATAAAACAACTAATTGACTATTAACCATCCTTCAAGACATTTTGATTATAGAGATTTGGGCAATGTTAAGTATGGAAAACTTAAACTGCCTCTTACACTTACTTATTTCCTATGATGCTCGGACTCGGGTACGGGTATCGGGTACGTATCTAAGTGTTGGATCTTTTATTTTCTAAAATGTAGGATACGAGTATATGGCTAAAAAAAGTCCAAATTTCGGATACGGGTACATGGGTATGTCTTTCAGACTTCAATTTTTTTACTAATCCAGGATGTTATTTTGAATGGACCAAAATTAATTATTCACAATAAAGGAAATGAGTATTTAATAAGGGGTTAAGGCGAATAAAATAGAATTTTGGGGTTTAGTTTTCAATAATGAGAATTACTAAGTATTATATAAAATAGAAAATGAGAAACTTGATTGTAATTTGGACTTAGTGGAGCCCTAAGTAGCAGTATAGGGAAATCATTTTCATTTTATACAAACAAAACCTTAAACCACCGATATACAGAAAGAAAGAAGGAAAAAAAAAAGAAGAAAATGGAAAGAAAAAAGAAAGAAGAAGAAAAGGAGGGAAAACCTAGCGTCACCGTTTTTCTCCACCCTCTCGGCGATGACACTAGGTTTATAGAGAGCAAAAGTGGGGTTTATAGAGAGCAAAAGTCGGAAAGAAGAAAAGGACAAGAAAAAAAAAGAAAGAAGAAAGAAGCAAAAAGGACGAAGTGTCTAGTTGAAACTTGAAAGATCCGACACATCCTATACCCATACCCATGTCGTATCCGACACAGGTACTCCAACTATTTCAAAGAGTTCGAGCATCCGAGTTTATTTCCTCATCCAAACAAAGACCACAGTTATTTATATGCAAGAGAACAATACATTGACAATTTTAAAATATAAAATTTGATCAGGTGTATTTTCGCATTAATTTGACTTTTGAACAGAATTTGGTTATGTCGTAGCACAATTTGCACAAGCTCATCCGTGTTAAAAGAACATTCAGTGTTAAAAAAGTGTACACAATAATGGAAATGAAAACCAAAAAACAATTTCGTTTCTTTTCCATTTCCCCTCAAGTCTGTCAAAACTTTCACCTAATTTAAGCTCCTATATCAACTTCATCAACCATGAGAGATTAACTCCTTCAAACAAAAGTTACAATAGATTTTATGTTCACTTCAATGATTTTGACTTATCTGGACCTCAATTATCCCATTTTGTGATTTTTCTAAATTATCTGCAAATTTATCTCCCCTCAACCTACATTCGAAAATGCATTAGCATAACACCAAACGACCTATCAACAAATTTATCTCCTCCAATGTTTTGAAATGATAATACACGATATGCAGATCATTTAACTGTCGATTCCAAAAATTTGTGAACTATCTGAATATGCTTTCATACTTTATAGGCATTACACATGTGTTCTCCACATACAGATTTCAAATCGTACCTTAACCCCTTAATTCAAACAGTTGATTTAATTAACTATACAAGGCTGAATGATTTTCAGTGTAAAATATACTTCAAGAAGTATGCCAACCTATAGACATCTCCATAAAATTTTGCAAAATCTCTAAAAAGACCTGTGCAATCATCAACCATATAAAACTAAAACACTACGACAAAATTGGAGTGAGCAAAAATTGAAGAATCCAATGAACTGCAATGAGTTCAATGTGGAAGTGGTTCTTCTCATCATATATGGCCAACAAATCAGAATATACTTAAAATTATAATAAATTAGACCCTGATATATGGATAAATAGAACAATCAACAGAAAAATTGCAGAAAAAGAATGCAAAGGACTACTGTTCAGAGTTTAAAATGCCACAGATAAACAAAGATGTGCATAATAAAAATACCATGGCCAAAAGAGCTGCAGCGGTCAATCCAGCACCGACACCTTTGACTTCCTATACAAGTATTTGTGATTGAGAAATATTCCAACAGAACATTTTACACGTGTCCTGTTAGCTAAAGTTAGGCCCTTGTTTGGGCTCCATTTTAATGGAAATTTGGGAGAAAATGAGTTTTGGAATAGTGATTTTTTTGGAGAGTCAGTGGTTAAAAAATAAGAAAAAAATTTCAATTTACGTGTAATATTATTTTGTGAGAGAATGTGTGGTTAAAAATGAGTTTCTTTTTAAAAAAAAAAAAAAAGAGTTTTTTGAAAAAATGGGGCCAAACATAGGCTAAGAATCACAAGTGAAATAGATCCATGGATTGATCAAGCAAAAGAAAAAACCTTGGTCAAAAGGTATGTCGCCCAAGAAGCAAAAGCTGAAAAAATGGGAGCTGTAAACACACAGACAGTTTCCACCGATAGTGGTATATTCAAAGTGTTCAATATCCTGCCAAAAAGTGGCAAAGGTCAAAACCATCACAGTTGCAAGCCTTAAACATCATAAATAAATTGCGGGGAAAAAATCCTCAGCTAAAACTGAACCACAATAGAGGAAAGAGTGATCAGTTCTTGAATTGGTCAAAATCATAAACAACCAAATTATAATAATTTATTAGTTTTGGTAATTTAATACAAATGTAGATTATATGAATGTGCCTCTAGTGCTAAAAAAATCCACAATGGTTTATTATACAGACCGCCATAAGGTTCCAGCAGTCAACGTGAGTCCTGGGTAAACAGTTCCCCCAATAACACGTCCAAGAGGATACCTATGTAACATTAAAGAAAAAAACCAGTTAAATTCATAGATTATTGACAATCAAAACTAGCTTATAAAAATGTTTTTGAGAAACACTTGGGCACCAGTAAAAGTAGCCATTACCAGGTTCGGTCATCAAACCAATTCCAAAAGTCATATATTCCATTCTTCGTCAAAAACTGCAAGGAAGCATATGAAGAATGAGGAGTTGCAAAAATATCCGCATAATAGTTGACTCAGTTAACCTCCCTTATTCAAATGTTCGCCTTTCATGCAGGAGTTGCCAAAATATTTGTTGCAAGGAAACATACCAAAAAAAAATAGATGACACATGTACACACATAAAGGGAGAGCGGGTAAAAGTCAACCTGCATGTAACAAGGACAACTAAAGAATAACTAAGCTAGCTTGGCTTGCTATGTGTGTTCGCCAAATTATAAAATCTCGGGTTCCTTCCCCATAAGGGAGAGGGAACTGCTTAGACATGTCAAAGTGGTAATGTCCATGAACCACCAAAATTAGACAACTTACTTCAAAGTCAAGGCGCTTCAGCAAAGACTTAAAACTGACACCACATATAGTTTTTTTATTAAAGTAACCACATATGTTTCGAGCTTCCATTTCTTGACCTTTATTCCAAAAGTATTCTCTCCCTCTTCAAATAAAAAAATAGTATAAAAAATCTCTTGCAGAATTCCACGTGTGTGAGATTAATCGAGTTATTTTAGTGGAGTCGCAATGTATTGAGATAGCAAAGCATTGTATCATCGTGCTAGTTACTGTACAGGAAATTTACACACCCCAGCAATGAAACCCAGTGGTAGATGGTTTAATTTCTCGCACAATGCAAGAATTAGACATTTGTATCATATCACTTAATATTTCACCCACTGGTTTTGACAGAAATCTGTATTAGGCAATTAATATTTCCCCTATCAGTTTAAACTGAAGAACTCTTTTTCACTGTGTACATCGCTTAGTATGATAAAGGTAATTATCAATTAGAAACACCAAAAATGTGGAAAAAGGCACAGATACATACATATTCTCACGATGACAATCGTAAGCAAAGATTATAAAAGCAAAAAATATTAAATGTTGCATATCCAGAAGATCCAATAAGTTAGAAACCGGACATACCTGAGTGACTCTATAATTAAAGTAAGGATCAAACTCGTGAATTACACTCTCGTACTTAATCACCTGTACAAGACAAAATTAACAAACAAAAAAGTCATTACTCCAAATCCAGATTCCAGAAAAAAGATAAATCAGTGAAATACCTTGGATCCATAAACTAAAATGTCATTTCGATGATCGCATTTAAATTCAATTATACGGTACAGCTATTGGAAAAAGGAAGAACTTTTACAGAGAAGAGACGGATCGAGAAAGCCAAGACGCCGATGAGTAACAGGATGAAGATTGATAGCACATTTCCGAACGCGTGACGCAGAGTCGACGGTTGAGGGGTCTCCAGGGCCGCCATTGACGGCCAAATCAAGGTCTATCTGTGTCTATATAGGAAACACACACAGTATGCGTGAGAGAGGGACTGAAGGAGGGTTTTGTGATATCTATGGTGTAGATGCTACTTGTTAGACATTGGGCTGAAGACTTGGTTATTAACTGAAATGACAGATATACCCTTTAAAATTACTGTTGTTATTCTTGTATAGTTTTTTGATTGGCGGAGGCCTTACGTGTCACGATGCCATTGGAGCAGGCTACTTGGATTTGTTTTGTTTTGTCTTGCTTTTCAGTTTTCTTTTTTCTTTTTCTATTCTTAATCAATTCTTCGTATAATGGTTCAAATTGAGTCCTCCTTTAGTTCTCATTAAATTAAAAAAAAAAAAAAATTCTTTCATTTTTTATTAATTATATATTTTTCAATAAAATAATATTACACGTAAAAATTCTTTTACAAAGAATGAGTCCGCGTTCAATCCCTCAAAATAGCACAAAACAACGGATACAATCCACAAAACCCCTCACATTGATAAGTAATAAAGCAATTACTAAATGAATAAAGTCGTGAGTATGTGAAAAAACTTTACATAATTTATACTGAAGCTGATGTGGTCATGCGTGATTGGACTGTTTTTTTTATTTTTTTTCCACATCTTCCAATAATGTCATGTCATGTGTTATCTGTAAAGATTTTCTGTTAAAAAATTATACACTTGTAGCATGATTGTTACTAAATAGTTGCACGAGTTTAAAGTTGGTGCAGCTAACCCTACCGATGATTCCTTGATGTTTTAACATTCATTCCTTGATTTTTCTCTCTTCTTTTAGTAAAGCGATTGAAAAATTTGACGTGTTACAATTACATATTATTGTAAGTTGAGGATGGATGAAAATCTTTAATTTGCAACTTAAGAAAAGTTAGAGAGAAATAGAGAGTAACATGAAACATGGAGTTTTATGATGATATTATTGCTTCTTTTTTGCAGGATGGTGAAATAGATTTTACTTCAACTGTGCAGTCAAAGAAATGCAGATCACTGTCTGGACATTAGGGATTCGTGATGGTGTAGACGACGTGGTACACATGGCATCACTCTCGGCGAACGACTGCCTAAAGTATTCTTCCTATGAAACTGCTCTAGCTTTCTAAGATCGTGCCCTCTTTTATGAGAAAGTTTAAGGCTTTAATTTTCAGCATTTTCCTTATGCGAACTTACGGGAAAATATGCACAAGACAATCACGAGGAAGACTAAGGTTTTTCTGGTATAGGATAATGGTCCATTTTTAATAGAAATATAGCTGAAATTGTGCACATAGGTAGCTTTAGAGGTGTTAAGACGGACGGGCCGACCCGTGACCCGAGCGGGTGGTTCATGGGTCAGGAGGTGTGACCCGCGGGTTTCGTGGGATGCACCTTCATTGGCCGCGGTTAACCGTGACCTGTGGAAAAAAAATTAAAATTAAACATTATAGTTAAGTAAGTACCAACCTAATTGAGATGTTCTTAAACTATAAATTATGGTAAAAGTAGGTACTAACCTAGTTGTGATGTACTTATACTATAAATATTTGATAATAGTAATTAGAAATGCATTTAGTTATTTGTTTAAATTAAATTTAACTTTTCAAAATTATAAATAATTCATGTAACATTAAATTTGAATTCTATGTAATCATTTTTAGGTATAAATATGAATTTATCATTTTGTTCAATTCTTAGTTTACATTTAAAAAAAAAAAAAAATTGCGATAAATATGAAAAATTCTATATTTTTATAATTTTATTTATACAATTATACGGGTCAAACCGGAACAAACTATGATCCGTGACCCGCATGGGCTCGACCCGGATGGGTCAGCGGGCGAGCCTGGGTTATAGTCCAAAATTGTGAGCCGACCCGTAACCGGCCCGTAACCCGTAGCGGACGGACTTTTTTCATGCGGGCCGTTACTGAGCTCATATGTTGGTAGGCCGATTCGGTCCGGACCACCCGGATTGACCCCTCTAAGTAGCTTGTTATATAGGACCAAATAAAGTCATCTTTAATGGGAATCCAACTCTTCAGATATCAGAATAAAGGAAGTCAAGCTTTTGTGATACCTTAACTTCAAGATAGATTCAGGATGCAGATTCCTCATTATGCTTATGTCAACTCTAACATCATTAAAAACCAATGGAACATATTCTTATTCTCAAAGCTAGATACCCTCTTTCATTTTTATGCTGTTCAAGAGTTGCTAAGGTTATTATCTGTTTTCCCAGGAAATTCAGCGTTTTTTTTCGTCAGAGAAAATCCATGTTTGTGTTCGTCCTTCTTCTCCTTCACGTGTCTTTGATTCTTTATGATTTTCCGACTGCTGTCCAAATCGCTTCCTAGAAAACTTTGATGTTGCCCATCTTGTAAAGAATCCTTCTTGTGTCTTTCAAAATTCTCAAGATCCTTCTCAAGGTAAAATTTGCCTTTAGCCCTCTCTCTTGGAAATTTACTCAACTCCTAAGCCTGTTTGACAACCATTATTGTAGAAAAAAAGAGTTATGAATAGTGATTTTTATCAGAATATGTGGTTAAAAAGTATGAAAAAAATTTCAGTACACATGTAGAATATTTTAGCGTGTAAATGTATGGTTGAAAATGGTCTTGTAACAAACCATAAAATAAATTAATGATTGTCAACAGACAACAACAAGTACTAAACAGCCGGCATTTACTTTGGACCCTAAAACGACGTTACTGAGTGTAAAAGCGAAAATAAGTCATGACTTCCCTCCCCCCATTTATGAAATTTGTAAATGCGTCGGGACTTTGACGAAAAAATGAATCTAGCCGACACATGAGGACAGTGTTAAAGATAAAATTTAATGAATAAATAAAAATCTCCCTTCTCTAACAACTAACATTTTAGACAAGATAGTTCAACAATATAAGGATTGTTAATTGCTAAAGGGGAACAAATAATGAATAACTTCTTAATTCCATGCTTCTCATTCCTATATAAATAGCTCCAAATGTGCATCAGATATCAACTCTAAACTTGAGACTCCGAAACGTTGTTAATACTTAGGGTGTGTTTGAGCCACATTATTTTGGAATAATGTATTTTAAAATAGTGGATTGATGGAGAATGTATAATTGAAAAATAAGGAAAAGTTATGGATGTGAAGGAAAATATTATTTTATTGAAGAATTTGTAGTTGAAAATGAAAATAAAAATTTTAATATGTACCAAACAGAGACTTAATATCCATTCTTGTCATCAAATCGATGCACTACATTTTTTGTTTCATGTTGGTCACTTGTCAAATTTCTTCCTTCAAATTCTAGAGAAAAATCATGTTCGCCTTTCTCCTTCCTTCTTCTCCTTCGTTTCTGTGCCACTTACGCCCCAACCATTTTCTAGCTTTTCCATGTCTCTCTTGGATTCTTTACGAGTTTTCCAATTGTTCTCTAAAGCGCTTACTAGAAGACTTTTATGGTGTCCCATGTACAAAGACCCCTCTTTCCACCTTTCAAAATACTTGTGGGAATTTCCCTTTCTCTCAAGGGAAAAAATTCATCTTTAGCTTTCTCTCTTGGAGTTTTAGTTAACTCATGAGATCTAGCACCGGCTTCCTTTTCTTCTAATATTATCATGAAATTTACATTCACCAACTCTGAATCACCTCTACCGGTTAACGGTTAACCATCCCACATTTAATTGGCACCCCAAAATGACATCACCATCCTCTTCACCGAGCTTTCTTTGTAAGTTCCAAGCATAATTTCAATCTCATCATGAGCTAAGATTAACATGTATTGAAAGCCATGTGATAAGTACGTTTTGTGCACTTATTTGGACAATATTATTAAATTTTTTATCGTCAAAATATTGAATTCTACTTAACTTGGATTAATTTTCTTTCATTTCAGTATTGGACCCATTTTAAGCAATTGGAAAAGAAAGATGGATCAATTGGCCATTGAATGGAAGGTTTGGGACCAAATTGCATTAATTGGGAAAAGTAAAGTTTTAAAGAGAATATGCATTAAATGGGCCTCAGTTTGGAATTGCATTTAGCATCAAATTTAATACCTTGGATTTCTAATGAGACACTAAGAAGAGGTGGCTGAGGTTGAGAAATGAGAATATATACACACACAGAGGTTCAAATTGGGAGGGGAATTGAACAAGTTTTTGGGCGGCGGCTGGAGGAATTAAGAAGAGGCGGGATAAAGACGCACGGAATTACGGCAGAAGAGGACGGACCCGGGCAGTAAAGTAAAAAAAAAAAAAAAAAAAAAAAAAGAAGAAGGAATTAATTCCAGATTATTGTAAGATAATTCATCAACAATTGTGTGGGAATTAATCACGTTCGTTCAATTTTCCGGTGAAATCGTTTAAACTTTATTTGTTTAATTCCAACACTATACTAGGCTAAATTATTTTAGTGCTAGATTTTCGATGAATTTTGTATTATGAAACTTTTAACATTTGAATCTTGTTTTTAATATTAAAGCACATTTTCAATTCTTGAATCATTGACATGACTTTAATTTTCTCTATAATTATATGCGCAATAGTTGCATGAATATTGATACTTGTTTTACTTTCAAAAGATTGAAAATAAGTTAAACAATTGTGCGGGAATTAATCACGTTCAGTCAATTTTCTGGTGAAATCGTTTAAACTTTATTTGTTTAATTCCAATACTATGCTAGGCTAAATTATTTTAGTGCTACATTTTCGATGAATTTTGAATTATGAAACTTTTAACATTTGAATCTTGTTTTTAATATTAAAGCACATTTTCAATTTTTGAATGATTGACATGACTTTAATTTTCTCTATAATTATATGCGCAATAGTTGCATGAATATTGTGACTTGTTTTACTTTCGAAAGATTGAAAATAAGTTAGACAATTGTGTGGGAACTAATCACGTTCGGTCAATTTTCTGATGAAATCATTTAAACTTTATTTGTTTAATTCCAACACTATGCTACGCAAAATTATTTTAGTGCTACATTTTCGATGAATTTTGTATTATGAAACTTTTAACTTTTGAATCTTGTTTTTAATATTAAAGCACATTTTCAATTCTTGAATGATTGACATAGCTTTAATTTTCTTTATAATTATATGCGCAATAGTTGCATGAATCTTACGATTTGTTTTGCTTTCGAAAGATTGAAAATAAGTTAGACGTAATGTCAATTATCATAGATTTCAATAGAGAATATATGTATATCACTATGCTTTTAAAGGAGGAACAGAGACCGGTGAAGGAGGAGCCTTTAAAGGAGAAGTTGAATTCTTTTGAAAAATCCAAGTAAAACATCAACACATAAGGGGTTTTTCATAAACAAGTAAACTCTGCATGAGGAAAATGAATTCAAATACTGTCCTCTTGATAACGAGATGGATATCATAATCATGCAAGCTTGGTAAAGTTGAAACCAGCCATTTGCGGCTAGAAACATCCTTGGTCGTCCCAGTTTGAGTGGATGAAGAACCAAATGGGATGAGATTCATCGCAGAGCATTTAACGCGAGCTAGGTGGGACTTTGAAGGAAAAATAAGATTCTTGGTGGCTATGGGAATGGCAGGAATAGGAGAAATAGAAGAAGCTCCTAGACTCTCTAATGAGTGGAAAGCACGGTAGAGTCAGTCACGAATAACCTGCGCTTCACTGATGACCAGAATTGTTCAAAAAGGGGATGAACAACAAAAGTGGGATTGAAAGGGGCCAAAAAGAAGTCGCGCGTCAGAATAGCATTTGAGCATCTGCACCTTGACTTTGGTAATGGTATGAAAACGCTCTGCCAAGTTTTTAGAAAAATAAGGAAGAATATGCCATGTTTGACTAAAACCAAGTTGGCAAGCAAAAAATTGGGAAGCATAAACTTCAACCCATGCCTTGGTATTCGTCTCAGTCAAAAGGTCATGGAATAATTATTTCTCGATCAAAAATTGTGCCCAAATGGGCAAGGATGTGCTCGCATAAGATATTATGGAAGGAGTTTGCACATAGGCTGGGACTTGGTGAGCAGAAAAAGGGAAGAAGGAAGGAGTTGAATTTAAAGTATAAATGAAGGTGAAGACATCCCTATTGGACATATTTATAGGGCTTAGTTGATGGATGAATAGCTCGTAACAACTAATTGATCTAGGAGGGGTTAGAGAAGCACCAAGTTGTGGAAAGTATGCTCTCAACCAGAATTGAGAGAGTCGAGAGGCCCACTACTAATGGGAGATGCACTGTTCCTCAATTGGGATTGGAGAGAAGCCATGCCTCTATAAAAAGCAGCTAAGAATAATGACATAGGTTTAGAGGCCTGCCACGTGATAGTTCATGCGCTATGGGCAGGTAGGCCATAGAAGGTTTCATGCTGGGCACATAAAGAACATATTTACAAAGCCAAACTTGGAGAAAGGCAACACGTTTAGCTTGGGTGGGTTCAGCACCAGTCTTATTATAGATTCTTGCATGACCGAATAAGAATCAGTGAGTTTCTTTTCAAATTTTGGGGCAGTAGCAGTAACCAAAAGATTGGGAGAAATGGTGTCGTCCAGAGGCAGAAGGTTGACTAAGGCTCCAACATCCCGTAGAGTGATGGACATCAGGCCAAGATGGAATATAAAAAGTATTGTATTCCGAAGACCAAAAACTTAGAGCAATGTGGAAAAGTACGGGGTCGTAGATTGGGGGACATAGAACAATTTTTAATAAGTTCGAAATATGAGCATGGTCAAAAATCGCATTGGTAGGGCCATGATTTACCATACTTGCATGCCAAAAACGCAAGGTAAAATCAATTTTAGGCCAAGTATGAATACCTCGTTCACGGATTGGCTTCAATGGAAAATGATTCAGAAAAGAAGGGTCTTGAGTGCAAGGGAACAACTGGCCTACCGGAGCTTGCCCCCACCGAATCATCATCATTAAATGACAAGCCCAGGTAGAATTCATTAAAGTCAACATTGGTTGGGAAAAGCACATGGTTTACATATGGCCTTGAGAGTAGCTGCTGGAAATCTTCAAAAACTAAGGGAGTTGTTTGAAGTCACCATTTGCTACAAACTTTAATCTGCTCGAGGGTTTGAAAGCGCAAGTGTTCAAGCGATTTATCGGAGTAGTAAGATATTGTATTTCTTTGGGATGTAGAATGTCACCGCCAAGCAAAGCAATGATTGAGATTCTCCGTCTTTTTAGACTTTCAAGTATTGCGGGGGAACACAAAGAATGAATATGACATAAAATTAATTATCAATATTAATTTTTGCCATATTGAGAGGTAATTGTTGACATATAAAAATGAGGCCTAATTAAATGGCTCAAAGAATATAGGCAAATTAGGAAATTCGAAGTATTGGCCTAGATAAAACCATGTAAAAAGCCAAAAATGAAGTCATAGCAAAAGCCCATCATCGCCCAAGTATGTAAGACGTCCAAGATCAGGGCGACCATAGTACTTTATTGTTATTCAGAGCGACGACATCATCATCACCCAAGCTCGCGAGATGCCCAAGAGTTGAGCAAAGATAATGCCTAGTTGTTATTTAAGGCGACAGTTATTAACACAGTTGATGGGTAATCTTATCACATTCCACTATCTAAGGATCTCGGAGGCAAGCAGTTAAATAATGATAATAATGGTAGCAGTTAAAGATGACAGTTTATTGACAAGTCGCCATTATGGAGAAAGTAGGTAGTTATAAGGCGACGGGCGGTTGTCAAACGGTTCCACAACAAAAACCATCAAAAGAGTATAAAACAGAAGAGAAGACATAGAAGCAAGCCCGATCAAATCACTCTTAAACAAAGAATGTGTAATTTTCATTTCCTTTAATTTCTTGTCTTTAAACTTTCGATTGCATTGTGTGTTTATGCCTCTTGGAGACATTTCGCTTCGTGTAAACTGTAACCTTTATAAATAAAAAACCACTCGTTGGGACTTTGTCTCAAGATATTTTGTTCCTTACACAATCGTCTGAATTTTTTAATTGTTAGAGAGACCCAAATTTCTGCGCGAAACAATACTCCTTGATCCTTGTACGTTTCCATCTACATCAACGTTTAACTAGAAAATATTAACTACGTGCAACTTCTCCGAAATTTAGCTAAAGACTTTTAATAGTGAAATTTGCTGAATTTGGGAAAATATCGACATCATTATACTAAATGACCCAAAGCAGCTAATAAAAATACAAAAAGAAGATAAATAATTCTGGTTAATCATAGAGTTTAGTCAAAGAAACTTAATTTATTGCACGTTGGATAGGACTTCCATATGCGTCACTATCCTAAATATCAAAACACATCATTGATTTCTTCGACACAACTTAAATAGAATAACGTTCTTCATAGTCAACGACTGTATGCATAACATTATTCATCTTAATAAGGGAAACTAATTAAACCACGAAAATAATTTCGTCCGACAATCTTAGCTATTAGGGCACTTTTAATAAATTATAAGAAACATGGTAACATATATTTATTTATTTATTTTGTTCAATCAAACGTACACACGTTGTCAAAGAATAAAAGAGAATAGAAATTAGTTTAGAAATCCGTGCTGATCATCTTCAAGTGATAAGAAGGCATTAAGACAAACTTTGAGCGTTAAAAATCAAGAAAATGACTTGATAATAACATCTTATGAACTGGACCACCAATAATTTATGACTTCAAATATTTAAACACGCGTCTTTCTTTCTGTGGAAAAAATAGTCAAAAGTGGTTGGAAATGTGGAAATAAATGGCTCTTTGTGGGGATTTTAGCGGGTTCGAATGAATTGAAATGCAATTTCAAAGTAAACTTCACGAAAATTCTTAACAATTCTTTTTAGATTTTCTAATTAGTTATCCAATGAATTTGATATTGAATTTTACACATTATAATACAAAGCAAAAATTAAAAAATAAAAAATTGCACAATCTCACATGTTTTGGTAAAAATGAATAGAGATGATGACAAAATTAATGAAACATATATTAGAACATGTTTGGTTATTTTTAAGGATTACTTTTGGGGATCAACACGGTTCGATTTGAACAGTACTTTTTGCACTATTTTCAAGTCAGAATATTTGAAACGGCTTGGTAAACTTTCAAACTAAACCAAACCATTTCATTTTTCAAACAAAATCATTTTTTGCGACTAGATTTAGTTTCAAAATTGAGTTTTAGCGACATAAAAGTAACAACTTTAAAACAAGTGAAAAAATAAATTGGTATCAAATCTCAATATAACACTTAAATTGAGAAAATTCCAAACATATATAATTATTAAAATACTAATACATTATCTAAATACAAACTTAAACCAATAAATTAATACATAGTTCAACCATAAATGTTAAGCTTCAAACTACATTGTTTTTGAAATAAATAAGAAAAATATAATCATAAATTTTTATTTTCCTAATAAAAATATAAGCCGACTAGTAAATTACTTTTTTCAAGTATAATTGAACTAATAAATAATACATTTTGAGTGATATAAGTAATTTTTCTAAAAATAAAAATAAAAAATGGACGAACGATTCGATTTGATTTCAAACGAATTTTAACTATCAATACCTAAATCAAAACGTTTCAAATAATTTGGTCGGAACATAAACATTGACGGATCCACGTGAAACCTAATTAATGACTTTAAAACTACGATTTCTATGACGATATTTGTTCACCCCTAATTAGTTCACCTTAAACCCAATCCATGATTACAATTTAAGGTTAAATGAAATGCACTCGTGCCCCATGAAAGCACAAGTCGAAAGGCAAACCCTTTATACAACTTACAAGTAATAGCCATTTATCATCTACCCGACTTTATTTATAATTTAAATTGTTTATAAACACTTCTCAAATATGTGTTGAAATTAAAATTTTAGAATTATATTTAAACTAAACCTAATTTTTGTGTTAATTGAGCTTAAACTAGATCTCTTAGCCGTGTCATAGAGACTACACAAGGAAAAAAACATTTTAACATATTAGTGATCAACCAGGTTTCAAGGTGGATTTGTTAAGGGATAAATTCCATATATATATACGATTAATCTATGTGCATTGATGTACACATAGAAGTTCACATATTGTGAGTGGGGTGGCCCCACGATACTGTAACATGGGCTTCACCCCACTTATATTATGTCAATCCCTATGTGAACATCTATGTACACAGGATTTTGACTTATTCCCTTAACAATGTTAGTATTTTAATATTGGTAATAGAGCTCATTAATTAAACTCTGACGAGTAATTTGATTTGACTAAAATTAAATGAGCACAATCTCTTGGGACATGTTAAGCAATAAATCACACATTGACTAAATACCAAAATATAGATTGATATATAGGAGTTCGAGTTCTTTAATATGGAATCTCAAGTTTTTAATAAGGTTTTGTAATTATTTTTTGTAGAAAGGTATATTTTCTCACTATATATCCAAGTTTATTTTATTCTAATGTAGTCATTCTAGTTTGCCCTTTTATTTTAATTTGACTATATAGTTATAATAGGTTAAGTTTCAATTGAAATATTGACAGTTAAACTTCGAATGAATTCATTCAACATAGTTTAAATTACAACTCGAAATTTTCACATAATATATACTTTTTGATCGAGATTTAGTAAGACTAATTTCATACTTCATTCAATTAGAACATATGTCAAATTCTATGTAATCAAATCCAATAAACTTAGGGAATGATATAAAAAAGGGAGAAAATATTAATATTAGGGTGTTTGGTGGAGATTAAAATTAGATTTTTAGTAGATTGTGATAAAAAATTTGAAAGAATCAATTTTAACTTTGTGCCACGTGTCAGAGCATGATTGGACAATTTTTAAACACCATAAACTTTCGCACCCTTTTGCATTTAAATTCACATGGAGTGTCAAACTCCATGTGAACCATAGAATGTACACAAAGTAAAATTCCTTTATAAATGTGTGGTTGAAAAGTCGTTGGACCCAAAAAAGATGTGGTTAATATTGATTGTTTGACTTTAATTTGAATTAAAATCAGATTTTAATCCGAACCAAACATGGGCTAAATAAAAATAAATACAATTAATAATTTTACAGTGAAAGGCTAACCCCATTTTTGTGCCATTGTTTCCTTGGAGTTTACATGATTTCAAAACTTTGGTCTAAATTTGTTAAGTTTTAGTTGATTTTGTAATTGGCAAATTTTGTGAATAAAATGACTTAATTTGATAGATTGTAAAAATTTAAGGAGCAATGTGCAATTTGTTTAAAAGTTGATTATTAGATTAAGGGTTTCGAGCTTGGAACAAGGAGAAAAACGGCTCGAATTTTCGTTGGACTATCGTCAAGGACTGACTCGAGCTACAAAAGCAGAATTATCGTCGCTAGATAGTCGCACCTCTTTCGCTCGAGCGACACTCTGTCGCCCAACTGTCACTGGCCCTTCGCTCAAGGGACACTTTATACGAAAAAATTTTATTTCGCGTTTAAAATGATCTTTTCTCGGCCCATTGATTTCTCGATTTATCTATATATACCAGAACACGTATAGAACAATTTTCTTAAGGCTGTTAATTGAGAGAGTTTCATCATTGAGAGATTTATTCATTCCATAATTCAACCTTCATCTTGTGTGAGTGTTTTGGTCAGAAAAATATCAGATTAATATCCAAATACCAAAAAACCAAACTTTCTACATATGTGTCAGAGGTGCTGAAGATCGAGGAAGGCTACTGGAGTTCAGTCTGTGAAAAACGGGTTGTTCTTCGTGATCCACGGGAGATGGACGATTCTACCAAGTTAGGGCCTGCTGCAAAATAGTGGAGTTCCAGTAGAGTGTTGGTTATTGCAGCTAGAATTGGTGCAGTGGAGCACAAAATTCAAGAAAGCTGTCGAAATTGCAGTCAGGAGATCAGATAGTTCGTGTTATTGTCTAATCTGGTAGACTGTAAGTACAGAACGTTTATAGTGGATTGACTGACAAAGTGCTTGGAGTATTTTCCAGTTGGGTTTCTCCGTAAATAATTCTTGTGTTCTTTACTACTTTATTATTTATGATATGCAAACTGTGGTAATTCAACATAGAATAATTTGACTTGCATGATTAACCATCTATATAAGAATTAAAAGTGACTTGTTGCTGTTTAATTCGTGATTATTTTTAATTCCGCATTAAATATCTATTCACCCACCTCTAAATATTGTTAGGGTCGAACTGCGTAAATTTCAAAATCCAACCTAATTAAACGAATAGAAAATTTGATAAAAATTGATGAGACGGACTTTCTCTATCAAGTTCAAAGAAGATAATATCTTCTAATATTATTATAAAATTCTGTAATTGTAGTTATCTAATCATCCATTGAAAAAAAATTAGCCCTTATTTAGGTTCCAGTAAAATCAGATTTTGGAGAAAAATGTATTTTTGGATAGTGATTTTTTGAAGAGTGTATGGTTAAAAAATAAATTTTTTTTTTTTGAATTTATATGTAATATTATTTTATTGGAAAATGTGTGGTTAAAAGAAAAAAAAATATTTTGAAGAAAATAGAGTCCAAACAGGGGCTTAACCTGTCAAAAACAAGCTTAATTTATCAATCACTTTCCGTGATAATAAATTTTGATGACTGACAATCAAACTTGACCATAAGTTGAGTGGTTGACTGTTGTAATTCGAATGCTTAGTAGTTGGATATTTTTTTTATTAAGGGCCCACTCGTAGCGGCCCTCTCAAGAAACAAGAAAACATGATGTGAAGGAAAATGGGGAAAATTAAAAATAAGCAAATTATTAACGGTGACTAGCTTATATGAGTGTTTGTTCGCACTTTCTTGACGTTCCTTTTAAGAGTATTACACGATTAATTTCATGTTGTTCAAGCGACAATCTAATTGTCAATCTTTCTCAAATTAAAAAAAATATTACACATTTCAACAGAGACGGATTCAGGATTGGATCCAAGACCGGATTACAAAATTTCAAACTGAGCTAATACGCGAAAAAAAATAATTTTTACACATGAAAAACTGTTGTTAAAAAAAAATTACCTTACAAATTTTTTTTTTTTGGGGCCTTTGAGGAGGGGGGGGGGGGGTACAGCCCAGTCCCCCTGTATCGGTCTCTGCATTCGAACAACCTACTCAACTCTTCTAATGTTTGGAGCTTTCACCTTACATGAATACAACCGCCTCGAGTCCAACCATGGATCTTCAACCATTGTTAACCAGCTCAAGGTCCACCACCTTCATTTGCCATCTTAATTGTGTCAAACTCTAATACCACTTGTCAATAATTGAAGTTCCAATTTAAAAAGTTTACTATATATTAAATAGAATGACAGCATTATTGATACAATGTTTAGTTAATGTGGAACTTTATTTGCACTTTTTCGGGTATTTTTAAAATTTATTATCAATATTATTATAAAAGTCTTTTGTAGTGGGCAACCCCCCCCCCCCCCCCCCCCTTTCTTTTGGTATTTTATATGAAGGCCCATTGTCCCTTAGGAATATGTCCTATTATTCACCATCGACAGGGAGGAAAGGAATCCTTTTTTTTTTTTCTATAATAATTTATTTTCATAGATTAATTTACTGTGAAATTGACCCCTATGTATTTAATACATGACTTCTAGAAGCATGGTTTTATAATTGTGTTTTCATTTGAAATAAACCCCACCAAATATATGCAAAATAAACAAAGAAAAAATTGGGAACCATAGACAATTATCTAAGTTGCACGTCGACTTTTCCCTATCAGTTTATATATATATATATATTAATTTTCGTAGTGAATAGGATACGATAATTAACAAATTTATTGAATTTCACATTTTTATTTAGTTCATATTCCATTTAATGTACCAAACATGAGCTACTAGTAATAATATTTTGCCCCTATTTGAAACTCATTTTGAGGAAAAGAAAATTTTTGGAATAGTGATTGATGTGAGAATGTGTGGTGGAAAAGTAATGAAAAGTTTTTTGATTTGTATGTAATATTATTTTATTTGGAGAATTTGAGGTTGAAATGAGAAATGAGAATGAGAAATTAATGGGTGTCAAACGGGACTTTATCACAAGAAAGTGAGGACTAGTACCTACTCAATTAACCCATAAACTCATATACATTAATTCAAATGTTTTCCGTACGAGGTAGCAAATGAATTTTGACAGCTCGAAAAGTTTGATGATTTCATCCACAATCACACGACATATTCAATTTGTCCGATTCATTGAGCGAGCAAACATGTACACATACATTTTTTTGAAAGAGATCATAGAAAGTTTTGATTGTGGGTTCTGATATTTAGTTGGTGCTCTTAGAAATAGAGCATAGTTAGCCTTGATTGTTCGGATTTCGAGTGGTGGTATGTTTGAAAGTAGGCGCTGCAATTGATTCCAGCCAAAATAAGTTTAGCTCTGAACCAATATCTATCTGTTTTCTACCCAAGATTGGGGGGGGGGGGGGGGTGGGGGGGGTAATATATATGAAGAATACCCTATTGTCTACTGGCATTCTTAATTCTATATACTCTACATGGGCCATGCAATAATTTCTTAGAGGGACCTTTATATACACCCATATATTTCTATATATACACCCCTACCTCTCCTTTCTCTCGTCCAAACAAACCATCTCTCTCTCTCTCTCAAAAAAAGAATGGAAGTTGAGCCAATTAGTTCACCATTGATAGCTAAGAAATTATGGAACATAGTGAGAATAATGTTCCACATGATGAGGAAAGGCATATCAAAGGGTAAGCTAGTCCTTGATCTTCATATGCTCTTAAAGCGTGGAAAAATAGCCGTTGGCAACCTCTTGCTCCACCATCACCACCACCTCGACTACTACGCCACCCTTACCTGCCGCTCCAACAACGTCAACATGTCGTTCGTGACGCCTGGAGAGTACGAATTCAGCTGCAGCAACACCCCGGTTTACCCCTCCAAGAGCAAAAACCGCCGCTGGCGCCACCACAACCGTGTAGAAGAAACAAACGTGGTTCAGAGAGTGTTCGATATGTTGAATCATTACGATTCGGCGGAATTATCTCCATTAACGCTCCCGGGATTTGGGGTTAGCCCGATGGTGAGAAAATTGAGGGTGACAGACTCACCATTTCCATTAAAGGATACAGAGGATAATAATCACCAAGTAGATAAGGATGCTGAAGCGTTCATTAAGAAATTCTACAAGGATTTGAAGAAGGAAAAGAGAATTGCTTCCCTTGAATCTCCTGCGTATCACATATGGGCTAGATGAAATCATGAAAAAAAAAATTAAAAAAATTGATGTATTATTAATTTTCGACTGTGATTTGTAACAATGTGCCAACTTCGACATGGTGAAAAAGTTACATGACATGCCACTTGGCCTGACAACATTATTCCTATCAAATTTCACGTTGGTTATTTATGAGGTCAAAGGTGCCTTGTTGGCTTCCAAACCAAATTCCAACGATAAATCTTAGTGCTTGTTTGATATAGTTTAAAAAGTCGTTAAAGAGTTGAGTTAAAAGTCAGCAATTAATTTTAACTACATGTTTCATAAAATTCACAACTTTTCAAATGTATTTTTTGTTAATTGATGTACATGATGCATTTTTTCTGGTTCGTAGAAAAGAATCTTCATGAACTTGACTACGTACATAGCGGATTTAGTACCTTCTTACCACGTTTATTAAAAATGGTCCACTATTTTTTGGTTAATTAACTTTTACCGTACTCAAAACTAATCATTCACGATATTAATTATAGATCCTATAAAATGTGTGAATAAAAAATTTAAGCTTGTTGTGTTTTTTATATAGTGGACATTTGAGTCTATATTATTGTTTCCACGAGGACTAGACTTTAATTGCACACAAAATTGAATTGATGTTTCAAATATGAAATAGATGTTAGAGCACAACAACTTATCTATTGATCACTAAATCTTGATTCAAAATTCATAACATAATGTAGTTCAATCGAATCCTTCTATTGCATTCAATTTACCCCCCTCAGGTTTTCATTGAGCATATTTAACTAATTCATTCACATATCTTTATACGAATCAATTTTAGTGAAACGACGTATTAGTTCTAAGAATTCATCTAATGACCACAATAATTAGTATATGTGTTTCTACACGTTATACTAAACAACTGTATTTTAATATGTGATCTAAATTTAAAATTCACAACTCGATTTGTAAAAGATTCACAAAATCATTGAATTAGTGATAATGTAATTCAAAGTATTAAGTGCATAATTAAAATCAACACATAAATAATGAAAAAAAAAACTTGAATTTCGAATAAAAGAAAGAAATGATCTCGAAATTACATTATTCTCTCTAATGAAAAACTTAAATACTCATAATAATGGAAGAAAAACACAAGATTTGCATTGAGTACTTCATCGAATTTTGAATTGATATGTGGAGAAGTGGATTAATCTTGCATCAAGTTTCACTCTTGCCTCTAATCTTGATTCCAAACCCCAACTCTTGATTTTTTGTTTTTCTCCCTTTCGATTTTTTCTCTGATTCTCAAGTTGTATATTGTGCATCTCAATGTGTGAAACCCCTAAAAAATGCCTCCATTCTTGTATTTATATTCCTCCTCACGTTTGTGTAAAAATGAAGAGTTTTTATGGGTTTCAAAATGGGTGGAAAAAACGTGCCTTAAATGTTACTTGAGCGGCGCCTCGGTGTATGGAAGTAGAGCCGTGCATTGTGTAATTTCTCCTTGTGGTGCCATAACATCGCAGTGCCACACCTTTTTCGTCTGTTGTTCTGTCTCCTCGGATCTTCTGGATGCGCCACCTCTCGGGCAGTCTTTTTTTTTTATTATATATATGGTAAAATGGCTCCTTTGCCCTTTTTTCTTCTCATTCTCTATTCTTTTAATTTCAAGCCATTTGTTTTCCCCACCTTTACCGTCATTAACACCATCTCACCAAATCTATAAAACAACATTAATAAACACATTAAAAACGTACAATACCCATAAGATTTAGCCAATAATTAAGTAAAATAGTATAAAACTTGTGAGTAAAATACACTCGTCAAAGTTTTACCAAACATACACTAAGTTAAAAATATCATAGACAAAAGCTTGTATTATATGCAATCAATTAGTATTATCATAATTAATTGATTAATTAGTGGGGGAAGAGATCCTATAATATGTTGGAGTAGGGCGCATGATCAATCCAAGTGTGGTGGAGAGAAGAAATAATAATAATAAAGAAATGGCTGTTACATATATTAAAGGGAATACTAAAAGAGACCACCCTTGTTGCTTTAATGATTCGATGGGCTAATTGCCTTTAAAAGTTGGTGGATTAGAAGGTTAGTATTTATTTGATTTTTATGACTTCTCATTGCAACGGTCATCTTAGCTGTGATCCTAATTACTTGGGTCCATAAGTGGTCGAGAGGTCACCTTCCATGAATAATGGAGACAACAAACAAAGAGTGGCTAATAATTAAAGCTAAACTTGTAACAATAAAACATCGATCGTGGCTAAAGATGTGAAACAAATTCACGTCGCGGTCCAACCTTCAATGGGCAATATAAGTGCGAGATAGACACGATCTCTTATGAACCATGTCGTGGTGTGAGGTCAAATTTGGCGGGCCATGGTTGGGATCAAGATGATATCATTACAAAAAACTTTTTAAATAATATTAATTAAATGAATGCGAATGTTAATTAATTCTTAATAACAATGATATGGACGTGAATGCGAATGTTAAATTCTAAATAATATTAAATTAAATAAGTGTGAATATTAATTAATTGAGAATTAATTATAGTATTATTACAGTTTATTGAAATAACTGAATTGTAGTATGGCTATAATCGTTCAAGAAACGATTTTCACTTAATGTGATATTTAATATATTATATATTTTGTTGAAATTGGGTCAATAATTACAGCTGCATAGGGACCCATCTACATTTCCAACGATCAGAATCTTGCAAGAATCGCGCCCAGACAAAAGCTTAATGTATTGTATTTTGAGGCGACTTAACAAATTTGAGGACTTTATATAAAATTTGTGAGGGGCTTTGTAATATAAATAACAAAAAATTAAAATGCATAATTAATAACCTTTTGTAATAAAATTAAGTTAATCCACACTTGAGAGTCACAACAAGAATAATGAGTTTCGATTCCTGGTGCACTTGCACGGCATGTGGAAGATGGTTTCCAAACACGCGATAGGTTTATTTTTGCACTTCTCCATACACTATGAATTAAACAAGTTGGTTCAAATATTTCGGAGGCTATGGGACATGTCAATATTTCGGTTTCATGCAGGATACAAGATATCTCGATAAAAAGATAAGATTGAAAAAATAATTTTGTCCATTTTCAATTGGCAGATAAAATAATTCAATACTAAATTATCGTTAAATGTACTTGATTAACTCGAGGAAATGAATTGTGTGTCACATCATTTCTTTTGTCTTTCGAGTCACCTCAAGGCCACTGAGGTGAGTATCCAGCTGTAAACTCTAGGGTCCTATGAAATTAGTCGAGGTGCGCGTAAGCTGACCGGACATCCACGGTTATAAAAAAAAAAAAAAATCATTTCTTTTGTTATATATATAGATAATATCTAAAATAAAAATAACAAAACATGAAATTATTGCACCTTTAGTTGGAGATCTGATCCCCGCTTATGTACAATGTTTTAATCTTGTCAATGTAAAACGAACCACGCACAATAGTTCAAGAAATAAGTAAACAATATAACTGAATTATGCTTTATAAGTTATAATACATATTTTTCTCGACTCTTAACATATCAAGTGCATGGTTGTCAAAATTTATAATTGATTATGCTGTCTAGATCTATGAAATGTGTAAATAATAAGTTAGTAAAAGTGATGAATTCTACAAAAAAATATGATTAAAAAAGAGTTTAATCAACTTATAAATAATCATAAGCTTTGCCAAACATGCCTACCTATTAATTGTGAGTAGTACCGTACGTGTGGATGCCATTAGGATACATTTGTATGGTCTGCAGGCAGTGTAGAATCTTGGTCGCTTGTCGATTAGGTGAACAGTCATCTTCTTTAGGTTGGTCCAGGTGGTCCAGTTATAATTGGATATATTGGAATAACTGATTTTCATGTAAATATTACTAAATGGGTTAATTTCACAAATGGTCACTGAAATTACTTGAAAATTTCAAAATGGTCACTGAAGTTTCAAAGTTTCAGAAACGGTTACTGAAATTTGAAATTTCTTTCAAAACGGTCACTGAAGTTTTAGATTTTTGGCTAAGTTTGAGGCAATTTTTCGACAACTTCCGACCTCGATTTCGGATACCGTTGGAAAGCCCACGATGTCCTCTTCAATTACCACTAAAAATCTCCCCAAAACTCCAAGTGAATCAACCGGAATAAACCCACGAAGTCGGCAACCGAAAATTGTGAAAATCTGCCCAGATTTTTAGATTTTTTGGGTAAGTTTGAGGCAATTTTTCGACAACTTCCGACCTCGATTTCGGATATCGTTGGAAAGCCCACGATGTCTTCTTTAATTACCACAAAAAATATCCTCAAAACTCCAAGTGATTTGGCCGGAATAAACCTACAAAGTCAGCTACCCAAACTGGGCAGATTTTCGGACTTTTTTGCCCAATTTGGGTAGCTGACCTCGTGGGTTTATTCCGGCCAAATCACTTGGAGTTTTGAGGATATTTTTTGTGGTAATTGAAGAAGACATCGTGGGCTTTCCAACGATATCCGAAATCTACAGTTTTGGTGGTCGAAAGTTGCCGAAAAATAGCTTCGAACTTGCCCAAAAAATCTGAAAATTTGGGCAGATTTTCACAATTTTCTGTTGCTGACTTCGTGGATTTATTCCTACCGAATCACTTGGAGTTTTGGGGAGATTTTTGATGGTAATTGAAGAGGACATCATGGGCTTTCCAATGGTATCTGAAATCGACGATTTTGGCGATCGGAAGTTGTTGAAAAATTGCCTCAAACTTGGCCAAAAATCTGAAATTTCAGTGACCGTTTCTAAAACTTTAAAACTTCAGTGACCGTTTTGAAATTTTCAGGTAACTTCAGTGACCATTTGTGAAATTAACCCATTACTAAATGGATATTTATTATCATATTAAATTATATTTACCTGATTTGGATTATCTAAATCTGTTATGAAATCCGAATCATAAAATATGACAACAATGAAATAAAATGAAAGGAATCCAAAAACGCGTTACGCTCGAGCGCCTAGCCAGCGACAGAGTTTCGAGTTGTTTTTTTCCCCTCTCGCTTGAGCGTCCAGCTAGCACCAGGCGATGACTTTTTCCTCCAATTCATAATTTTGATCTCTTCAAAACAACTTGAATTCAAACTCCTATACCCACCAAAATGTGGATCAAACCATAACAAAATCTTTTTCTAATTTGGATTATTTAGCAAGTTTGACAAGAAGATTTGTTGTAATTTAAGTGATCGTTTTGACAGAGCCACATAAATTTAAAAAAATAAAAATAATCAGATTGTGTGATCTAAGGTCTACTAGACATATCTAATTATTGGAGTTTGGATAATACATGTTTGATCGGTTCCCGTGGTAGTTTGATAAAGTATTGGGACACAATTACATTTATTTATAAAAGTTTTTGGGCTTAATTATATTACATTAAAGTTTTGTACTTAATTGTAATTTCTATGAAAGTTGTAAACTCAATTGTCATTGTAATTAACGTTTTAGGACTACACATGTAATTAAATGTAAACTAATTGTATTTGGACTTTAATTAAAACTCATATTTGAATGTGGAATTCTTATTAGATATGGATTGTAACGATTTTATCTTTATGGGTAGAGATTAGATGGAACCTAGACATCCAATTGAACACTACAAACCCTAATACAATAATTTCATAGTGTTCAAATTTGGAGAGAGACAAAAAGAGATTATTTTCTTATTTTATTCAATTGTCCGGTTTGAAAATCAATTTCTTGATTTAATTAAAAGAAGGTGGGCGACCACCCATGGTCTCGACTTTGGATAATATCATAGAAGACTTGGTGGTTTGGATCATCAAATTTTTGAAATTAAAAAGTTGGAAGCTCGTGCTCCAAGAAACTGGAAGTTCATAATTCAGAATAATTTCGGAACTTACCATCAAGTTTAGGTAAAAGTTCGAATCATTTGATCTTGATATAACACACACGTGAACATCTAGATAATCTTATTTATTGAATTAAAAAATAATAATTTACGAATAATTATACTTCCGCATTCCAACAAACAATTCCAGCTATATATAATTTCACCAACGAACCAATGGCAGCTAGACCTCACTCCAAATGAATGCCACAAATTCAATCAATATCATATTCAATCATGTTGCATGTACATCAAGTTTTATTTTCTGTGAGTTGACAGATTATTGTATATTGATTTTAACAGCACTACTTCCAATCAATGACCAAATTTCCTACACAGACAAATGTCAAACTTGATGTCAACAAAGAATGTACAAGAAACATAATTCTTTCATATTTGCATGGTATGTATGTATACAAACTGTGCCATATTCTATTATTGGATCTTGTTAAGATCCTCTTGAATAGGACCATAATTTAATACAAACTAATATCCCGTCCGACTAATCAAGCAAATACTATTTAAAAAAAAGAGAGAGAAATATCAAAAAATAAGAAAACACATGTATTTCGATTTAGGACAAAGATTACTTTTCTATTCAATCATTATTACAATACAACAAGGAAACTCCAAAAAAAAAAAATAATAATAAAATAAAATAAAATGTGGTTGTGGTGATATTCTCCATATTAAAGAAGAGTCTCTCTCGTGCATTTAAGGCCATCTCCCACGCAAGCAATAAATTAATACTTATCCAGCAACTAAAATTGTGTGGTATTCATAGGTTATATATGGATGTTGTCATTGAATAATCAATCTACATTTCCTCGTTATTAACTCTACTACTACATATCATTCTCAAGCTTTTCATCTGTGCATTTGATTGATACGTCAAATTCAGTACAATAGACACATCATCGAACCCCATTTTAGCCAATTGATCGGCTTAGGGATGACAAATCTACGATTCATGCCTAGTTGGATAGGATTTCTCATTTTTCATTTCTCAAGACCAACACCCAAGTCTGACCTCCATGGAGACATGCTCAAACGAATTCGACCAAATACAGGAAAAAAATGTCTATATGAATTGAGTTTACGACACCGATTTATCATTTATGTTACATTATTTATATCAATGAATAAAAGGGTTGGAGAAATTTTTTTTTTTTTTTTCAAATTATACATATTTATTATTACTAGTACACAATACACGTGACTTTAAAATGGTGTTTCAAGATTTTTGTGAAGAATATAGATAGTTCGATAAGTCTGCCAAATAATCGATCCTTTGAGGCTCAATAGAAATCTCATGATGCTTTGCATCATTCCTTGCTGTCTATAAAAACCAAAGAATCGACAAAGGGAAAATAGTATGAATATGACTAGGGGCAGACCCATGAAGGGTTCAGCGGGGGCGGCCGCCCTCACTGAAAAAAAAAACCAAAAAAAAATTTTTTTTTACAGTTTTTTTAGCTTATTTTCTATCTCGAATGCAGCCAGGATTTGGTGAAACTCATGTTTTGTATATAATCTTTTTCTCTTTAATCTTGTTACATATTCTTCAATCTCATAGAGTTGGATGGTTAAATTTCCTTCCCACTTAAATACAGCTTACCAGAAGGGCTTGAAGATGATTTGATAATTAAAATCCACGATTCGAAAGGAAAGTATTTTGGCCACATAGTAGTTCAGGTGGCTAATATTGCTGAAGGATTGGTATGTTATGTAAATCTCATTTTGACCACCTGTGATTGCAAAAAGTATTGCATGGTCAGAGTGAATATATTTGTGGATTTGATGCAGGGTGAGAGGCTTCGTTCATGGTCTATATAGTATGAACTAGTTGGGAAAATGCAACTAAATCTAAATTATTCAACAACTCCAAAAAAAAAATTTCGGGAGCGCTACCCCCGAACCCCCGTAGACCCCCACCCCTTCAACTCTGGACCCCCCCACTTTAGCAGGCTGACTCCACCTTTAATCTCGCCCCCACTCAAAAAATAATCTAGGTCCACCCTTGAATATGACCATACTAAAACATTGGCCTAAGAATCGTAGAAGGACTATTACAATGGCAGCCTTCAAAATGCCTATACAAACTCAATTCATTATTCTGGGATAAAAATGTAAAACTAGCATAGTTGACGTGTATTCAAATCACATGAGCTAACAATCGTTGATATGCTCATATTGATGTAGTAATTGTTGTTGTGATCAAAGAGCAGTACCAAATATATTCCTAGAAAAGCCGAAAGTAGTTAGAGATATAATTGTTCGTAACTATAAAGGACTTAAATGGACAGTGGTATAATAATGCGATATGCTGGCAATGTTCATAACTATAAAGGACTTAAATGGACAGTGGTATAATAATGCGATATGCTGGCAATGTTGTAGTTTTGATTGATCAAGAAGAAAACCTAAAAGGAACTTTAATTTTTGGTGCAATCACCCTAAAATTGAGAAAATTAAATTTTACAAAAATAGCTTCATTAGCTCCCGAGATATTATAAAATGAGATCACTAATATGTTTATAGTGGGGTATTTAAAAGAAATAGATTAAAAACTAGATTATGTCTCATGCACATACCATTAATAATTCATATTCATAAAACAAACAAATAAGTAAAATGAAAAAGAAAAACATGTTGATTATATCAAATTTTGGGTGCACCAATAATTT
Source organism: Fraxinus excelsior (assembly GCA_019097785.1). Taxonomy (NCBI): domain Eukaryota; kingdom Viridiplantae; phylum Streptophyta; class Magnoliopsida; order Lamiales; family Oleaceae; genus Fraxinus; species Fraxinus excelsior. The sequence goes on from CM032641.1 coordinate 5,503,780, forward strand.
TAGTTCACTGTGTGTAAGGACACTGATAAGTGTATTTTATACATTTATTCGAGCTCTAAAATATTGAGATTTCGTAATTCTTTTAATAGAATTATAGTCTAATTTATTATATAATATGTTATTATGTGAAACTCAATGAATGGAAGTGAAATTGAAGGAAAGAAGCGAAAAATAACAAGATCCAAAACTCGGGGGCTAAAGTGCAAATACTCAAAAATTGTGTCGAAGCTCACGATGAATATTCAATAATACTAGAGGTCAAATGGATACAACCAAAGATTAAAAGGAGTGAAAACAAATCAATTTTCAACCGTACAAATATGTTCAAATATTTAGTTAGAGATTGAGGCTCATTTTTGGCCCAGTTGTCTTTCCAACTCATCTTGAATCACCTCAATCAGATATCCAAAGAAAAAAGTATGACAAAAATACTGAAACAGACAAAAACTCAGCGCCCAGGCGATGCACTAGCCCAAAAATTCTATTTTCAACAGAAATGTAGTGCTTAGGCGCTATACCCATAGTGCCTAGGCGCCACGCTGCGAATTTTAGGTTTTGTTTTCTTGCCCCGCGAGAAACCCATAAAAAGACTCCAATTTTGCCTAGGACATGTAGGGAAGTATAAATAAATTTAAGGAGACGAAATAAGGGGGTTCCCACACATTGAGAAAACAAAGATACAAGTTTAAGAGCACAATTCAAAAAAAAAAAACATCAAAGGATTCAAGATCAAAGCAAATATTGGAAGCGAAAGCAGACCTTGGTGCAAGAGTTTATTCTTTCCATATCTTTATTCCATTAATTCGGTGATGTATTCAGATTTATTTGGTTGTTTTTCTTCTTACATTATGTGTAGCTAAATTCCTTATTAGGGCAAACAATGTAATCTATTGAGACTCTTAGTTCTTTAATTCAAGAATTCAATGTTTTATTCTTTCATGTGTTGATTTTATTATGACTGCAATGCATTGTATTACTTGATTAATAATTTGATGATCCATTGAGTTTCTTACGAATCGAGATATAAGTTTGAGACTTAGAACGTGTAATAAAATTCGGTAACGAAGTATAACATGTAGAGATACCTATACCTAGTACTACAGTTGTTATATGAATTCCTAGTGCCATAACTCGTTTAACTAAGGGTAATTCACATAGAAATATGGAATTGAATTAGCTAAATAGGCTCAATGAGAACTCGAGAGGGGACAATTGAATATCGTATGAGAATTCCACCGAACACTACAATAGGTTAGAATCTTGAATTGAGAATTAATGTGATCATTAGATGAAGTTGTTTTGCTCTAATATATCTTACATACATGAATCTTTGATCTATTTGTATTTGTTATTTCATCATAATTTTCATTTGTTTTAGGCATTTAGTTCATTTTAGAAAATCAATATTTACAACTATCACAATCCTTTATTTGTTTGTCTTTTATCAAATAGGAGTTGGGGAAAGTAAGTTAAAATTAAAGTATAGTCCCCGTGAGAACGATAATCCATACTCAAAAGTCCACTATATTACTTGTTACAATATAAAAAACGCAACAGACACTATTGCTGAACATGAAATATGCTAGAGAAACGTCGTCAAACCTGGTTCGAAATTTCGTTGCATGTGAATAATGCGAAATTGTCTCAATGGCTGAGTAGCACTAACATCTGGAGGCTAGATGGCACCAAATCCATCGCTGAATTACAATGTGAACTGGGAGTAGGCCATGCTACAAATGCTAACAAATGAAAGAGCACTAAGATTCATAGAATGAAAGAGGAAAAACAAATATTGAAGAAAGAGGAAAAAAAAATACAAATTAAAAGATATTTTATTTAGTGACAGTCTTTCAAAATCTAGAGGGCTCCGTTTGGCTGATTTATAAACAATTATAAATTATCAAACTTTATTTTAAACTACGTATTTCAACGAATTCATAAGAGCTATTCATTTATCCATCACTCATTTTATATCTATTTGTAAATTAAACCATATATAATTCTTCTCAAAAAAGGCTCGATTTAATACCGTAACTTTTAGAGACATTTTGAAAGGTAAATGTATATACCTTTAAATTTTTAAAAAGTCAATATTGAATACACCCAAATTTTTAAAATTTATAAAAACTTTTAGAAGTTCAAATTGAACATACCCCATAAAATTCGCGCTTTAGATCTTTTCTCTCCTTAGAGGGGTCGGTCACAATATAGACAATATTTTGGTATCATAGATAATTTTATCCCCTTCTTCAATGTAACATTCCCCTTTCATTAGAACCCTTTTTTCGCTTTCTTTTCCTTCGATATTAAGTAACTTTAGCTTCGATTTTGTTGATTTCAACCTTGAGAGTGATAATTGTTATTGAATTTGGAGTAAGATTTTATGCGCTGTTGTTTCTTTAGTAATTATAAAGTGGAGATGGGGTTTTGTTATGAGAATGGATTGTGAAAATTGACATTGGAATTTGATACGAGATTCCAATTTGAAGGAGAATCTTGACATACAATATCTGCATAAAAGTTTATGTTAATTTTTTTATAATAACTAAAGTATAGAAAAACTAAATATTATCAAAAAATTAATAAGGCTTGGTTTTTCAGTTCACATATTTAAATACAACCACGGTTAGGGATGATAAAAAAACTCGTCAAACCTGATACTCGCGGAATCTCGCCCAAATGGGTGGGAATTACCCACTTAATTGGGTATTCGGGTTGGGGGCGGGTACTGGTAACAAGGGCCCAGCCTCTTTTAATTTTCAATCTTTTTTAATTAAAAATTCAATACTTTAAATAGAAAACTTCACGAAATTTCATTAATTCTAATAGAAGATGGCAACTAAAATTATCTAAAAAATATGACAAACAATAAAAGTCTTAATTTATCAAATATATTTAAATAATTTAACTTTTAAAAATAAATTAAAAATTAAAAAATATATTATTGTCCCACTTTAATGATGTGAGCAATAAAATAAATTATAAAAAAATTAATAATAATAATAAATAAACGGGTAGTGAATGGGTCAAGGACCTTGCCTCGCCTACCTTAAATGAGTAACAGGGTAAGTATGGGATAGGAAATTACCCGGTAGGACGGGGGCGAGGAAGGTTTCCCCGACCCCGTTGCCATCCCTAGCCCTAGTCTAATTTTTCTATTGTGTTATTAAAGGCTACTTCTAGTATTTGACTAACAACTATAAAAATAATGCTAAACTAAACCTCCCCCGCCCCCGTTGCCATCCCTAACCCTAGTTTAAATTTTTCTATTGTGTTATTAAAGGCTACTTCTAGTATTTGACTAACAACTATAAAAATAATGCCAAACTAAAATCTAAATAAGAGCTCACAATTTCTTTTCCATTTAGTGCCATTTACGTCAATTTCCTAACCCTGAATTTCAAGAGGAAATTAGGTCCATTTATATATTCAAAAATATGTTATTTCATAGAGTATTTCTTTTAAATTGGGCATCTCATAAAAATCCTAATCCCATCTTTCTTCCTCTCCCACTCTCTCTATCCATTACAAACCTCCACCATCTCCAACCTTTCACTCCCTACCCTACTCTCTCACCACCACATCTGCCACCAACACAACCATCTTGCCACCAAATTTGTAAAGAAGTCAAATCCAAACTACCACCATGGCCATCAAAATTGATCTATAATACCATCATCGAATCTGCATCGCCACCATCCAAGTTGCTCAATTTCCATCACCACTACAATCATCTATTTCCACCACCACCATAAAAAAATTAGCACCCAAACCCAATCTCGCTACTAATTCCATTATCACCACCATCATTATCATTTCATACCATAGTTGATTTTGTAACCATCACTATTGCATTACCATCACCATCACTGGAGTTTACTTGTATGATTTTTGCTTTTGTTTTTATAATTTGGAAGGTGTAGATGGTTGCCATGGTGATAGTTTTGTGATGGTTCATGGCGGTGGTAATTGGTCTTGTGGGGTTTGTAGTAGGCAACGATGATAGTGATAGTGGTGGTGGCGTGATGGTGCATATTTATTGGTGTTTGTTGTGATAGACACATTATACAGATTTATTGATTTTTTATTGTGATTCAGGTTTCGAAGGTGGTGGTGATTGTGGTGGACATCAATGTGCGTTGCACATTTTATGTACGAAATGAATGATATCTATAGTATTTTTAAAGTAAGGTAATTAATAAAGTTAGAAAAGAAATTAAAATTGTTAAATAATATATATAACTGAAATGTAATGTTTTTTTTACTTATTTGTTTATGTTCGGAATTGGTTGAACCCTTATTTTCAACTATTACAAGGACATCAACCTGTTTTGTGGTATAGATAGACATGAAGAATAATCGAATAAAGATATGTACATTTGACATAATTTAATTTTTTTACTCATAAGTAAACTAAAGATACATAAATGATTTTCAAAATAAAAAAATTATAAACTATTTAACCTTGAAAAGTAAAAAAAAAAATATCTTACCTAAACACATTTAGAAACAAAAATTAAGCCTTAATCATCCTCTTCATATTAAACCGTAGCATTTATTTTAAATTAAAAACCAAAATTACATTCAAAACAAATATAGGAGTAAAAAAAGGATAATGCTATTTTGCCCAAATTGGTTGACAAAAAAAGGGTGCCCAAATGATGTGGCACCCCCCTATTGGAGGGAATCTGTGGCCCACCACAGATTCCCTCCAATAGGGGGGTGCCACATCATTTGGGCACACCCCTTTTGTCAACTAACTTGGGCATTGTAGCATGGTCCGTAAAAAAATCTTGACAAAAAGTTTTAAATTATGCTGAGAGTACAGGAGCTTTTTACAGGATACTTACAGGATTTTAAATTTGTGCTAACGTGGCAATTTCCAAAACTAAAAAAAGAAAGAAAACAATTAGGAAAGTATGAAAGCGAGGGAAAACATTTCTCTCTCTCCCACATTTTTGACGCGAACCAGACCTCCATTTTCCCGTTCCGACATCTTCATTTTCAGGAAGGTCGCCGACTCAGAAAAGGTTGCCAGACGCGAACAGATTATCCCTCCATTTTCAGCCATTCCAGACCTCCGTTTTCTAGTTCCGAAATCTTCATTTTCAGTGGTTGCCGGCTCCGACATCTTCATTTTCAGTGGTTGTCGGCTCCTGAATATTCATCCGGCTCTTTCTCCCACATTTTCACGCATCCCAGACCTCCATTTTCAGCCGTTAGGAAACCTCAATTTTCAAACAGAATATTTACCAGCTGGAAATAAAATCGGATGGAAATACATCTGCTACTCACAAATATTCACAACATTTTCTAGCAAGGAGAAGACCGAATTGGAGGGGGGAGAAACTGAGTTTAGAGGTATCATTTTCGAGCAACTATTTCAATACGTATATAACCTTTTTATCCACGGCATATGTATGTGATTGCATTTTTTTGTTTTCTCTGCACTTAAACTTCGTCAAATAGGCCATTTGAAGTGTTAATTCTATGGTTTGTAGTGAGCAGCCAACAAAGTGATGTCAACAGATTGGCCAGCACTTTCCTAGTCAGACAAATGTGGGCTGAAAGTATATATAAAGAAGAACATTGCTGAGGAGTCAGATTAACGAAGCAACTCAGAGTTTTTCTCAGTTTGACTTCGGGATTTCATTTTGTGTAGATGTTTTTTGTATTTGGGATTCCATTTTGTGTAGATGATTTTTGTATTTGTTGCGATTCTCCGATCACGAAAGAGGAGTTATAAGAGGAAAAACTATTCTATTTCTTACTTGAATAGAATCTTACAATGAGAATTTACAAACTCAACAAAAAACCTCTCAAACTCTCTCTTATCTCTCTATTTCTTTCCTCACTTGGGATATTTCAAACAACAAAACTGAAGCTCTATTTATAGCCACGGGAGATGAAGGTGATATGAGATTTTCAACCATTTACAATTAATTGGTGGTTGGTTGTTGCAAGAATGATGGTTGGCTGCTGCAGATTTTCCTTCCAAAATTAACTAGCTGGTAGAAAATGGTGGCTGGGAGTTGATAATTGAGTCAACAAAAATGGCTAGGCTGGACTTTACAATTCTCCCCCTCCAGCCGCATTTGAAGTGATTGTTATTTGATAACCATCCCAGCTATGTCTCTGCATAGCTCTAACTTTTCTCTTGGAACTACCTTCGTCATCATGTCTGCTGGATTCTCACTTGTATGGATCTTTACTAGTCTCAACAGTTGTTGATCCATCACCTCTCGTATCCAATGATAGCGGATGTCAATGTGCTTTGTCCGAGAATGATACATTGAGTTCTTACTCAAATCAAGAGCACTTTGACTATCACAATGTACTTTATAATCTTCTTGCTTGATCCCTAAATCTTGAAGAAATCGCTTTAACCACAACATTTCTTTTCCAGCTTCCGCTGCTGCAATATATTCTGCTTCTGTTGTGGATAACGCAACACACTTTTGTAATCTTGACTGCCATGACACAGCTCCCCCAGCAAAAGTGTAAATAAATCCCGAAGTAGATTTTCTACCATCAAGATCTCCGGCCATATCTGAATCTGTATAACCTTCCAAGATTGGATCAGCTCCCCCGTAGCACAGACGTGCCTTTGATGTACCCTTTAGGTACTTGAGAATCCACTTGACTGCCTCCCAATGTTCTTTTCCAGGATTAGAGAGAAAACGACTTACCATGCCCACTGCATGAGCAATATCTGGCCTGGTACATACCATTGCATACATCAGGCTTCCAACTGCTGAAGAGTAAGGTACCAATGACATCTCCTCTATCTCTTTCTTGGATGAGGGGCATGACTTCTTGCTCAACTTGAAGTGATTTGCCAGAGGAATGCTGACAGGTTTGGCATCATGCATGTTGAATCTTTTGATCACTCGTTCAACATATTTTTCCTGAGATAACCATAACCTCTTATTCTTCCTATCTCGAGTTATGTGCATTCCCAAAATCTGTTGAGCTGGACCTAAGTCCTTCATGTCAAAGGACTTAGAGAGTTCCTTCTTCAGCTGGCTGATTTTTGTTGCATCTTGTCCAACGATCAACATGTCGTCTACATACAATAGAAGAGCAACAAAATTTCCATCCGAAAATCTTTGAATATAAACACATTGATCTGCAGCTGTTCTTTTATAGCTTTGACTCACCATGAAAGAGTCAAACTTTTTATACCACTGCCTTGGTGCTTGCTTAAGACCATACAAGCTCTTCTTTAGCTTGCAAACGAAGTTCTCTTTTCCTGAAACTTCAAAACCTTCTGGCTGCTCCATATAAATTTCTTCACATAAATCACCATGAAGAAATGCTGTCTTGACATCCATTTGTTCAAGCTCTAGATTCAAGCTGGCTACCAATCCGAGAATAACTCGAATTGAGGCCAATTTTACAACTGGTGAAAAAATTTCGTCAAAGTCAATTCCCTTTTTCTGTAGAAATCCTTTGACAACCAAACGAGCTTTATGTTTTACCACATTTTCACTGCCATCTTTCTTGAGCTTGAAAACCCATTTATTCCTCGGTGCCTTCTTTTCCTTCGGAAGCTCGACCAACTCATATGTTTGATTATTCTGCAATGACTCCATCTCTTCTTGCATTGCTTGTATCCATTTGTCTTTGTCTCCATGAGATTGTGCTTCCTCAAAGCTTTCTGGCTCCCCTTCGTCAGTAAGTAGAATGTACTCAGACTCTGAATATCTTGTTGACGGAATCCGTTCTCGTTCAGATCTTCGTACTTGTAGATTACTGGTATCAGGAAGTGCACCATCACCTGGTTGATGTGATGATCCAACAGCTTCTGGTGAAGAGGGTTGTGACTCCCCCTGATCAATACCCTCTTCTTCATCCTCGTGCTCTGCTTCTGGCATTTCCTCATGCACATCGCCATTATCTATGGTGAATTGTATTGGTGCTGGATCTGGAGCAATATTCTGGGCACTAAATTTAGAATTAGGAGACATTGTGGGATTTTCAATGTCTTCTAATGTTTGATTTTCATGGAACACCACGTCTCTGCTTCTGATGACCTTCTTTACCTTTGGATCCCATAATCTGTATCCAAATTCGTCATCTCCATAACCTATAAAGATGCATGGAGTAGTCCTTGCATCGAGCTTCTGTCTTAGCTCGTTGGATACATGTGCAAAGGCTAAACAACCGAATACTCTCAGATGAGAGTATGAAGGATTTTTGCCAGACCATATTTTCTCCGGAATTTCAAAATTCAATGGTATTGACGGTGACCTGTTGATTAAGTAGCAAGCGACTCGCACAGCCTCTCCCCAGAATGGCTTTGGCAGCTTTGCCATACTGAGCATACTTCTGACCTTTTCCATGATTGTCCGATTCATTCTCTCTGCTACTCCATTGTGTTGTGGGGTGCGTGGGACCGTCTTCTCATGTCGAATGCCGTGACTTCTGCAATAGGCATCGAACTCTCTGGAAGTGTACTCGCCTCCATTGTCTGAGCGGAGACACTTCAGCTTCTTTTCTGTTTCTCGCTCCACCATGGCATGAAACAGTTTGAAATAATCCAATACTTGGTCCTTTGTCTTCAAGAAGTACACCCATACTTTTCGAGAAGCATCATCAATGAATGTCAGAAAGTACTTGTTACTGCCTAGTGATTCAACCTCCAACGGTCCACAAACATCAGAGTGTACCAGACTGAGCAACTCCGATCGTCTCGTTGAAGAGAAATTGAAAGAGACTCTATGTTGCTTACCAAATAGACAGTGATTGCAAGGATCTAGCATACCTTGCTTGGCAACAGTGATTAGCTCCTTCTTTGTCAAAGTAGATAACCCCTTCTCACTCATGTGACCGAGTCTCTGGTGCCATAGATTTTGAGAAGCCTCACGATTGAGACTGTCTGCACACATTTTCACATGAGTTTTGTACAAAGTGCCACAAATATGCCCTCGAGCGACAACCATAGCACCTTTCATCATTTTCCATGTGCCATTGCTAAAGTGATTATCATAGCCCTGTTTGTCAAGGGCTATCCCGGAAATCAGATTGAGTCGAAGATCTGGCACATGTCGGACATCCTTCAGGGTTATTTTGTATCCGATGTTCGTTTGTATCTGAACATCACCAATTCCTACGATCTCAGAAGAACTGGTATTTCCCATCTTCACTGCACCAAAGTCTCCAGCTTTGTATGTTGTGAAGAAGTCTCTGCATGGTGTAGCATGGTATGATGCTGCAGTATCTACCACCCACTCAGCATCATGGCTTGAAACATGAAGACATGTTTCCTCATGAAAAATATTTTGGCTCTGATACCACTTGTTGC